>JAVXUL010000001.1:16465580-16479204 GCA_035590515.1 Trichilia minutiflora
TACCAGTATAAAGGAGCTGGAGAAAATGATAGCATGTTTAGACTACTTACACAATTCTAAGTTTGAGAAGAAATTTTCTCAATTGAATTGAATGGCTTGATAAGGAATTGAATTTAGGATTCCATGGCTTATTTTTGCTCTCCAATCCTGTTCCTATCAGTATTTCCTGGACACGAAAGCCTTTGATGGATGACATTAGGATACATACTTTTATCCATTAGGTGATTATGCTTTATAATTGTTGTTCCTCTAGGCATTAGAAAATGATCAATCATAGAGACTGGTTCATTGATCACTATGTCACAAAGAAATAAAACAATGAAAGAAATGAATAAATGAGACAGAAATGGCAAATGAATGACTTTCCTCAGGGTAGTGTATATGTATGTCTTTAATGTTGTTTGCTTTTTTTATTTACTTCAAATCATGTACACTAGTAATGAGATGGCTTGGTATTAATCATTTTCTTCCATTTTTTGTGTGGAGGAATATAATTATCTTTTAACTGTTAAATTACTTGGTCAAAAAGAATATATATTGATCACTCAGTCCCAAAAACTCTCATGATATCATGTTATTTTCTTGATGCAATCAATCACCGCCCTCAGTGTCATATAGCAAAGAAAAATAATGATCAAGGAAAAAGAGAGAAATGAAAAGGGAGACATGGAGATCTTTGTGCAAGTAGAAAGAATTGTATTATTCCATGTCTCTGATTTGCACAACATTATTTTATCACTGCTGAGTTATGACAAATTCAAAAATCAGAAATCCGTAGCCCGCATACAGACAATATCCCCGTTAACTGTAGAGTGACATTTTACCATATTGCTGTAAATTAGCTTGTTTTATAGGGCAAACTAATTTACAGAGTTGTTATTTAGTTATTAATATTTTGAATTATAAAAAAATCCAAGGATTTCAATATCTGTTTATTCTATAAATATACGAGTTATGCCAACAAGGTATTGATGGTTGGATGGTTGAACTGCTGCTTTGAAACAGCCTTTTTTAAAAATTTAAATGCTAATAGATTGTACTGGAATGATTTTTCTTGCAGTTGGAGAAGGAGGCTCTTTCTAAAGGAGTTCCCATAGGTCAGGCAATTGACATAGACATTCCGCCTCCAAGGCCTAAGAGGAAACCATGCAATCCTTATCCTCGTAAGACCAGCACAGGTGCTCCTACATCACAGGTAGGAGTAAAGGGTGGAAAAGTTCTAACTTCATTTTCTTCTTTGCGTTGTAAGCAAGTACTGGACTTAGAAAAAGAGACAATTTCTGATGTGAGTTTAATTTTTCTTCTTTTCATACGAAGTATTGTTCTTGTTTCCCCAATTTATTCCTGTTTGTGATAAATTTATGTCCTTTCTTTATTAGAGGCCTAATGGAGATGAGAAGCCAACTTATAAAAAAGAAAATCAAGACAATAATTGCTCAGAAATCTTTACACTTCACCAAGGTCACTGTTCCTCTGTAACCTCACTGAACAAAAATTCTATAGGAACACCAGTGGGGCTCAGGAACTCTTGCACTTTTAGCGAATTTGTTCCTCGTGTGAAAGAGGTAGTAAACCAGGATGAAACACGACAATCATATGTCACTGCTGAAGGAAATGGGAGGTTTGATAAACCTGATGCCAAAGAGGCTCTTCAGGATAATGGCACAAGCAAACCCTCGATCCTGGAGAGCTTTTGCCCTTTACATGATAAGCCTGTTTACAGTGAAAAAGCAGATGATTTGACTGGTTCAGAGCCTACAGATAGGATGCAAGCTACACAGAACTACCCAAGGCATGTAACTGTGCAGATTCTAGATGGAAGCCTTGGGACATGTGCTCAAAATCCTTCAGATATGCCTTTTCAGCAGTCCATATTTCACCCTTCAGGAGAAGTTCACGGAAACCCTAATCTGTTCACGAATCCAGCTGCATCCGCCGCTGCTGAAAATCAAAGTAGTTTGCCAAGATCTACTCACCAACCATTTCCAACTATTCATCCTCCCTTTAGCCCATTTCGCTTTAGTCAAGATGACTATCGATCATTTCTTCACATCTCCTCAACTTTTTCAAGTCTTATCATGTCTACTCTGTTACAAAGCCCTGCAGCCCATGCCGCAGCAAGCTTTGCTGCCACATTTTGGCCTTATCCAAGTATGGGAACTTCCGCAGATTCTCCTGCATGTCCACAGGGATGTTTTTCATCTAGACAAACAAGCGCTCCTCCAAGTATGGCAGCTGTTGCTGCTGCCACTGTAGCAGCTGCCACTGCATGGTGGGAAGCACATGGACTGCTTCCCTTGTGTGCTTCCCTACATGGTGCTTTTACCTGCCCGCCCACATCTGCAACTGCTGTTTCATCAATGGATACTGCTCAAGTTCCAGCAGCCAAGACAGAAAAAAAAGATGATGCTCCTTCAAATCTTTCCTTAGAGGGCCAACAACTGGAACCTGAATATTCTGAAGCTTTGCAAGCTCAAAATTCAGAATCTAAATTACACACTGTACCATCATCAGATTCTGAAGAAAGTGCAAATGCAAAGCTTAATAGTGGATCAAAAACTGCTGATCAAGCAAAGGCTGCTGAAGAAAAGGAACTTCAAGATTCAAACAAAACAAAAAACAGAAAACAGGTAGACCGCTCCTCATGTGGCTCCAATACACCATCTAGCAGCGAAGTAGAAACTGATGGATTAGAGAAGCATGAGAAAGGCAAAGAAGAACTCAAAGAAGTTGATGCAAATCAAGCAGCCATTGATTCTAGCAATCGTCGCAGTAGAAGCAGCAGTAACGTTAGCGAATCTTGGAAGGAAGTTTCTGAAGAGGTAATTGCAAAATTCATGTGAGGAAATAAATCTTTGTCAGTCGTCTTCATTAAAAGAAAAATGATTTTTGACTGTAATGTTACAGCATTCCCTGCTTTTCTTATATTTTTCTTGTGTCAGGGTCGGCTGGCTTTTCAAGCACTCTTCTCTCAAGAGGTATTGCCACAAAGCTTTTCACCTCCACATGGTCCGAAGAACAACGTGCTTCTGGACAACATAGAAGAAGATAAGCAAAACGGCAATGAGAAAGATGGGGATACATCACTTTTAGATCTCAACAGCAAGACATGGGATTCTCGTTCTGGTCATCAAGAGGTTGAGAAAAATTCATTCCGCAAAGGCGAGAATAATGAGGAAGGGCTGCTGACAATCGGGCTTGGACACGGAAAACTGAAGGCTCGACGAACAGGTTTTAAACCTTACAAAAGGTGTGCAGTAGAGGCCAAAGAAAACAGTCTAATGTACAATGGTGGCAACCAACCCGAAGAGAAAGGTCCCAAAAGGATACGCTTGGAAGGAGGGGCGTCAACTTGACATACAATGTTGCCATGCAATTTAGCAAGGGAAACCTTTGTTAACTCTGCATGTATTTATAATTTTCCCAGCTATCTATTTTCGTACCAGGTCCAGATCACGAGACTTTTCGTGTAGATGTGTCTGTACTATTATATGTCGACATTGACTTATTTGCAACTTATTCAACTGCAGCACTTAAATCTTCCTTTCAATAGAGGTACAGAATTTAGGCAACATTCATGAAGTATTGAATAAGCCTCGATGTGACCACCAGTCACTCCAAAGGTATGCTTCTAGATTCAATATTGTGTTTTATTTATTTATTTATAATCTAGCATTTATTTTCTATTTGTTCCCTGCAAAATGCTCGCTAATTAAGTTACAGGGATATCTCTCTTAACACAAATAAGAATTTACGCTAGTAATGTGTTTCCTTTGCATTTTAATCATTCGTAGAAACTGGAAATGGTACTGACAAAAAAATAAGTAGAAATATGTCGCTATCTGAGAAAAATGGCACTTCACAAGTTATAATTATATTATTCACATTCTACCTGCATAAAGAATAGTAAGTATTATTTACGAAAGCTAAATACTATAGGTTATGTTGCTCGGCACCGCCAGCTGTCTGTTGTATACTTATCTATTGACATTAGATTACATCTCAAAGTAAAGGTTTTCCCCATCAAGTCTCTTCAAACCTATTCATTTCTATCCATGTCAATCACAAGCTTAAAACTGTGTTGCATGATCATGGTCAAATGCTGGGAAGTAGAATATACAGGAGAGCTGGTGTTGTAATCGTAGCTATGCAGAACCATTGGTGTTTACTTGGTAACAGAATCTGAGAATTGCTTATGAGAGGGCTGTCACATTAGAAACTTGATACTGACGAGATTGCAAATTATGGATATAGCTCTGTATTCGCTTCTCATCTGACGGGCATAGCAAAAATGGAGGGCACAACTGCAGAGATGTAGCATCTTTCACAAGAAATGAAAACATAAGCATTGCTTTGGAGTACAATGCTGAAGCACTGACCTTGTTCTCCATGTACTCCTGAACCTGGAATAACATAGAGAATCTAGTTAGGCAAGAATAATCCATTTGTAATAAAGATTACAAGGATTAAAGATGATAATAAATTGCTAGAAGGAATTTCATATACGGCCCCAGTTTTCCCGAGATAGAGTGCTTTTTGATATATGACTTCCATAGCATCAGGCATCTTAGCATCACCTACAATATATTTGAATGATATTGTGAGTAAAATGCAAACCATGTGCAGCCAACAAACAGTAACATTATTACTGAAGCATTGATGGGTAGCCGAACCATCCATATCTTGTATACTGTATGATAACTTCTCTGTGCGATCAAAAGCAAGAATAAACCCTTGCTCTGCCCACTTACAAACAGAAGAAAGACTGCTAAAATCTACATTGTTTTCTGAATTTGGAGCTGAGGATGTGCCACCTGGAACAAGTGGACGTTTGCCCACCGAACTGGTGGCATGTAATTCACTCTGTGAAGTGGAGGTCAGCCAGGAACCACAAATTTGAAGGGCTTTCTTCCATATAGCCAAAACAACCAGCTCAACTGAAAATGATTCTAGAAAGAATCCTGCATTATACTGCAAACAGCAATCACAAATCTGATAGATACATTCAAAAAGTTCAGCAGAAGCAGGTGCATCCATGCTTTGCGTTTGCATCAAAAGCTTATAAAGGAACAATTATGTATTTTGTCACAGCACTATATTAAATTTGCACTGAACTGCAATAGATCGACAGTGAAGACCAGGGCAATCGGTGGCTGAGACACTTTCTGCTAATAAGAACAACAGCATTTGGGAAATCCAGAGAAAATAATAGAGGTCTCCATTAAAAAACAAATTTGACAGCTTAGGCACAGGCAAAATATGATTAAAGACATTCGTCAACTACCACTTCTACTCTTCAGCTAGTAATTGTGGTAAATAAAATTATAATTTCTGCACAAAGCACCTACTGTCCTCCATGCACATGAATAGTTTAACAATGGATTCCAAAAGATAAAAAATGACAGCCTCTGTCAGATCTGAGGCCTAGTTTAGTTGGGTTCAGACAAGACAAATTATTAGTAGCCTATCCTTTTTCTTTAGAAGTCACCTGAATACTTCTATCTCAGAGAAACCCCAACCAACACACCTTTGTCCATGAAGAAAAAATGGGATTATGTTATCTGCATAAAAATTTACATAATCATCCAATCATGCCTGATGTATGCCATCAACTACCACCCACTCTGAAATGAATACATATTGAATAATCTGTAGATGAGAAAACATCAATAACCCGCTTCCAACAAAGTGTAAGCCACTATAAGAGGTATATTGTATATTAAAACAACAAACTACAACTTTGTATGTGAAGACCTCTTAAGTCTTTTTTCTCTCTTATTGTTTCTTAACCAGAAATATATAAACAAAGAACTAGGATACCACACACCTCAGAGATTCCATTGCATAGATAAGAAACAAAAATCAAATGTAGAAATCATTAGTGAAGAGGAAAGAAAAAATAATCACCTTTTCTCCTGCTAGTTCTGTGAGAGCATGCACATACTGATGTAATAATTGAAGCTTAGTAGATGGATGTAATACGGCCAATCCCTGCACTTCTTTTAATATACTTAATCTGTTTGATGTTTCTGATCGGGCTGATACATGAAACTGTGAACTCGCTGCACCAGTAGCAGAACAAGAAGGCAAATCCTTTGTTGGTGCAGCAACTGCTATATTGTCATTCCTCTTTGAAGGGCAGATAGAAACTTGGGGGGTGGAATTGTCTTGTGGGTAAGTTTCAAGGTAATAAGAAAAAGCATTCGTAGAAGCAAAATGAGAATTGACAAGAACGTATTCTTTCTCAATGGACTCTGTTAGATCTGCAACTAGATGGACAAGACAAAAAGTTAATCTCAAAATAAATGAGCTCCAGTGAGGACATCCTAAATCATAAAACAAACCTTGAAGCTGATCTGATAAACCTTCAACAGATTTTCTTGTCCTATCACATGCAATATTCGACAAGAAATCATAGAATTCCCTAGTACCCGATGTATTGTCTTGATCTACAGTATTCAATGCCATTTTGCTAGTTGAGTTTGTAGTTTGTCCAGATTGTGATGAACGTCTGCCCTCAACAGTATTAGAATTAAAGTGCTCGACCACTAGTTTTGTTTCTGGAACAAGTGAAGCCTGCTCAGCATCCAATGACTGCCTACAGATCACAAAATTATAAATTATTCCAATTAGGTTAAAGTATGTCACCTACTAAAGGATCAAACAGGATGTAAATAAGATAGAATATCAAATAACCAAGATATAGTATAGCAAAATACCAAAATTTAAAATGTTACCTCTGCTCCTTCAGGAACTTGTGGTTAAAGAACTCCTTGAATGTTATTCTCTCAACTGCAAATCGATGTTAAGATTTACATGGAAGGTCTCTAGGAAAAGATAGCAATAAATTATTGTAAATCATTAATTGATGCATAACGCAGATTCTATATATATATATATATGCACAATAGCAACCTGGATTCTGGCATAAAAGGCTCCTGCAGAGATCCACACAATCTGGATGGAGTTCTTCTAAAGCACCTGGTGGAAACCACAGCTCAGTGGATGCCAGAATATTCTGAAAAAGCTGTGAAAACAAGAATTAAATATATTATTAGGCATCAAATAAGCACAAAGCACCTGTGAAAATTGATAACTTTCACATTATTAGCCATCTTTTTTGCCTTAAAGTTTTGATAAAGTATTGAACAACAACAAAGAACTTTCAAAAACCTGCAACGGATTATTGCCATTAAATGGAGGCTTCCCAGTCACCAGTTGAAATAGGATTGCCCCAACACTCCATAAGTCAGCCTGCACAATGCATACACAATAATATTCATTGAAATAACCATTATGAATAATAGTGCTATAAACTGTACATGAAAGGATAAGTTGACATAAAATTTGCATAACCTTTGCATCATACTTTTGGTTCTGAATAATCTCAGGAGCCATGTACAGTGGGGAACCACATAGTGTATCAGCCAGGTCTAGAGGTGTCAGTGACCTGGGATACAAAAAAAAAAAAAAATCCAGGAAATGACCAAGCGCAAACGACAATTAATGAAAATTAACACAGAGGTCTCAACCATCCTCAGGTTGCAGCAGCAAATATCCTATCAATATGGAAAAGACACTAAGGTTTGGAATTATGTATGTGCTCTGAATTAACAATAAAATAAAAATTACCTTGCAAAACCAAAATCCCCTATCTTCAGTACTGGAAGCACTTCATTGGTTGATAAGAGCAAGTTCTGGCAAGTTTCAGCAGAAAGATTCATGAAGAGATAAACCATATACACAGTAAATGTCCAATTTATTATTACAAACCAAGTATACAAATGATTATAACTGTCCATACCATAAATTTCATACAAGAATAAATCTTTTATCTCGCAATAAAGGAGCATTTACAAAGTATTGGGTGCGCATGTATTTCCCTTGCAGATTTCTAAGAAAATTTGAATATTTCATACACAAGCACTTGGAAACCATAAAGTATGGAATGATGGCACTCAGTAGAGAATCTAACAACTGGCTTCTAAAACTGAACCTTAAGAACAAAACACAGTACCTGCGGCTTCAAATCCCTATGAATGAGATGGTTTTCTTGGAGTACTTGCAATCCGGCAGCTGCATAAGGCAACTCACACGTTAAAAAAACAGAAGTATTTTGTTTCCATATGCAGCATAGCAAAGAAGAAAAAACAATAATGCCATAGATTTACCCTGCCAAGAGCTACTACAAGAAAACAATTTACAGTAAACCCACTTGCATAATCATAAATATTATTTTTTAGCATTAAATGATTTAAAGTTAAAGAGCAAACAAGATTATTTGTAAGGTTCATCACATACCTAGTTGACCAAACATTTTAAAATACTTATTTTATCTATAATTGAGCATTGAACAAAAACAGCCAAAGCAAATAGAATCTGTAACTATATCCAGAAACTCCAATCTTTTAAACTATAAAAACACAAAGTTAATTGAAATTAAACAGACGAAAGTATATATATACCCAATTGTCTCATAAAATGCCTGGCAACATCCTCTGATACTTTTCCATGACGGTGAATATAAGCCGCAAGATCACCTCCATCACAGTATTCCAAAACCAAATAAAATTTGTCTTCAGTCTGAGATAGACATTATAACAAATTATCATCATAACCAGAAAAGAAAAACATCAACAACCAACAAAAATCAAAGAACATCCAATAAAACAAGTGGGTGAGGGTATGTATGATAAATTGCAGAAACCTCGATGGCTTCCAAGAAACGGATAATGTTGGGGTGACTGATGGTGCTGAGAATGGAGATTTCTTTGCGTAAATTATCACTGACTTTTGAGCTAAGCAACTTTTTCTCAATCTCCTTCACTGCTACTTCAATACCCAACTGACGATGTCTGGCCCTCCACACGACCGCGAACGATCCAGACCCGATTTTTGGACCCACTATGTACTCCCCTACCTGCCGAATTTGGCTCCGATCCATCACCGAAAGTCCTCACTTTCAACACTCTACTGCTTCTGTCTGTGTCTTCTTTCAGTTTTCAGTTGTAAAACAACATGTTTTTCGATAATTGTTGTGTGATGTTTCGTGTCAAAAATTCATGATAATATGCGGTGATGTTGTTGTTTGTTTGTTGTGGATTTTATGTTTTTTTTTTTCTTGGTTCTTTTTCTTTTTCGTTGCGTTTGTATGGAAACGACGCCGATGATAGCAAGGACTGAGAAGTGAGAAGCACTTCTCGGAAGAAGAATGCTGACTGGATTTCGAATTCCACGTTTAGCCTCTCAATCCGCTGACTTCGCTTTTTTTTTACCTGGTTTAATTTTAGTACATGTTTCCGTGGGATATCCACTCTATTTTGTGAAATGGTAACCATTTTTTTTAAAAGTAAAATAACCATAATTATTTTATATATATTGTTATAGTTTTATCATTTATGGGCATGGTGGTTATAACGTTTCATCCATCTGTGGGCAGTACGACCATTGGACCGATTTGTTAGATTGGGCTCCATTGGTAGACGGAGGACCAAAATAAGCCCACTAGCATCTCAACGACGTCAAATAAGAGACAAATTTGTCGGGCCAATCTGTTCATGTCGAAGTTTTTCAAGGTCGTAGCCCGTAACAAGCAAAATTTATCGTCCCAACACACAGATTTGAGATCACAAAACCGGGAAAAGTATTATAGGAATAGTCGTCTTCCTACGCCGGAAATTTTGCACCAAAAACCCAGATCTACGTAGAAGCACAGATGTCACCACTAGGTAACCCGAGAAGCGGGTAAATTACCGATTGCGCGTGGTACTCGAGGAATACTGGGGATTGAAATTTTTGTAGTGTATATATTTTACAGTAAAGTATCTTTTGTAACATAACATATAACAAATAGATTTGACATTCCGTAATTCTCAAACTACCATTTCGTGCATAATATATTTACATTATCAATGCTCGAAACCCATTCATGCAATACGGTTATATTATATTATTGTTAATATAAAAAAGAGCCAAACAAAGCCAATGAACTAAATTGAAGTGGGAAACGCGGGTGCCACGCTCCTATAAAAACACACAATTCCATATGGTACGATACGAAGAAGCTGTAACCCATTCGAGAGACCAATCGTCTCCTCTTCTCCAACTTCTATGGCTCCCATCCATTGCATTTGCATCGCTATTCCCTTGGCATTCTTAGCTTTCAGATCTTGACACGTGTTCATCTAGGTCCACCTGATTGTGCTTGTGGTATGAAATTTGACATGACACAACACGGAAACGACAGAGCAAGTCCATGAACAGATTCCTCGAGCTTTATCGTTAATATTTTCTTCTTCTTTGAAGACCTTTCCTCAAAATATTCTCTATAACTCTGCTATCCCGTCTGGTCAAGACTTCCACAGGCAATGCTACCTCTGTACTTTATTCTTTTCTCACTTCTTCTCCAATCAACTATTTCTTGTACTCTCCGAGTACCACAAAGAGATCAACAATTACAACCACCACCTTTGGTTCCAAATCAGTGCAGTGACGTATGTGGTAATTTTCATAATATCCCATTTCCATTTCACTTGAACAATTCGTATGCTTCAGTGTCTGGTGCTTTTCATCTCTCTTGCTTGAATTCAACTGCCCTCCACCTCAAAATCGACAATCAAAGTTATCGAGTTCTGGAATTTTTCTATGACGGTGTTCTAGTTGATTTTCCAGGCATCCCTTCTAGTTCTTGTCGTCAGTACAATGATTTGAATTCATTTGGTTTTGCAAGAAATGCCTACTTTTCTGTGTCAGTTGATAATGTCATTGGTTTGTATGATTGTGAGGATTCTTCTTTGTGTAAAGCCAGCTGCGAGACAAATAACTTGCCTAGTTGTGATGGCAATAGCGGAGGTTCACCTGCTTGTTGTTATCCACTATCTGATCACAGTACTTGGAATGTTGGAGATGGGTTCTCTGGTTTTTCCAAGTTTGGTTGCAGGGGATTTTCATCTTGGGTGGTTTTACATGGAACCAATGCGGGAAAGCGAGGTGTCAAACTGGAATGGGCAATTCCTAGAAATACTTCCAGGGAAATCTGTGCTGCCAATGCCAACATTGTTAATGCAACAACAGTTGAAAGAGGTATAAGGTGTTTGTGTCAAGATGGTTTTGTTGGAGATGGTTTTACAAATGGAACTGGATGCTTAAAATGTAAGTTGTTTTCACATTTTCATGATTATGATATATTTTTTTACAATCATTGAGTTTTGGCATTTAATAATGATGAGAATTGACTTCAATATTTGTGAAAAATGCTTTGGATCTAGCATTTTCTAATTATTACGTTCACATATAGTTTCATTACAATTGCATCCTCAATTGGAGCAGCTGATATAATTGTTTTTGTGCTTCAATATGCGTTAAGGCTAGTGGCATGCATGGAAGATAAAGGTATTCGGCTGTTATGAATTATAATGGGACTGGGATGCGTAATTCACTGAATAAATGATTATTTCGTCCAATTATCATCATTAAAGTAGCCCATTCCACTATCTTCTGAAGACAGAATCATCATGACAGAGGCAACAACGATGCCCTGATAATCAACTTTTTTATTTCAAATAAATATTTAATGTTGTTGTTTTATGGCACTTGTTTCCTGGTTAGAATGATAACATTTGTCCCACGTATCTGTATGTTTTTGACAGCCTGCTTCAATGATGGACGGGCTGCATACGGCAAGGACTGTTTCACAAAAAGAAAAAATGAAAAACAAGTAGCAATTATGGCTGGTAAATAATCCTAACAGACCTACCCTTTAGTGCAAACTTCTGGTTAGCTTTGAAATTAATTCATGATAATCAAACATTTCTTGAAATGCAGGTGTTCTTGCTTCTGCCTTCATCGTTGCCTCCTTAGTAGCTCTTTTTTGTTTGCTAAAACGACCTGTTAAAGCCGTAGCATTAGAACAATATGACCAGGCTCATTTTAATAGTACAATTTCCTTCCGAAAAGCTTGTAGGACTAGATTGTTCACTTACCATGAGCTAGAAGAAGCTACCATAGGATTCAAAGATTGTCAAAAACTTGCGGAGGGGAAAAATGGTTCAATTTATGCTGGGGTCATAAGTGATGGTTCGCATGTAGCTGTACAGAAGATTCAATGTGAGAATGAAACAGAACATATTCAAGTCTTATCACAGGTTGAACTTCTGTCAGCTATTCTACACAGAAATTTGTCACGCCTCCTTGGATGCTGCATTGACTCTGGATTCATCCCACTTGTAGTCTATGAATATCCAGCAAATGGTACCCTTGAAGAATATTGGCAGAAAAGCAGTGAACAGAAAGCTGGCCTTGATTGGTATAAGAGGCTGATCATTTCTGCTGAAACAGCTAGTGTTCTTTCATTCTTACAGTACGAGATTTCTCCTCCAATTTTACACCATGACCTCAAATCCAGTTACATCTTTCTGGATGAAGATTATTCTGTTAAAATTGCTGGTTTTGGGTTACTTACCTCTAGCCTTGAAATTGGATCCAGTTCATGCAACAATAATGAAGGCATGCATATTAACAAAAATGATGTATATGACTTTGGTGTGTTCCTTTTAGAGATAATTACGGGCTGCAAACAATCAGACCAGCCAACCGTGGCATTGCAAAAAATAAGGAATGGTAAAATAGAAGAAATCGTGGATCCATCCCTTTATTATCATGAGCAGCCAATGTTTTGCAAAGAGCAGATAGAGATGGTAGCAGACCTTGCAACAAGATGTTTGTTATTTGGCAGAGATGGGAAAATTGGTATGATAGATGTAGCAAAAGAGCTGGTACACATTGCAAAAGACAGTATTGATGGAGGCAGTAAAAGGGGACCTGCACTGGAGGAAACATTTTCGAATTCAAGTCTGTTGCAGATGATATCAATGTCTCCTGACTCTATTTATTTACCTTGAATTTCTCTCCTCGATTTAGCCACTCACTCAGCCAAGGTGATTAATTACTCCATTTAAGTTACCAAAACTTGTTGCAGTCTGTGTACTGGGGGAAAAACTACCAGAAAATTTTTTTGTATCAATTTGGAAATTGTTTGAGTTATGTCTATGCATTAGCGCAAGCTCAGCTGGTTGGTGGTGTTTTATGTATAGAACATGAGTGAGTGAATGACTTCCGTTTTTTCTTTTTTCTACTGAATGAATGATAAAGCAAATCTTGGTTTCAGATGACATGTCAATAAAATGTGTAATTGTCTGAGTTGCGTGCTACTAACCCACTCCGATCCTCTTGTGAGTCTAGTGGTGTCTAACGGGTCGGTTCGGCCCGTGAACCAGACCGGTCCGGCCCGTCAAAAACCGTAACCGAACCGGTCCGGACCACTGTTCATACGGTCCGAGTTGGTTTCGGGCCTATATGGACGATCCGGTCCGGTTTCAGAATTCTGAAACCGCGAAACCGGACCGTAAAGGGTTCGGAACCGTTCCGGACCCGTTTTCTGAGAACCGAAACCGGCAGGTTGAATCGGTCTAGCCCGCCAGTTCAACCCGGACCAAAATTTTTTGGGACCGTTGCAAATGCAACGGTCCAATTGGCAACGGTCAAATTCAATTTGATCCCCCCCACCCCAAAAAAAAAAAAACTATAAACCCCCCTCCCCTCTTTTCTAATTTTACCAAAAAATATT
>JAVXUL010000001.1:16483109-16500807 GCA_035590515.1 Trichilia minutiflora
GTTATTTAAAAAAATTATATTAATAAAAAATTTCGTTTTCCCATTTATTCAATAAAACATGATAAAGTTGTTATCAATTTACATATAAATTAATTAATTAATTAAACTCTCCTTGAAAATTGAGCACATTGTTAGTGGAGGGCTATTGGCTTGACTTGGCTAGCTGCCCAATCCGAAACTAGGTAACGTTGCCAGGAATACTTGACCTCACACCAACCTTCTCTTTATTTATTCCATATATCTTTATATATATATATATATTTCACACACATAATCGGCAGAGTTAGGATCTCCGCCTGAGCAGTGAGCACTATCTTCGGTTCATAGTGCCTCATCCTTCATCAATCAAGGTATGTTTAGTCGTGTTCTTTCTTTATAAGAATTTTAACTCATGCTTTTCGCTCATTTCTAGATCGCAGACTCACGCTTTTTATATCTGTGCGTAACTACCTGGTTCTTTGTGCAAATGCAAAATTTTACTCCAGATTTCTGCAATCATACTGGGTATCGCATGAAAATTTTGGACTTTGATTGCACTTCCCTTAATAGCATCCACTTTTGATGATTTTATATCACCTAAAAGATTTATCTTTTAGAAATGTTAATGTAAATGGCAATGGATCCATGATTGTACTTTCGGATTTGCTTTGAACAGGGTTTATAGGTTGAGCCTTGCTCCATTCAGGCTAAACGTAGCTATTCGTTAAAATACCTATGACCCAAATCTCCCTTCTCTGGATTAATCTTTGTCATTTGGCTTTTGCACAAAATAACTTAACTATTTGTATATTTAATCGAGGAAAAGAATACACGAATCGCATCTGTTGCAATTGTTATAGATACTTAAAGGAGCAGATTATATGAATCTATTGTTCACTGACTGTGGGATATTGTCAATACTGTACGTAATTGTCCAGTCAAATATGAGCGAGGAAGCGCATGGAAGTGAAGTTGTTGAAGCTCCACAGCGTTCTTCTGCTCCTCGTCTGAATGAGAGGATCCTCTCATCTTTGTCAAGGAGATCAGTTGCTGCACACCCTTGGCATGATCTTGAGATTGGTAACCATATAATGACCACTCACACTTTATTGCATATATGTATATGGAAACTAATTTTGTATCAATGTTTTGTATGCAGGACCTGGAGCTCCCACCATTTTCAATGTTGTACGTTTTCAATTCTGACTTATACGAATTATAGCACTATGCATAACCCTAAAGTGATAACTTGTAACAAACAAAATATGGAAACGGGGACATTATTTCAGCCATCTAATATTTGGAGTAGGTGTAGAGTAGATAAATACACATTCAAATTTTCCGTCATTTGAGAATCAGGAAAAAATATGGACAATAACTTCTCAGAAGTTAATATACTAAATAGTTTAATCAGATCTTTATTAGTCTTTCCTCAAATGTTGGTTTGTGTTTCCTGAAATGTGAAATCATTTATAGCTTGCCTTTAAGCGGTCTGCATGCTGGGCAGTATTTTTCATGCTTCAACTATTACCATGTAAAATATCTGCTTATTGAAATGTTCGCTCAAATTGTTCAGGTTGTTGAGATAACAAAGGGAAGCAAGGTCAAATATGAACTTGACAAGAAAACAGGATTGATTAAGGTTCAAACAAACTTCTTTCCTTGATGTTTTCCTTTCTTATTTCATCTCTCTCTATTTTCCAGTTGTTCTTACTGTTTGAATGAATCCTCAGGTTGATCGAATTTTATATTCTTCTGTGGTCTATCCTCATAACTATGGCTTCATCCCTCGCACATTATGTGAGGATAATGATCCAATGGATGTTCTGGTTCTGATGCAGGTAATTTATATCTACCAATATTATCAAGGGAAATGCTTGTCGATCTAATTTATTCATGGATTGATGGAATTAATACTTTCTGAAATGTTGCTTAGACTGTATAGCCTTTTTGAAACTATTTCCATCTAGTTTTCAAAATCTCTATGCCTACGGTTTTTTAGTTTTTATATATATACCATTGAATATGAATATTAGACTGCCCATGTTTCTGTAATTACATCACACTGTTGCATGGCTGCATATGCTACATCTTTCCAGCATTTTTCTTTTCTGGTTTTTTACTTGCAGTTCTTCTTTTTCTTTTATCAAGTCTCTATAATTCACTAAAGGTTTTTAAGGTTCCCATGTGAAAATCATAAACGAATTCCAAAGTCTAGTTCCTACTCAATTTTTTTGAGAATGAAATTCATAAACTCTTGTGATAGGAGCCAGTTCTACCTGGATGCTTCCTGCGGGCCAGGGCCATTGGATTGATGCCCATGATTGATCAGGTATTCTAATAAGCTTTGCAAAACTGAACTATTGGATCCTTTCGTAGCTTTGTGCAATAACCGTCTTCTCTCTTTTCTTGTTAATCAGGGAGAGAAAGATGATAAGATCATTGCGGTTTGTGCTGATGATCCAGAGTATAAGCACTACACTGATATCAAAGAGCTTCCCCCTCATCGTCTTTCTGAGATCCGTCGTTTCTTTGAAGATTGTATCCTTTTGAAATTCAAATCTAAGAAACATAATTAAAAACTTCAGTCAAATTTAAAGATCGTTAGACGTTGGGTTATGTTGCAATGAATATTGATTTCTTGACACATCTCACAGACAAGAAAAACGAGAACAAGGAGGTTGCAGTTAACGAGTTTTTACCTTCATCTGCTGCTGTTGAGGCCATCCAATACTCAATGTAAGTCACCAAAATAAAAAAATTCTAAATAAATATATTTTAGCTAGAACGGGAGTACACATTTGAGATTAAGAAAGGGAAATTTTTGAGTGTTAAACCTATGCTGCTAATTTACCAATCTCTATACTGCTACAGCAATCTTCGACCTTGCTGAGGTTTGGCTTTCACTTGTGCAGGGACCTTTATGCTGAGTACATTCTCCACACCCTGAGGCGTTAGACATTTGTGTTTTTTCTATGATGATGGAGGGAATTCATCAATTTAAATGAGTCACGTTATGAGTGCTATATGAAGATGATACATACTGTTTATACTTTCGTATTTTTGGTTGTTTGTGTTTGTTGATTTGAACGTTTTAATAAAAAGAAATTGACAAATCAATATCTACTTACCTGAGATATTTGATTTGGAACGTCATTCGATCATTGTCTTGGATTCTGTCATTTATTTGAGAGTACAAATCTCTAGATCATTCAATCATAATGCACTCTGTGATGGAAAAACAATGTTTACATGATGAATTCCTATTTCATAGTACTTTATTTGTTCTGTGTGCAAAATAACATGGAGGAGTGAATCAACTCAGACAGGAGTCCACCAGTAGACAATTTTAAAAAATGACAAACCTTTTACATGGAAATTGATGAGAAAAAATCATACAGAGAGAACTAGGGGTAGAATTTGCTCGAGTCTGAAAATCATAACCCGTTCAGAAGAGTTGGGTGAGCATTCTAAAGTACTATGAAAGTTTCGTACTAACAGAAGGGCATGAGCCAAAGTTCCTCATAGTATATATTAGTTAAGGTTTACCTGGTAGGGTTAGATTGCCAGCAAACTAGCATTGATCAACATCAAGGTTAAGACTTTTACAGTAGCCAAACTACAGCTTTGATTGGCTTTATATCCCAGCCTGTGCTGGAAATCGTTCGCCCAGACAATTTATACTAACAAATTCTACAACGAAACAAAGGAAATATCAAACCCTAAACCGAAGTATTTCAGCCCTTGTTGGGACAATTCATCTTGAACTGCACTGACGATAGAAGTCTTTAAAAGTCTGTAAAACTCATGTCAGGAGAATCCCATACCACCACCTTGTCAAATCATTGAATAGCCGAAACTACGGTCAGATAATTTTGGACTTTCATGCTTTCATATCCTATCAGTACAAGCAGTATATCATGGGTTTATACATCCTATAATTATTCGGGTCATTGGGCTCATATTATCGCAATTAAACTTGAAAATTTCAAGCTTCAGTGGAGGATCACGTCAAGACCATAACAAAGGAAACAAATGAAACTATGTTAGCAAATATAACGGGGGTCAAATGGCTAGCTGTTACTCCTACTTTCCCTCAACGCCAGACAAACTGATGCTATAAAATAGTTACACATACAGTAAGCGCACAGTGAGGATCACTGCCTATATATTATCTTCAATATCTCCACTTTTTACATCCATACTCGAGCATATTATCTTCAAACAATCAAGGTATTGTTAGCTCTGCATTTCTAATAACTATACATTTTCTTTGCTTTATAGATCTTAAATTGCAAATTTTAATCTAGTACTAAACTCGGAAACATTGAATTTACACCTTGTTGACAGTTTGTGGGATATCATGATTCCATATAAAGTTTTCTTGTTTTGGGTGATAGATGAGTGAAGCTACTGGAAATGAAGGCCGTCCGGTTCCAAAACTGAATTCGAGGATTCTCTCAACTTTGTCAAGGAGATCAGTGGCTGCACATCCTTGGCATGATCTTCAGATTGGTATTCCATTTAATCATCATATCAAATGATCAAATCATTTTATTTGCATAGAAGAAGATTATGGAAGCTAATCATGTTGCAATCTCTTGTATGCAGGACCTGGAGCTCCCAACATTTCAACTGTGTAGGCCTTTTGATCAATTTTTTAGACGTCTAAAATGCAAGATCAGTATGAATAGAATATGAAAATGAAGATCGCATTTCACATTCAGATTTTAAAAATTTTCATATATTTTGAGCTTTGTTGAATTGATGTTACAATATTTCAGGTTGTTGAGATAACAAAGGGAAGTAAGGTGAAATATGAATTGGATAAGAAAACCGGACTAATTAAAGTATGAATAGTTTGTTTTCTCTCACTCTGTTCTGTTGCCAATTATCTTTCTGTATGTTCATTGTTCTCAGTTCTGACAGTCCAAGTTAATTCTCAGGTTGATCGGGTTTTATATTTGTCAGTGGTTTATCCTCACAACTATGGTTTCATCCCTCGCACATTATGTGAAGATAATGATCCCCTGGATGTTTTAATTCTCAAGCAGGTAAATTTATATTCTATCAATGACAAATCATATTTTATGCGGTGCTTTTGTTTTTAAACTATTTTCTTATCCCTCGACATAGTAGCAATCAACAATTATGTGCACAGAAACCCGTTCTTCCAGGATGTTACCTCCATGCTAGGGCCATCGGACTCATGCCCATGATTGACCAGGTGAAAAAAGAAAAAGCAGCTGGAAAACAGGAGCTTCTTGTTCTTCATGAGATGTATCTTTTAACCAATTCATTGTTTTGTTGTTATTTAGGGAGAGAAAGATGATAAGATCATTGCAGTTTGTGCTGATGATCCTGAGTATAAGCACTACACTGACATTCAGAGCTTTCACCCCATCGCCTTACTGAGATCCGACGATTCTTTGAAGATTGTATCCTTTCCAATCTTGCATCTACAAAGATTTATTGAAAACTTTCAGTTGAATCAAATCTACAATCATTTGAGTTGGGTTTGAAGTGGCAAGAACATTGGTTTTCTTAACACATTTGCACAGATAAGAAAAATGAGAACAAGAAGGTTGCAGTAAACGAGTTTCTGCCAACGTCCACTGCTGTTGAAACCATCCAGTACTCCATGTAAGGCCATATTAAACAATCCTAAAGTCCAAGATTTTATGGGGCAATTTTCTACTCTGCTGATTTAACCGTTTTTGGACACGGACCTTTATGCCCAGTACATTATGCAAACCCTCGGGCGATAAACGCATGAGCGATATTCCAATTCTCTTTATTTGATCAAGTCATTTCATCATCAATATTTGTTATCGACAATATTTGATGAGGATGTAAACACTTGCTTTTGGTAGTTCCCCGCATTTTGTAATTTTGAGATTCATTCATTTGAGCAATTTCATACAGAGAGAAATGGTCGACGAATACCTATTAGCCTCAACCTGCTTGATTTATTATTACTTCATTTCAAACAGTAATCAGATTCAACAATTAATAAGCCAATTGGATCCCCGGTGACCTGTATATTAAACGGAAGTGCCTCCCAACTGAATTTGTCAATACTTTCCCAAGCACGCATGTCCATTTCGCTTTCCTTAACAAATAAGATATTATTCTCTTATTTGATCAAGGGAACTCTTCAGCTAGAACTATGATCAGAACAGTGTGAATCCATATTTGTATAAGTACTTATTACCACACGAGATGGATTGTTCTGTGTCTGCACATAACTACCAGAGGACTCTCAGAAACCCAGCTTTTAATTGTTGGGAGCGTTTGTGCTTATAGATAAGATAACAATGACATGCTTGCATAGCGACCAACTCGCATTTGATACCCACTGACATTAAAACCAATGTTCGCATAATGAATTCTAGCAACTTTTGTGTATTTTCAATAAATTAAAGCTTCGCTCTTAATCAATGATGAGTTCCCACATTTTCAATTGCAAAAAATTGGTTGTCACCAACAATAATAAGAATAATCTTATTATTAACATGAGTAACGTTTATTCAAGAGTTCCAAAAGAAGAACTGCAGCAGAATCCTTGGCTTTTTTAACACTTGGCATCGGCTCTCCTATACATTCATCTGTCCATCCCCTATCAGAAGTATTCACACGAACAGCAAAAGTAAACCTCTTTGCATGTGCAGGGCCACTCTCGTTCACACACCTAAAGGAGTCAAGGCAATAGATTATTGATACGGTTCTGTTACAATTTTACAAGAGAATAAGCAAAATACTAGACATCAATTCTTACCGATAGAGGGGCATAGGCCAATTTCTACGCAAGCATATATCATTCAAGGTTTGCCTCGTAAAAGTCTGGTTACCATTTTTCTTCTTCTTCCCATTCTCATCACCTTTCTCCCTGGCTTCAGCTGTTTCCTTCTCTTTCAGCACAGCAAGCGCATTCCTAGCAGCTAATTTCTGTGCCATCTTCTTTTGTGGATTCTGTGCAACTCCAACCTGAACACCATCAATAAAGACTTCAACAGTAGCCAAATTACCACTTCGAGTGGCTTTATACTCCAAGCCTTCAGCTTGTTGCTGGCATCGTTCCTGTAGCTCCCTCACAGGATGCATTGGGAGTGTTTCTGGAGTGACCATTGGATGTAATAAAGGTTGGAAAACCTGGGAAGCCATAGAATTGCAAGGAGCAGCAACTTATTAGATCAAACTACTACTTTTATAAGCCAAATATAGAAGAAAAAGAGGAAAGCAATGAGGGGCAGAGAGTTGAGGTACGGTGACTGAATCATCCTTGTAAAACTAACCTTCCAGACAACTGCAGTATCTCGTCCGCTGTCAAGAAAGATGGCACCAGCAATAGATTCCACAATGTCACCAAGAACTTTTGGAGCTTTGCAATCTCCTAAACCAAAAGAATTGAACCCTGGCTTTGACAATTCATCTTGTACTTCCCTCACAAAATCCCGAATCTTGAAGAAGAAAATTAGAAATTACATCAGGATGACTTCCATATAGCACCTTAACTAGTAGATTGAGAAAATCATGATCACACCAAGGACCAAATAACCAAGCAGTAAAAAAAAATTTCAGAGAAGAAATGAGATAGCAAAAACCTGTCTTTCAAGGGCACTTGATCCATGCCGAAGGTGTACATGGAGCTTATGCTTAACTGCAACACGAGCAAAGTTTTCATTGTTTACGGCAGCAGCTCGTAAGTCAGTCAAACGACCTGGGGGTAAATTTGTGTATGAAAAAAATAAGTGCTTTGTGATAAGATGGTCTAAGACAGCATCACCGACAAATTCCAATCGCTGGTAACAGGATACTCCAGAAGATGGTCGGGAAGCATGAGTAATAGCTTCTACTAAGAAACCACGATCATTAAACTTGATGTTCAAGGCACCTTCTAAGGCATCAAAGTAAACACTCCTAAGTACGCTCTCAGGAACATAGGACAGTCTTATTGGGCATCCTACCCCTTCTGGATCAGACTCTACTTGAATCCCAATCCACTTCATGAGGTAGTTAGCTGCATCCTTCCCACCTTCCACATAATAAACTCCAATGAGGGCTTCAACAACATCTGCCAATGTCTTGCTAGAGAGGACTCTATAAGAACTTGAATCACCCTCAAGCTCGCCATCTTCCATGTCATCATCTTCATAATCATCACAGTTATGATCCAATCCTGGTTTATTATCATCAGTAAGTGATTTATCCCTGTCAAATAAGGACGAGTCTCCATCCTTAGTATCCTCATCAAAGACAGGTAGCACCCCAGGAGCAGCCCATCTAGACGGTGCAAACCGATCTGCTTGGATGTATGACTGGAGTCCCTTACTCAGTGCATATTGATATAGAACCAAATTGCTCACCATTTGTTGTCGCATCCTGGTTAGTTGACCCTCATGTTTCTGAGGATATTTGAGAAATAGAAATCGACTAACCACCCATTTTAGATAAGCATCTCCCAGAAGCTCTGCTCTCTCATAGCAGAATGTCTCCTGGCATGAAGCGGCAGTCAAGGCTTCCAGGATCTGCAGACGATCAAGCTCCACATCAATCAACTAGTTGAGAACTAATTAAAACTGTTCATCTGATTATTACAGTACCTTCGTAGCAGGGACTTGATAATTAATTTTATCTTTCAGTTGAACGGCAAGCAGCATACTCTCTACCCTCCTCATTATTGAGGGTAACCTCTGCGCACCACGAACAAGTGATCCAGGAAGTGGATGTACAAAACAGAGCTCAGGAGGAAGAAACACATAATATGTTTTGTCAAGAAACTGTTCCCCTTCACCTTCTTGTGCTATACAAACAAAAAACGTCCACTTAAAAATATATGAAAATTTTGCAAGCAAATTAACTCTTAAGAGGTAGAATGTGTTTTTTTTGGGAAGAAAAAAAAAGTCATACCTTCTTGGTTTTCAAATCGAGGGGATAAGAGATTCTTGCAATAGGAAACACCGCGTCCTCTTATTAAAGGTTGTTGCTTAAATATTAACTCAACTCCATACCTGACAACAATAAATAGAAGAATCAACAGCCAAACACACCCTTGGTTGTGCAAGAAGAAAAAGAGCTCTTTGCCTATCTATGAGGATTTGTAGACAGCTGTCAACACGAAATTGGAGGGACAAAGCCTTAATAGAGCGCAACCCCGCCACACACACACACACCAACAGTAGTAAACCATTTCCTTCACAGAGAACATAAGCTTTTCCCCTCTCCAAGCACTCAGGTGCACTACTTAAGGCTATCCAGATCTTGTATTAGAAGCATGCAATCCAGATAAACCACTAAAACTACTTTGATTAAGAAGAAAAATACAACAAAAAAGACAGGAAATAGACACTCAAAAAATAAAATAGCAACGGTCACCGTACTTTTGCTTGTAGTAATCAGCATATGAGCTGTACTCCAGAGGACCAAGATAGCCCTCTTTCCTCGGGAATGCGCTCTCAGCACTCATATCATAGCGAATTGACTCCACATAAAACCTCTTCCCTGAGTGAGCAGCCGTTACGATTCTCCCTACAAGACCTTCTGCAATTGCACAGGAATCAGCCATTACCAACTTTTCTTTGGGCATATCCACACTGTCCATTTGCAAAGCATTTCGATTAGGAACCAGTCCAGAAGCTTTCACAACATCAAACTGTGCGACAGCTCCTCTGATGCCATATGTAGGATGGGATTTCTGTCCAAAAGATATGCCATTACGCAACTTCCCAAATCCATACTCCCTTCTGTCGCCACCTAGTGTCCGTTCATTTGTACCAAGATAAACATCTGGTCGAGCTCTCTGAAGGGGATTG
The DNA here is from genome assembly GCA_035590515.1 of Trichilia minutiflora. Classification (NCBI taxonomy): domain Eukaryota; kingdom Viridiplantae; phylum Streptophyta; class Magnoliopsida; order Sapindales; family Meliaceae; genus Trichilia; species Trichilia minutiflora. The sequence goes on from JAVXUL010000001.1 coordinate 16,492,901, forward strand.
CACCATGCATCTGTTTTAATTATCTTCTCAACTAAACCCCAGTCAATTTCATTCATAGGATCTACCAAGTTATCGCAAACCACAGGGACAAACAAGTATGCCTTTGCAGGATCCCATGGGGTGGTGGAAGGTTCAACATCCACGTCCAATACAATGCTCATCAATCTTACATGAAAGTTTTTAAGGGATGCCAGCTGCACAAGATCCAAATTTGGACTTTCAGATAAGCAACACAAGCCAAAATCCTAAACAAGAAATTGTAAGTCCTCAAATAATTCAATCAACAATCAACCTGACTTTCAGTAATATCTATTGACCCCCTGAAGACAAGAGATGCCTTTGTAATCATGGCACGAGCGATAAATAGATCCATTGACATCGATAACACCTGTTAACACAAAATGTTGTTAGAAACATAGGCTACTATCCAAACAATGGAGGAGCAGGAAATAAATTTAAATACCTCTGCATCCAGCTCATTGCCGAAAAGTACTGCAAAATCTGAAACTTGAGTTAAGAAAGGATCTTTTGAAATTCCACTGTTTACACATTTGACGGTGTACATGTACAGATGAACCATTTTGGAGTTACTGCCATCATCTCTTCCAGATAAGATCCATTCACCCTGACAACAGAGTTAGCATGTATGTGCTAGATAAGAAATTAACTTGTGACAAGAAACCTTCAACTTGTTGCTATCACGACGACATGATAACCTATGTATGTTCTTTCGTCTTATATCTAATAAGAGACAATTATATTTTTCCCATGACATTTATTAACCCACTTTAGCAGCCATCTCTATTCATTTGTTCAGGCACATAAAACAATCCAAATTTAAATTTGCATTTGCTTGCAGTTTCTAAAAGCTTTCACAGTTTTTCATCATTCAGTTTTCTGCTATTATTTAAGAAACTAATGGTCTGCAAAAATTTTCCAATTAAGGTAGTTAGGATTTACTTCTCCAGTTATAAGTATCTTAACCTAAATAGAAACTGGAAATTATTGAATGTGCGGTATTTCTAGAAATAGACTACTGATGCAAGTCCACCGCACACAGTATTTTTTTCTTCCCCCAGAATTCCTATTCCTGCAATTACATAATACATACCACATATTCCAATAAGAATGTTTAACCCAAGTTGCTAGTATCATAAGAGGAATCCTATATGAGATTACAGGAAAAAAATTTGAAAGAAAAGAGGTTTGTTGTAAAAACCCAAACCACCAGACCATTGTGTCCCAGAATTAAAAGATCCGGACAGTAACAATATGATGAGTTTCATATTTCTGATTTGCCATTACAAGGGGGCAAGTAAAATCCATGTTATGCACAAGAAAACTAACCTGAAGTACATCAGCAACACCTTCAGGATAGAACTCTCTATGCCTAGCAGTCCCAGGAATTGGGTCTCCTTCATCATTTTGATCAACTTTTTCTTGCTGTTCCCCACTCCCCTTGTCTGGCAATAGCATATCAGTAAATGCTCCCATCTCGTGGAGCTTCTTGCAAGCAGCCAAACAGACAGCCTACACAAGACACATATATTAAACCAATATTCACATATGAATGCAAGTAAAGCCTGCATTTAACATAACATAATATGATAGCATGCCTGTTGAGCAAGGCGCATTGAACTGCACACAGGACCCTCAAGCTTTTCAAATGGTGCATTACAAGGGAGCTGAAGCTTGCATGAGTATTCAGTGGGACCACCTGGTTTCTCATGCCTCTCCATTATGAACTCAGGACGAAGTATTGAATACCTGGTTAATAAATGCAAGGCAAATAAGCAGAACATTAACATTCACCAAGAGCAGTAAACTATCAACTTGTTAGTGGAAAGTACAGCACCTGTCACTGGGCAACTGAGAGCAGTAAAAATGGATGAGTCCAACAGCAGAATTTAAGCTCACAACAGCACCAGTCGACTCCACCTGGTACACTGTGCCTGGTAATGAATCCACTGACATTAACCTTGAAGTATCCTTAAGGTGACTGAGGTCTGTTCTCTCAATTGCTTCTCTTCTCAGTGTCTCCTCACTGCTCCTAGCATTTCTTAAGAATGCAGCATGAGACAAATTTCCTCTGTAGATAAAACAAAAATTTGAATTTTTTCATATAATTCAAAACAAGTTCAAAGAAACCTTTTGAAATACATAGATCCAGCACAACTACCTCTCAACCATCAAGAGGTAGTCTGACCCAGGCTTTCTAGCACGACCCCTCGACTGAATGTACGCCAAGACAGTTTTGGCAAGGTCAAAGCGAATAACAACATTGCACTGCCTAATGTCAAGTCCTTCCTCGGCAACACTGGTGGCCACTAACAAGGTCACCTACCAGAGAAAAGACAAACATTTATTATCTATCTACAAATGACCATCAAACTACAGATTGTGAACAAATTTAGTCTGTAGGTATAGTATTTAGACATACACGACCATCCCGGAATTTCGCAATTGTGTCCTGCATTTGGCATGTTCGCATTTCTTGACTATTGTTGTGCCCAATCAGACTCGCACACCTAACAAAACTTAAAGATGGGAGCTCTGCAAAAACCTGCAAACATGGCAAGCCACTGCACATTATTACAAGCACCATTCTAGAGGACTCAAACTAGTAAAGACACAAAGGAAAAGATATGTATTGACATATTGAACCTTAGGAAGAACTAGAGCAGCCACAACTCTCTCGACAAAGATGATTGCACGGAAATCCTCCGTGTGCTGATACTTGAGAAGTATTTTTATCAATGACTGCACCTTTGGTGTCACTTTTCCATCAGCTACAGCAGCTCCGATTATGACATCAACATGCTCTCCACCAGAGACAACTAGATTATGCAAATAGACCAGCTTAGAAGATGCTTTCTTATATTTTTCATCACAATCATAAACCTAAAGTAGAATGATTTTAAGGAGAGGCAGCATAGGCTCAAGACAGAGAAAAAGATTTGCTAATGCAAACTGGTTGGCTCATTATGATCCAGGAATTCTTTCAAATTCACCTGGGCTCCAAGATAAGAACAAAAAGTTGGTATCACAACTTTTATCCTAAAAATTTACAGAAATCATTACCTCAGGAACTAATTTTATAATTAATCAACAATATTTGTGCTACATTTCAACTTTTACATCCAGCTTTCACCAAATTATTATAATGACCTCTTTTTTTTCCTACCAGGAAAATCAATCTCAAATATACTTAAGAAGGTCATGAATGCATCCAAAGTTTAATCAAAATAGAACAAGCCAACATCTTAAAAGCTTAATAGTCCTAGGTCAATAATTTGAAACTAAACCCACCTTGACAGTCAGGTAGCTCTCCCTCCTCAATCTCATCAGAATTGGTCCCATCTTGAACAATCTCGTTTTCAGAGTCTACAACTTTTGCATCCTTATTAGAAACAGCACCTTCGACTAATTCACATTGTAAAAGAGACACGACTTTACTCAGGTAGGATTCCTGAAACTTGATGTCAAGTTGGTAGTTTGCCCTCTCATCATTTTGTAAGGCTGTCAAAAAAGATTGAGCTACCTACATTTATAATAAAAAGCAAATTACTCCACAACTGATCACTATAGTTGAACAAGACATATAAAATAAACCACCTTACTTATAAGATATGATACCTTGTAAGCACACCATTGACCCAATTCACCAAGAGCATAATTGATAGCCCTCAACTTTTGTATTAAATTAGCTGCCCCATCACTTTCTGTTCTCTCAGATACACCATAAACTTGGCGCAGCTCCTCCCTGGCACCAGCATCTCTAGCTCCCATAAATTGCCATTTGCTTCTCCTAGAGCTTGACTGTGCCGCTTCTTCAACAGTCACTTCCATTTGCTTTATTTGTTCATGGAGGGACCATAAGCTTGCAGCTTTATCATATTCCACCACAACTTCTGAAGGCATTGGTACATGCTTTTCTAGCTCCTTGCGATCTTTTATTGTACAAACAACCGAGTCTAGTTTACTTTCAAGATTACGAATCTTTATTGCACAATCCACTTGACTTGAAACACCTAAATAAAACATTAACACATAGAGAACAACGACTAACTTTAAAATTGACAGAGCAAGAAAGAAGGTTTGAGAAATTAATTGAGAAGGAAATATTGATTAATCAGATGATCCAATAGGAAAATCAATAACTCCACAAGAAGCATAAAAGGAAGAAAAGAAAAGCCCAAATTGACAAAAGTGAAAGAAATACCCTTCAAATTAACAGGAGAAGCAGTCATTCCGAAAACAGAGGGTCTCTTCTCTTTAGGCGTCGTGTGATAGAATTCAGACATTACTAAAGAATAAGGATGTTTCTTGACAGCATGATGACACTCATCCAGAATAAGGAGATTGATGGCTTCCATTTTAATTATGCTGTGCCTCAGAATGTTCAACAGAATTTGAGCTGTCATCACCAAAACCTGAAGAAGTAATAGCATTGATCAAATTAAGTAACAACCAAGAACCATCTCAAGATAAAAACCAGCGCTAAGTGTACCTCACCACTCACTGTAACCGAAAATAAATTTTGACAGAGAATAATAAAATTTCGCTAGGCCAAAGTTCCCTTCCATCATTCATGGTAACTCATAAACGGTGTTGATCAGAAGGACAAGCAAAGTTATCAATGGATATATTCCAGTTAGAGATCACAAACAAATACTGAAATAATAAGATAGGGGGAAAAATAAGAATGAAAGAAGGTTGAATTTATTCCAAGGATGCCAAAAAAACACTTGGCCAAAATCAACAAATTATTCCCTTGGTAGCAGTCTATAATCCTCCCATTTCTACCCTACATTCATAGAAGAATAAAAAACGGTGGAAAATTTAAATGTTAATGGTATAAAATAGACTTTCCATAATCCGCTGTAGAAAAAGAAAAAGAAAAGAACTTCAACTCAAATGTCTATCTTCAATAACGACATAAACTAGAAACTAAAAAATAAATAGCTTCCAAGATCCTACAGACAATTTTAAAGATAATAATGAGAAGACCAAAGATATGGTAAAATCAAATGTACAATCTGTGACATGCATGTAACCTATTTACATGAAATTCATGTATTATTATTAAACTAAAATCATGTGGACCAAGTTAGTACTATTAAGTAAGCATAATGAACTACCACAAAAGAAAAAACAAATACACCCAATAGCAGAAAGGAAACAGATAAAGATCAATAAGAAACACCATAAACATAAAGGGAAACGTAAAATGTACCTGTTTAGTATCAAACTCACGCTGCCACCTTTGAGCATCCCAGAAATCTTGACCCATTTCACCACAATAGTGGCCCACTACATAACCGGTTTGTTCACGAATAACTTCAGCTTGCTAAAATTAAACAAACACAATGACAACATCAGTTTTACTTTCAATTAATGCAATCAGGAATTAAACTCTAAAACAGAACAGGGTTTCTAAGATATATACTACCTGATACACGAGCGGAACTTTGGGAACCAAAAAGACAGCGAGCATTTTCTTGTTTTGCTTTTGCAAGTCATTGCAAACACTTCTAATGAGAAGAACAGCTATGAGTGTCTTACCTGCCCCAGTCTCAAGAAAAGCTATTGTATTTTTCTTCTTAGCCTGTTCAAGAACATCCAACTGATACTGCCGTGCTTGCTCCTCTGGTACTTTATCCTTAGCCTCAGATTTCTTCTCCACCTTTTCTTTGCATTCCTGGTTCATCCCATTGGACTCCTTTCCCTCTCTATTGTGATCAGCTTCCCAAGTTCCTACTCGAAAAACCATACCATTGGACCCTGATCGATCCCTCTCCCAATAACCCCTTGATTCTCTATCTCTCAAATCCCGATCCCTTCCATCTCTCCTACCACAACCATTATAATATTCCCTTCTCCGGATATAATCCCTATCCTTTCTATCAATCTCATCCCGGTCACGTAACCTCTTCCTACTAGAAATTTTATCCCTATCCCTAGTGCAGTATTGCCCTTTACTTGAATACTGTCTCTCATTCTTGTAACTACTAACCCGAGCCCTTTTGCAGAACTTATCTTCACTATCAAAATCACCAACCCTTGATGCCTCATGAACACTATTGCCATTACACCTATGCACTCCATTCTCCTGTGTCAAATTCTCCAAGGACCTGTCTCCTTTACCATTAAAGAAACTATTATCCCGACCATCAGGAATCTCCACCTTCCCTCTTCTATCAAGTTTATCTCTATCGCTACAACTATTTGATTCCACTATCAAGCCCTGAATTTTATTCTTGCAAACCCCAGATGCTCCATTTTGACACCAATTCTCACCAATACTGCAATCTTGAGTCCCATTCTTTAACAAATTACCATTACTGTCATTACTAGGCATGCCACTACCGTTCTTAATACTATCAACAATGTGATCAACCCCTCCAAAAAAATCATTACTAAGACTATCTTGATTTGAAGTATTATCAACAGAATCTTGAACAATTGAAGTGTCGAAATCAACAAACTCATCAATAAGGTGACAAGAAATGTCCTCACAGGCATCTAACCAGTAAGATGGCTGATTGGAATCACCCCCTCCCCCACTGCCTACGGTGACTGAAACCCTAGACTCACCCTCCATTTTTAAATTTAAAATAATTTAGTAAAAGGCAAGGAAGCTCTACTAGCAAAAGAAAATACCATAGCCACCAAAATATCAAATCTTGAAAAATAAAACCGGCATCTCAAAATATAACAAGAGTATAATCTGAAAAATAAATGGATAAATATATTTTTAAAAAAAGCTTGCTCTTGATTTGTATAAGCAAATCAACTGAGAAGAATAAGAGAGTGAGGGAGTGAGTTTACAGATTAGGGTGGATAGACCGTACGAAACACGCATATAGTTAAGGGTGGGGATTTATAACAGAAGAGAAATAATAATAACAAATAATATATCACCCGTAAACTTTCTTCTGTGCGTGATTCTTCGAGATTCGACGGTCTATCAACGCCCTACTCTGCCACTCTCTCTCTACTTTTCTTTTAACCCTCGAAGCCAAGCGTGCCTGTTGCTTGCTGGGTTTTAGTTCTACTGTTCTACGGTCAGACAGAGTAATTATGTTTGATTTGTTTGTTTGTTTGTTTTCCCCTTCAATTTCCTTAAAATGATTTAGTTAAAATAAAACTATATATCCCTTTATTTATTGATTTTAGACAGAACAGAAGCCAGTTAAAGAGGCTTCGTAGCAGATACGCATCGCACGCGTTTGCCTTGACAACTGTTTATTTTGAGAAAGTACCAGCGGAACAGCACTGTTACGAAAGGATAGGAACAGACGAAAATCTGTGGAAGTTAAACATCACTCTTACATACGTGGAGTTATATGATTGGTGGTTAAGATTTTACAAGGAAGTGCGTTGCATTTCTAAACCAAAGTCCATTGGACGCGTGTGCAGTTGAAAAAGCTACCGCTTGTGGAAAGGAAAGGAATCCAACCACCACCCAACCAAGGTCAAAGGTAAAGTTGATTTGAGGCTTCTTGGCCGTTTGATTGATTCTGGATGAGATAAAAAAAGGGTGGAATTATTCCCTAGATGCTGCATATTTTTATCCTATGAGATTTTCTATGTGAGACCCACGAAGGACTCGACCCAATAAGGCTCATGCCGCCGTTACTGAAATCGGATCAGGTCCCTTTTTTTTTTCTTTTTTTTTTCAATCGATATTTACTCGGATTAAAATTGAATTTAAATAATTTTAAATAAAAAATTAATTTTTGAATCTTTGATTTAAATTAGATCATCATCCAATTTAAATTAGATATCAATTTTATAATTAAAATTTTTAAATAAAAATTAAAAAATTATAATTCTTATAATTTAATTCTTATTTTTTAAATAAATTTTAAAAATCTTATATTTTAATTTTAAAAATTTTAAAC
>JAVXUL010000001.1:16500907-16511851 GCA_035590515.1 Trichilia minutiflora
AGACCCACAAAAGATACATAAACTATGAATATGATAAACTAGGATTTTTTCTTTTTTAAGTTTGGTTTAACTTTGAAAGTGAAGAGAGTGATTATGCATATTTATAGAGAAAAAGGAAAACATCATAATGACCTCTATATAGATAGCCCGACAAAAATGACAACTGGTTTGAAAATAAACAGTTCAATTCAAAATATAAATAGTAAACACACAAAAGTCAAAAAGTAAATAGTAAACACACATAAATCAAAATAAAAGAAAGACACTTATTTATTGGTAGTTGTGATTGTGGCTCGCATCTTTCTTTGGTTTTACGTCCAGTAACGTCTTGAACGCCCTCTATGGGTCGAGAATAGGCTTCCCATATAATTTTCTTAAAAACTGGCAAATAAGGTCGTTTATAATCAGATTTCCAAGACTATATCATTAATGTTCATTGAATAGACCACTTTATTAGGTGTTTTACAATGAATGAATCGCTCCATCGTGCAATAAGAAGTTGATAAAAGCCCGAATAATCATTAAAAACATAATAATAAATACAACTTGCTATTCTTTTTAAAATCTGATCAAAAAATGATAAAGAGAAGACTTTTTCTAAAGTCATCATTTAATTTTCTAGAGATTCGCGTTGAAAATGACTTACCTTTTTCATTTTTGACCATTTTGATTTCAAATTTTGAAGGCATCACCTGTGTTGGACTTATCCACTTATTATCAGAAATAGGGCAGATAATTTCTTCTTGTTCGTAAATGAGAGGAGAAGAAATGATAACTGAAAAATATATTCGTCTATAAAGTAAGCATTCTTCAATACTTCTGGTAGAGCCTTTAACTCTTGCTTGAGTACTTCACCTTGTTTGTTGGTATTCAATTGTCCTAGGTCTTCAAAGCGTGGCTTCCATCCTTTACTTTCCACCACTTGAATTTTATCCTCCACAATATTTTCAATAATGCTAGCTTTCTCATTCTCATCATCTTCATCACGTGGTTGCTTGCACATATTAAAAACATTAAGCTTCAATGTCATGTTGCCAAATGATAACTTCATGACTCCATTCTTGTAATTAATCAAAACATTAGAAGTTGCTAAAAATAGACGTCCTAAAATAACTGAAATTGTATTACCTATCTCTACATGTTCTGTATCCAAAATAATAAAATCCACCGGATAAATGAATTTATCAATTTGAACTAACACATTTTCTACAATTCCTTTTAGCACTTTCACTGATTGATCGACAAGTAAAAGAGTCACAGATGTTGGTTTTAACTCACCTAAGTTGAGCTGTTGATAAACTGAATATGGAAGCAAGTTTACACTAGCACCAAAATCAAGTAAAGCTTGTTTAATTTTATGATCTCCAATAATACATGAAATTATTGGACAACTTGGATCCTTGTATTTTATTACATTATTATTCAGAAGAATTGTACTTATTTGTTCGGTTAAAAAAGCTTTCTTTTTCACATTCAATTTTCTTTTTATTGTACACAAGTCTTTCAAAAATTTGGCATAGGAAGGTACCTGTTTAATTACATCTAACATAGAAATGTTGACCTTGACTTGTTTAAAAATCTCATAGATTTCTGAATTATGATTTGGTTTCTTTGGAGAGATAAATGCATGAGGAAATAGTGGCACAAGTTTTGGTTTAGTTTTATCTACGATAGGTGTAAATTTGTCATCCCCTTCTTTACTTGTAGATACTGATTCTTCTTTCTCACACGTATCAAGAATGGGCTTGCTAACAATCTTACCACTATAAAGAGTAGTAACCGATTTAACTTGGTCCATGTGTTAGTCAATATTTGAAATTGATTGACTTTTTGGGTTAGGTTGTGATTGAGATGGAAACTTACCTTTCTCATGAATGTTAAGTGCTAATGTAAATTTTGTAAGAGTATCTTTCAAATCAGTTAATGATTAAGCTATTTGATTATTGAATGATTCTTGCTTTTCAATGAATACGTGTATGGTTTTTTAAGGGTTTTTATTTTTGACTGATTATATGAAAAAAAATTGGAAGGCCTTTGTGGTTGAGATGTCTGGGCATTATAGTTATTTTTTCAACTAAAATTTGGATGGTTTTGTCAATTTGGATTTTAAGTATTGGAGTATGGAGATGGGTAAGGCTTCTGAGCATAATCTATGGCATTTATTTGTTCATGTATGGTTTCTCTAAACACTGGAAGGTTTGAGCATTCACTGGTTGAGTGTTCAATGTTATCACTATTGATTTAAACTTTATTAAATAGATTAGGCCTTAATAGTAAGGTCAAACCCAACATAAATGTTAAGCTTATTATGTCATTAAACCCTAACCCTAAAATGTAATATAAAAGGAGCTTTATTTGCGTTATAGGGTAGGTGATTGCCTAGGTTTTCATTCTTCTCATTTTCTGCAAGAGGGAGAAAAAGACAATAGGAACAAAAACAAAGAGTCACGCGAACAAGAGCTAACAATCGTCTTCAATCATCCCAATTGTGTGGATACTGTAGAGACGTAGAGTTTGTTTGTGTTTTGTCATTCTTCATCATCAAATCGCACAAAGGTATGAATATTCAGATTCATAACATTAAACGCAATAGGTTTATCGCATGGATCCTGTGAGGGAATCGAAAAATTTATTTTTTCGCTGCTTTTATGGTTCCGGTTTCCTAACAGTACTATCCTAAATAGTCTCTATCTAAGTTCGTTTTAGACTATCATTTTGTAACTACAATTTTAACCTCCTAGTCTATGGCCTCCTTAGCCACATCATCATATACATATCAATATATACAAATTCAAAACCATTATTATAATAACCAAAATAGTTATTTATAAATAGTAATATAATCTCGACCTACTGGTTAATATCAAATATAATCATCAAAGCCAAATCATACATGCCATTATTTGATTATAGTTAAATAATCATTTAAAAACCATTATACAAATACAATTATTAAAAGAATGATATAAAACTGAATTCTAACAATCTCTTTATTCGAAAATACTTGGCCTCAAGGGCCTTATGAATACATATATGTTTATTCATTTATAAATATAAAATATAAAAAATAATTAACTATTCAAAATATGAGATATAAAATAATTTTCTAACTTTTTAAAGTATTTAAAACATTTAAGTTTTATAAAATATTTTAAAAAAATAAGAAGTAGTTCAAAGTTCATACACTCTTTAGGGAAGGTGTACACTCTCTATTATTCCTCACAATGCGAGAAACCCTCTTTTATATGATTTGTGCTTAATTTACACATACATCGATAATTACATTAATATCGAACCCTCAAACAATCATTATGTATTTCTATATACACGATTATATACATTAAATTTTAAATTTCTAAATCAATACCTATTCATTGTATTCAAATATATTTTCAGTCATTTATCCGATTTTCAATAAATGAAATCCCATGGTCATTCATAATAATATCCATTTATTTAGTTATCAATTCAAATTTGATTCGACTTCTTATAACTCATTGCCTCTTCTAACTCTTATACTCCAAATTCTAAATTCCCACAATTCAATATTATTTTTACTCATTCTATACCCTAAATAATATAATACAATTCAATTCATCAAAATTGGATCCAAATTTATAAAAATTCTAATTGTACAATAATCCTAATTGGTAAAAATCAATTCAAATATAAAAATAATACCAGAAAAACGCTAAAAACCTTATCAAAGAATTAATTTTAACCCTAGTAAGATTTAATCCTTGTTAATTTAGAAAACCCTGAATAAATAGAAAACCTTAGTTTTTCTCTCTTATGATTTCTTACTCAAATCAACCAAATGAAATTCATAGAGTATAGAAGGTGTTGATTTGTGATGGTTTTTAGTAAAAAAACAAAAATTTAATTGGTAAAAAATGAAGAAATCATGAAAAGAAGAAGATTATAGAACACTGTGAAAGAAGGAAAGAAAAACGTCAGGAGAGAGAGAAGAAGGAAGAAGAATAAACAATCCCCCTCTATTTGACATATTTATAATATCTCGGGTAATGACTAAAGTGTTTTTGATTGCATAAAGGAAAAAAAAATTTAGAAGGGGTAAAATAGAAAATTTGCAGGACAAAAAATGAGAACCAGCACTGTTTTGCTCAACGGGGATGAAATTTGATCTTATAATCAACGATCAGACTAGCATCGATCACCTATTTCTGGCCAAAATTGATCTCAGAATCGGCCCTATGGGGAGGTGGGCCAGTTTGGCCTTGGTTTTGGGCTTAGGGTTCCTATAGTTTCAATTTTCGTTCTCCTTTATTTTTAACATTATTTTCTCTCTTATTCGATATTCGATATTCGATTTCATTCTGTTTTGTTTCTATTCAAATGTCTCTTTATCCTCTTTAAATAGCAAAAATATAATACCAATTGCCTATCTTAATTAGTAAAAAATTTGCTCTAAAATTTGAATATTTATCAAAGTCCAAAGTAAATTTTTTTTAAAACTTAATTATTTATCTCAAATCACATACTGACTCTCAATATTGTATCATTTACTTGTTTACATTACTCGTATAGACTTACGATGAAAATGATAAAAATATCTTTAATACACAAAATAATTTAAATATCTCTATATTCAAGAAACAGAAAATTAAAAAAAAACAACTACAGTCATTTTCATTTTAACAATTCAAAATTTAAATTATGATAATTTAACACAAAAATTATTGATTCTATATTATAAGTTACCTAAACCATAAAGTTTATACCTTCAATGCTCTTCCTTTATCTCTATTATTCTTCGAGTTGTCTACCCCGCAACACAATTTGCATTTGCAGTATTTGGACAAGCGAGGAAATGCCCACCCACTACCTGTATGACATCATTATTACGTAATTTGTTTGTTTTTGTATCCAATCCTGAACCGACGTAGAGCTCTAAATTCTCAGTTGGAATGAGACTAGATTTGGTAACACATTGGGCATATTTCATCATCATTATCCAATGTGAACATAACCAAATCAAATAAAAAAATTATTATTTTTCCAAATATTTTCTCTCGCACACATCTTTTGGTAAAAGCCCCACATCAACTTTTTAAAGTGCATGTGGATCACAAAAATCTTCAATTATCTAATCATGGTCGGCGGTCCAGACGACTCCATTATCAAACGTACATAGAGATTTTCATCTCAACGCCACAAAAATCAAAATACCGATTAGATTACTCAAGTTTATTCTTATTTCTATTTAAATAAATAAATAAAATTAAAATAAACATTATAAATTAATAATTTAGCATGCTTTTAATTGGACCGACCACTGTCTGAATTATGTAATATATTTAACCACGAGCGAAGCATTGAAAGAGATAGCTATACCTAGCTAATCAGATAGGAATAAGATACCCAGATAACATCTTTCAATTATGTTCGTAATTAATCATATTATTATTTTCCAGCTAATTATTTACACATAGTTAATTTATAATTAGTTTTAGGTATTTAAAGTGAAAGTATATGACAAGTTAACTTCTTTTGATACCTAACAATTAATTAATTAAATCTGCTGTTGCTTCCTAGCTAATTTCCAGAAACGGCTTAATGCTGAGACTAGCATATTGTATTTGTTTTGGTAAATGATGTCAATTATTGAATTGGGTGGGCGGGTGGCTGAACCCAAGCTTTACAATTATTATCCAGGATTTATATGTAATATTGACAGAATAGAAACCCTTCAGAGATTTCATGATAAAGACAAATTCTAAAAAAGATTTTCTAAAATTATAGAGCTGATAAAATTGACACCAACAAATGGCAATCTTGGATAAAAACCCAAGAACATGACATAACTCGTTATGAATATGTAAATAGAAATTATAGAAAATTACGAGAAATATTAATGCTTTTAGAACCAGAAAGTTGAAGAAAATAGAAATGAAATAGCGAACAATTGAAGAAAATGGGGGAATAACAGGGTTAATTAATTGACGTAATTAACTAATTACTAGAGAGAATTGAAAAAGATGTACTAATTATCGGCTCAGATGTCATAAAGGAATATTGTTTAAAGTAAAATCAATTGAAATAGAAAAAGATTTATGTTGCCTATATATATATATATATATATATATATTATCGCTCTCATAGGATGAATATGGTGCCTGGTATTAATTAATCGGTACCACAAAAACATGAATGAATGAGGTGGGGGTGAGTTTGTCTATCCGTGAGCTGGGGGTCATCTAATGAAGAGAGAAAGCGACTGAACAGCCAAAGACTCTCAACGGTTCCTCAGAGCCAAGGTGGGAAGCTAGACTCCTAGCTAGTGTGGGGTTATAAAGAAAGAAGAAAGAAGAAGAAGATGAGCAGCATCTATAGACTAGAGACTGTAGATAGATGCTTTTAATTTATTATTGTTATAATTATATATATATATATATATATATATATATGCATCAGCATCAACATGGAGCTACGACTGTTGTATGGTTGAGTAGTGATATATGATCATCTGAGTGCTGAGCCCCCACAGTACCGTTGGTGGGAATGGCATAAGCCAAAAGGAATTATTTGGGTATCCTCGCACTCTTCCTCCCATGGAAGTTCCCTTCAAGCTATCTGCAGGTTGATTTATGTATCATCGATGTGCCCTTCTACCCTTACATATGGGCCCATATCTCTGTAGACATAATTCTGCCATTTTCATTATTATTATTAGCATATTATTAAAAAAAAAAAAAAGAATATATAGTAGCTAGCTTCATATATATCTTGCTATATAGTTATAACTTTGTTTGTTATAACTTTGTTTGTAGATAGGTAGCTTTACAGTAATTACTCCTGGACTATGGGGTATATCAAACATGACAGTTGTTGTTGGCATGATCGTCGTTGTGGAAATGGATACCCACTCGTTTGATGGAGACCCATCCATATCTATGACGCCTCTCTCTCTCTCTCTCTTGTAATTTCTAAATCTATATATATTGTTTTTTACATCGTCCATTTTAAATATTTGTCACGAATACCATGCATCATTCATGCGACATACTATCTACAAAGAAATCTATGCAAAACCCTAGTTTGCTCGTGGCACTGCATGCTCCCCCTACAACGCTATTCAAAACTTTATTACTATCTGAAAAAAAATGATAATTATTAATAAACTTATCCTATATGTATATTTATTAAATTTAGAAAGTCACTTGTTAATTAATTATATTATTTAAGAGTGAATTGGGAAAGTAGATGTTGTATGTATATAGTTATAGCTAAAGGCAAAAGCCTACAGATACCGGAAATTAACTTGAAACTGCTGAGAATTAGTAAGTAATGTAAGAGGTCATTACATTTGAAATAGTTTGCTAGTACTACTCTTTGAGTCTTGACCAGACCTGACCTGTGGATGCATGAGAAAGAGAGAGAGAGGCAGAGAGGTAGAGAATGTGGACAAAGAAAGCCAGCAAGCAGAAGAAAGAATTATGAAAGAAGATAACCGCCAACTGGATATCGTATAGAGTGCATGTGTGTGCGGGGCTCTCTCTTCCTCTCTTTAATTAGGGTTGTGGTCCTAAATCCTGTGTCTACAAATCAACCCCCACCTACAATATATATATATATATATATATGCAGTATATACACAATAATTAATTAATTAAATACAAAAGAACACATACATATATATATATTTAAAAACATAACAAATGATTATTTATTTATTAACGTAACTCGAAAAAAAAAAAAGGAGGGAGAGAGAGAGAATAGAAGATAGAGGATAGAGAGTGTATACTGTATGATATAAATGAAATGCGGACCTTTCATCTGAATAAATGATGCATGAAAGAGAGAGAGAGGGAGAGAGAAAAGAGGTCCCCGTCCCCGATTAGCATGCAATAGGGTTTTGATGGGTTTCTCTTTAAAAGACCTAGATATATAGCTAGCTATTCCACTCTCTTCTCTTTGTGACTTTGATGGAAACTTGTGATGTTTCCTCGGCAACTCTCGAGAAACGATTCTTACCACCTGTTTCTGTGAAAATGCAGAAATAATTAATATTGAACTTTGAATTTCATTAGTTACAGAGCCCAAGTACCCATTTACATGGTTCTGTTCAATAGATAACAAAAAACAAAGAAAAAGAGTTGGGGAAAAGGAACAGTACTTAATTAGCTTTATATGCTTTTGCTGGTTTACCTTTCACCTTTCACCTTTCACCTTTCGCCTTTCACATACCATTTTATTTTTATTTTTATTGATTCTCTCTCAACATATTAAACTCAAAATCTCTCTATTAATTCATCTACTAAATAATGAAGCAGATGTTCCATTGTTGGGTTGTTAATGAAATTCATATAATCATATATAAAGCAATGGGTTTAACCTGATCTTCTCTTCAGATTTATTTTGTATATATCCTGCATTTGAAACATTATATTAGCTTTAATTATTTACTATTTAGATCTAATAAACATACATAATTATAACTTTTTTCTTTCATTCATTTTTATAACTTGTTCAGATTTAATTTAGAGATGAAAATATCAACGGTGAGATGAGGTTATTGTAAGTATACGGATTCTTAACTGCCTTTTCATAGCTATAAAATGTCAAACAAGTGGGGATTGTAGACACGAGTTACAAGTGGGGATTGTAAACCAGGGATATATATGCATGTTAGTCAATATATATAATTTTAATAAATTTAACTACCCCATGAGCCACCAAATTAGTCTCATTTTTTTAATAATATGTTGTCTGTGTAGCACCGCACCACTAGTCAAAAATATTGATTCCTAAATGATTCATGTACATTTTCTACGTTGTAATTAATTAATTAAGAAGGGGCCTTTTCCTCGAGACTTCAATTTGTAAATTGATTCCTAGTTATCCTCTCTTGTGACTGTGTCTGTCTGTATATGTACCACAAAGCAAAATGATTCTGTACAATTTTCATAAAGTGAAAGTGAAGATCATCTAATTGGACCACATGAATCAATAGACATATCCACCCTCCTGCTAACAAGTAATAAATTTGTGCATAAAAGTAATTAATACACAATTGCATTCTCTAATTAAATTGTATTGTATACTTCAATGTGGAATTAAGACCATTGAATTCCAGATAGGTGAATATATATTAATTAATTCCACGCAATATATTAAAATTAAACCAAAATATGTATGTTTGTTATTTTATATAATTAAATTGCATTGAGATTTTCCAAGATCAATCTATTTGCATGAGATATCTATTTACATTATATTAATTAATCAATTAATTAGTTATAACCTTAATGAAATTGAAGGTGTGATCAAAGTTAACTAATTTTTTTCTAACATAGCATTGCCAAAGTATCCTTAAATAATATTAATCATTAAAATACTAGTGTTTTAAACTTGGTACTTCCACAAATAATAATATGTATAATAATGCTAAGCATAATAATTTTTTCACAATTTTTTTTATAAAAATTTAAAAATGATAAAATTATATTATTATCACTTATTTTATATAACTTATTATTTCTTTTTTATTTTTATGAATTTTTTTTAAATATAGGATGTGTGAAAATTATAATATCAGCACATAAATTGTGCATTAAATTTGTATCTTTTACATCATT
The DNA here is from genome assembly GCA_035590515.1 of Trichilia minutiflora. NCBI lineage: Eukaryota > Viridiplantae > Streptophyta > Magnoliopsida > Sapindales > Meliaceae > Trichilia > Trichilia minutiflora. The sequence continues at coordinate 16,510,507 of JAVXUL010000001.1, forward strand.
GTGATGCATATAGTTGAATTAAAATATAATTAATTACAAAATAAAGGATATGCATACTCTTAAATTTGAACAAATGTACATTTTAGTTTTATTGTTTTTAAAAATAGCAACAAAACCTAATTTATTATTTGAATTCATAACTTTAAATAAAAATAAAAGTAATTTATATATGATCTTTATTCTTAATTAATTAATTTATATTAGTAAAGTAAGAACTATTTTAAACGTTATGTCCTTAAGGAGTATGGTTTATTGGTAAAGAACGCAAGATTTGGTTTTCAAGTCTTAAGTTTGAATTCAAGGATAATAGACAAGAGTTCATCTTTCAATCCAAAATGGGTGTTGTAATACATAAAATTCTCATGTGTATAAAAAAAAAAATTATATGTTAAAAATAGAATAATACATATAATTAATCAATAACATAATAAGGTTTGGTCTAATGTCTAGTCTCCTTAATTCTGAAGTGTCCAATTATCAAATCCACTGGGCATGCCAATTAGATAATAATTTTGTCGGAATTCTATAAGCATAGGTAATTTTGTCATTTACTGAATGAACCTGTTTATCAAATATAAAGAAATTAAATAAAATATGTAGGACAAAGCAAACAAAAATTTTTCTATATAAACAATTTCTAGGTTAAATGAATTGATAGACAAGATATGTAACTTGGTGGTTTAATAAATATTTATATTTGACTTGTTAATTAAGTTCGAATTTATGAGTGAGCAAGATGAAAATATAATTATAAAAAAATTTTAAAAATTAAATGAATATATATATATATATATATATATATATATGCACATGCCATATTTTGAAATTTTTAGGCAAAATTTTTGATTTGATTTTTTAATATTTAAAATTAAACAAAATATATTAATTTATTAAACTTCATTCCTTAATTTTTTTTATAAAAGCTTCTCATTATAATTTTGATAATTATAAATTAAATAATTAGCTAATTTCTTTCTTTCTTCCTTTCTTTTCTTGTGAATGTTAATTAGTTTAACAAGTAAAATTTTTTGGGTAGTATTTAAAGTTTTCTCACATCAAGGTTCAAAGGAATTTGAGTTATTTTCTTTATAATAATTAAAAACAAATATTTTTAAATTGTTTAGTAGTTTATTTTAGATTAAATCTTACTAATCATAATTTTTGAAGAATTTTTTTACATCAGCATTAACTTTGTTTTCTTAAATTATATCCACAAATTTTTCAATAAAAAAATTGTTTTTTTAGTTGAAAAATACGAAAATTTAAAAATGTTGTTCATATATATATATATATATATATATATATATATATATATTAATATAAATTTGATTATTTTAACGTAGCA
>JAVXUL010000001.1:16511861-16535340 GCA_035590515.1 Trichilia minutiflora
TGTATATATATATAAGATAGATTTGACTTTAACGTAGCATCAATTAATTTCAACTATGGTATCAAAATTTTTTGGAACTTTCTTTTTATCTTTTTAATCCAAATAATTGAATGGTGAAAACAATTTGAGGTCATAAAAGTATATGGATGAAATTGTTTTTGATATCGGATGGTGGGTTTTGTTTGGCTGAATGATGATTGAAAGTAGAGGAATCTTTCCCACAAGTTGGAGTAGTCTAAATTAAGAAGAAGGGTTCTAAGTGATCTTTGTGCCTAACTTCTATTGTGCCTGTGCTGCATTACAATTTTTTTTCTTTTTTATCACACTTCCAGGACCAGCACACAATCAATGGCATTAAAGTCAAAACTCAATATCTAACTACAACACGCCTCACCTTCATCTCTTTCTCTCTCTGTAGGTGTGTCTTTAAAACAACTAGCCTATAAAAAAATAAATCAACAACAATAATAATAATAATAATAATAATGCAAGTAACAATAATGAACGCAGTATATGACTAATTTTGGGCAAAATTCATCACAAAGCCAACATTGCCTAGCAGAACAACTGACCATTAATTTGTGTGTTAATCCATAAAATTTTACACAGTACAGAGATATAAACCGAAAATGATATTGAAAAGGACAAGATCACATGAGCCGAACCAGATCATTCATGGGCCCCTACGTAGGATGTATTAACCTTTCTTTCTATCTCTCATTCTCAATTTCGTGGTCATGGGTATCTATCTCTCTCTCTCTTTAAGAACCAAAAAGAAAAGAAAATTTTTTTATTGATTTTTGCTTCACTTTCTGAACCTTCGAGGGAGGTAACTTAACAAGTTTGCCAACTCTCTCTCTCTCTTTCTTCCTCAGGATTACAATTTCTATAACGCTCTCTTGATATATATAATATAAGTCAACAACAAGAAAACGATTGCTCTTGTTTTCAATCTTCCATGGCTTTGTCTTGTTTAGGGTTTTGGGAATTCTTAGTCAAAGAAGAAGGCACCGACCTTCCCTTCGTTTACTGAGAGAGCTAGCTATTCCTTGTCTCTCTGGGGCCTCAGAGATCTGATACCAAGATCATACAACTAAGAAACTACAATTCACAGGTCTGTTCTTGTATTATTTATTTATTTATTTCATTTTACCTCATGAATCCCACATTTTTTCTTTATTTTCTTTTTTGCCCTCTATTTTATGATTCAGATCTTTCTTCTCTTTTCATTTCATTTTTTCCAAGATCCAGTGTGTTAAATTATATGTAGAATTCATATATAGGTGGATCATCATGAACTTTGTGCAAGAAGAAAAAGGGTATTGTAATAACGAAGAAGAAGAAAAAGAAGATGAAGATCAGAATAAAGAGATAAGAGAAACCAGTAAGTTCCCTTTTTCTTCTTCATCTTCATCATCTGTTTCTTCTTCCAAGTACAAAGCTTTTGTTCCTGATCAGCATCACCACCAAGATTTAAGGCTCGGAAACTTTGATTCTCAACAAGTATATAAAAGACAAGAGGCAGCCTTCAATTTGGACAAGAAAGTAGAGTTCATGAACTTATCACTGGCTAATAATGAAGAAACCAGTGGTAATAGTGGTGACAATAATATGTCCATTATTGAGAAAGAACACATGTTTGATAAAGTTGTCACCCCAAGCGATGTAGGCAAACTAAACCGTCTTGTAATACCGAAACAACATGCCGAGAAATACTTCCCACTTGACTCTTCATCAAATGAGAAAGGCCTTCTTTTGAATTTTGAAGATCGAAACGGCAAAGCATGGCGGTTCAGGTACTCTTATTGGAACAGTAGCCAGAGCTATGTGATGACCAAAGGTTGGAGCCGGTTTGTGAAGGAGAAGAAGCTTGATGCAGGTGATATCGTGTCGTTTCAGCGAGGTGTTGGAGAGATAGCCAAGGATCGTTTGTACATTGATTGGAGGCGCAGGCCTGGGGCTCCAGATCCCACAGCTCTTGCACAAATGCAGTTTCAAAATCAACTACACTTTCAACAATCAGTACTACCGTGGGGCAGACTCTACTCACTTCCCCAATCGGTGTCCATCCCAAGAAACTATGACCATTTACAACGCATGAATTACAATAATATTCATCCTTATTATCAACAACAACAGATTCTAAGTTACGGAAATGCGCCAATACAATATTACTTAAGGCCGTCATCAGGTTCACAGCAAATTGAGGCAATGCAAGAGGGAGGGAATGTCCCCATAGTGATTGATTCTGTGCCTGTCATTCATGGTAAAACTGCGGCAAAAAGGCTTAGGCTGTTCGGTGTAAACATGGAGTGCCCTACACAAGATGAGTCTTCATCATCGATAGTTCCTGATATCACAATGAGTTCAGTAACTCCTCATTTGACTTCCTCTTACTTTCCGCTTCACCAATCAAGGGAATCCAATAGTGCCTCAATGTCCACAACGCAATATCAGTATTCAAATAAAGGAAAATCTTCCATGTCTTTTGATTTGAATCTATAAGCTGATATATAAATATGCAATGCGATAAGCAAACAAGAGAATAAGAAAGACTGTGAATGGTAGCATTTCCCTTTGTTGTTTCACATCTAATTGCTCTCTGCATTTGAAGAATATTGTAGAAATTCTAAGAACTTGAATTTTCTTTTTCTTCTAGTGCATTAATCTAGTTGAAGTTTGAGTTTGGAATCTGTAAGCGTACAGATGAAAGAGAGTGCAATCATATCGAGCAAATCTTTCAATTGTACTTATAATACTTTTATAGATGATGAATTAGCATATTCCCATATATTTTTATAAATATATATATACATATACGTTATAACTAAATCCTATATGTCTTCCTCTAGTAGGTCCTGGATTTTGTAAACTGTGAACATACTATTCTCTCAACCCAGTTTGTTGGGGATAAATCTGTTCCTCTTTAGTTATCAACTCTCTCTCTACTGACAACATTTCGTGATATAGCTATCTAGCTAGCAGCTGATGGGTAGTTTAAAAAGTTGTTACTTTCCCTCTTTTTCTCTCTCTTTTGTTTCTATTACCACGTCAGGTTAAGCTCTTGCTCCTGCTGCATAGTCAGGGAGGCAACGACCAGAAAGTTTCAGCGGTGTAAAAGGTAGTATCTGTATTTTAATATCTAACTTTATTTATCTTTATATTAATTTTCATTTGTTATTTACTAATTCCCAGTTATCCTTTTTCTTTTCTTTCTTGGTAATTCGGGTCTTCTGTTTCTCTTTACAGCTATAATCTTGTCTGGATTACAACACACAAAAATTCCTCTGAGTGGTTCCCCAAGTGAGCTATACATTGAGACTCACCTTCAGTAAAAGTCTGTAAGCACTTAAATGCTCTTGCTCTTATTTCTATCCTGACATTAATTATGATTCAATATTTATAAATACCTGAATTTTGTGTGATTCAGTCTTTACACGATGACTCGTACTTGGCATCTCATTGTCCTCAAATACCCCGGCCCACTCTTAACAACAATACTTATAAGCAACCTTGATAGTCTTCTCCTATTGTATGCCAGTAACTATATAATTAGAGGATTCCTTAGAATGCTAGGAGCAGATATAGTTCTATTAATATTGCTAGCTAAGTACTTCGGGGATCTAGCTTCATAATAAACCCAATTACGATGAAAAATTAAGTAACATTACTTAATCTCAGTATAAAAATCTGAGCAGCAAGTTCTTTAACTGGTATCATACACACATACATACATACATACATATATTACTTTTGAAAAGGTAAAAAGATAAAAGGTAATCCAATTAATCAACAGTAGTTGAGTAATTTTAATACATAGGCATATAAACATTAAATCGACCTGGGCTGTACCATTGCATGACAGTCTTTGTTCAGGTAGGTTAATAATTCTAGGTAAAATTAAATTAACGTAATGTCTTTAACCTTTTACTTTTGTTTCGTATATAAAGTAATGGAATAATTTGAATTTACTAATACACACACACTAATCCTTTTAAGTACCGAATTGGGTTTGATTGTCTTTTAATATAACCAGATGGACCTATATATATGTTAATGAAATAGCAGTACATAGCAGAGTTCTATTTTCAAATTGAAGCAATGTTTATCTCAGCACAGATAGACTTTGTGGTTAAAAATTATACAACAGTATCAATGTTTCATTTTTTCTACTTGGATTATTCTGAAAACTCTTAAATGTATCAATCTCTTCTGGTATATATGCTTCTCTTTTAGAACCTACTTTACCATTTTTTAATATATTTCATCATGCATTAATTTAATCTTTTCAAATTTTCATTATTTGCAAATATAAGTTTCTTGATTTCATAATTGTAATCACATGTTGATATATAGGATACCATTAAGTACTGCTTGTGGCTAGGAAATTAAATGAAATAAATATGTAATGAAATTAGTTATATTTAATTACTAATTAGGAATGGAACTGAAAACAAAATCTAATAAATATAAGAATTGAATATGGATAATAAGTTCCATAAAGTATATGAAGACCATAAATATAATAAATTGGACATGACATCTTTTCACATGTTCCTTGTAGCAATAATAATTAAAGTTTTAAAATGGCAAATAAGATAACTTCTTATAGCTAGCTCCATATTTTTCTCTCCAGATGAAATTTCACAATTTCAGACAATTCTTTTTTTTTTTTTAATCCATAGTTTAAAGACATATACTTAGTTAATTATGGTTGAAAAAACATAAAATGCATTAGAGAGAATGTCATCGAGGTTGTCTTATTAAATTTAGGTTTCCTTTAGAAATGCACGAGAGAGTTATATGTTACTTCTACACTTATTTTTTTCTTATTCTTTTTGGTGTTTACTATGGTAGATGCTAACAACCACTCAAATTATTGTCAAATACTAATTTTTTTATATAAGAATGACTGTACTGCATCGGTGTGTTCAAGTTTGAGGCTGATGAATTTTTGTTGTTGACTATTTTATTTTGTATTTATTTCAATTGAAGGTATAACCAAACGTATTCTTCTAGGATAATATGGTTAAATTAAAATATCAGGTTTTTATTTAACAAGATTGTTGGGTATACACTGATGAAATTGAAATTCAGACAATATGTAGTAATTGATCTACTATACTGGTACAAGTAGTCCATAGATCTAACTTCACATGAGCTATCTTCTGATTGATTCGGCCGGCCATTAATTTCACTAAATGTTTTTGCAGTTAAGTCAAGTACTTAATAAAAGCTCTAACAGTACAAGGATATTATGAATTTGTGAGAGACAAACAAGAAAATAAAGACTGTAAAGTAAGTTTTACCTCCTAATAATTGAGTAGCGGGGTTAACGCTAATAGAAGTATATATTACTGTTAAATTAATCTAAAAAAGAGTTCGACTTGATTAATGGAAGTGCATTTGAGAAAGGGTTTAAATTGTGGTTGTTTGTTTATTCAATTGGCCAAAATATATTCTCGGGGAATGAGAGTTGTAAACCTCAATTTCCATTGATCATATCAAAATTAGGGAAGAATTTGATTTTATTTATGGAGGATCTTCCTCTAAGAAGTAGTGCTAAGTCAAAAATGATGATGTTAGATTGAATATTTCTGCATTATTGAAACATAACAAGTAACATTTGAGTGCAATAAGAGCCTTTAGAAAGAGAGAGATCAGCAGTTACATTTCCAGTTAGCTATTCATCATAAAATTTCTGCATTCTTATTAAACTCTTCTGCTTAAGTTGCTGTGGTATTTATGTGTCCTAATTCTAGATAGATAGCTAGGGCAAACTATTGTTTACATATGTAGTTAAGAATTCAGAATATATACAGAGAAAGTATTATAAAAGTTGGTTTCATGAAAACATATTTATTTATGTAATTATCAACAGCTAGTTAATTCTATTGTTCATGTGAAAACCTGTAAATTATATGTGTGACACTTGAGAGTTTATTGCTATATTCTGCATAAATGCTAGTTGAATAAGTTCTACACTATTTGATTGATATTATAACATAATTGAAACACCAACCAGCTCTAGCTTGGGTGGTCATTGGAGGTCAAGCTCCGAGCTAATATCTTATTAGTAGATTGTACATCATAATATTTACTATTTAAAAAAAATGATTGAAACAGCTAAATAATTATAAGTTTCCATAATTAAATTGTAAAGTCTGTGATATGATGAGATGATAGTACATATATATATATATACACACTTGTTCTCCGTTTCATGCGTTTATATGTATTAGAACAGAAATCAGCAGAAATATTTTTAATTAATTTTTCTTTAATTTCCAAACCTGTAAGAAAATTAAGTTTCTTGTATCTATCTCTATGTCCGGAAGAACTGTTTTGGGCGAATCACTCTAGAGATTTATCAAAACCAATAATTCCTTTATATGCATGATGAAAATAATAGTTTGGTGGATGGAGTATTAACTTAATATATTGGCATCTGCAGAAAACGATAACTGCCACCAACAGAAGAAGTCAGTTTTTGTTATAAATGCCGATGCATGATGCATGCTTTTTTTCCTATATAGTTTCTATTGGCATTCGAATTGATAATCGAGTTGCCTCAGTACAACAGATGCAGTACCAGTACTGTAAGCTAGGTGAATTTTGAACTATACATTTATAGTGTTTGAGTACCCAAATAAATTAAACTGATCGTCTATTCAATTGCAATCAAAATTCAGTAATTCTTTCCAAATTAACCATCAGATCAAAATAAAGGGATGCCTGTTAGCTGTTAGTAGATTCAGCTACAGGCTATAGCAAAGTAACAATCCACGCGCATGTAGTGAAACTGAAATTAATGAAGGCAATGCAATAAATGAAAAGATCTCTAGCTTTATTTACATTTATAACTACAACTATATATTTTAATTGTCATAGTAATAATCCACTGTAGTTTTTCACGTTCCACATCGGAAATCATCCCTGATTCAGTAAATTTTGGCTTGTTTTAATTATGACTCCCATGTCCTCCATGGACATACTATACTTTATCCTGCATGTTCTTTAACAAATTTATAAAGTAAAATAGAGTCTATAAATGGCTAGTCCCTGTTATATATGTTAATTTAATGATTTGTTTACCATAAGAGCGGCATAGGATACAATTATTATTGTTCCTTGTTCTATATAATAATAACAATAATAATCATAACATAGTATGCATGAATTTCTCCCATCTGGCTAGCTCTATTAAAAAGTCTTTGATATTAGAAATATTATGTTTATAAGGAGAGTTGTGAATAAGTATACATAGGTTAGGTACAAATAGAAATAGTAATAGGTGCACATGTATCAAGAATCAACGGCGATAAAGGAAACACCTCCACTACCGAGTATTGAGTTTTGGTCCAATTATTTACTTCTTTTTTTTAAAAATCTGGCTTAGCTTAGCTTAACTTAGGTTTAGCTTAATAGGGCTTGAAATTTTGAAAATGGGAAGAACGCGTGCAATCATCAACATGCTTGGTTGGGCTGAAAATCTAATTACTTAGACCATGATTTCTACGTATAGTGTTGCAATTGAATTGGAATCGTTTAATGTACGTAGCTAGACTATATATATGACTTCGGATTGCATTGCAACACGATTCATCAAGTATATAAAAGACGATGTCCATTATCAATAATATAATTTGTCAAAAAAATAAAAATAAATAAATAAATGGTTTTTATACTAAAAATTTGACAATTCATCAAGTATATGTTGGCTGTGTCTCTACGGCTATATTTAACAATTAATTATCTACATTGTCGTGCAGCTTATTGCCCCAAAAATAAAGTATATAAATTAATAAATTAAAAATAGATAATTTGTAGCTCCAAAAAAGGAAATATATAAAAACTATTTTAAATTCATTAATTAATAGATCAAAAATCGGGGCCAGGCCAGGCCGATTATTCATTCTTTGGTCTAGTAGCCTCGTTTAATTGTCTGATGGGCCAGTTGTCCACTCTTCTCTGAGTCGGGTTAAATGGGTCTAAATCTATTATTGTATTTCCAGTCAGTTTTAGAATAGGGACGCCAGGCCCGGGGCCGAATCCCTGAGTTCTGTGCTCTCGTTCACCAGGGCATACGAAATCCTGCCAAACGATTGAACGAAGACACTCGGAATTTGAACCACCTCATCCGTTTACAAGCTAAGTGCAGAATTGAGACTTGAGAGTGATCGTCTTGTACTGTGTGTTTGATGAAATGGAGTACAGATGTGTCAAGTGCGGATTTCGGGTCAAAACTCTGTTTGTGCAATACTCACCTGGAAATATTCGACTCATGAAATGTGTAACGTTATTTTCTTCTTGCTTTTCATTTTTTTCTAAATATACCCATTTACAAGTACTTATCAACAATTTCCATTGATAGGAGAATTGCAGGGCAATTGCCGACGAGTACATTGAATGTGAAATCATGGTAAAATTATCCCTTCAAATAATATTAATTTATGTGTGCTATAACTATGATTTTTGTTTGACTTGGTGAATATCTACATATTTTATGATTTGTTGTAGATTCTCTTGATCGATTTGATTCTGCACAAGCGACAAGCTTATAGGCATCTGCTCTATAATGTGCTTAATCGTGAAACTGTAGATCTCCAGGTATATCTGATTTTCTTTTTGGAATAATATTTGAATGATTAAGGGTATACCTGATTTATTTTGTTTTGCTTAGCTCTTGTATTTCTTTTATTATTAACATTCATCTTATTATACTACTACTTTCATATCATTGTATTGAATATCTGTAAAATCGATTTAGAATTTTTGTAACTTTGCAGGTTTTATTATGGAAGTCCACAATTGGTTTTCTTCTCCTGGATGCTTGTATCCTTTTTTATGTACATGAAGTTCTTGTTTAATTCTTTAAACAGGTGCATTAACTCTTTGAACTCTCAATGAAAGAATATATATGGATTTCCTTAGCTAACAAAGACAGAAGTCTGCTTTTGAGACGAAACAATGAAGAAAAATGTTCAACCATGAGTTTTTCTTCATTAGTTTGGATATGCCAAAAGGTTTGGATTGGAATGCTAATAAATTCAGCTGTTACTTCATGGATTTTAAATAATGCTAAATTAATGGGTTTCTTAATGTCTATAAAATTGTAGATGCTGAAGGATGTAGTTTTTGGGAACATGATGTTTCTTGGTGTTTTTCTTCTCACATCAAGGATTTTGTTAAATACATTGGATGGAGTTTCCAGGTCAGAATATGTATTATTTCTATACTGTTTCCTTGCATCCAGACACTTGTAGGCTGTAGGTTGTGTCTGCATTATCTGATGATTGTTATCATTGAGATAACATCAGCAGTTTAATAACATGCCCTTAGGTTAGGCGTAGTTGAAATAAGGATGCTGTACTAAGATGAAGGACCGAGGATCATAATAGAAATAAACTGTGATCATATTTGGTTGGTAGTTGCTGCTAAGAAAAGTCATAATGGATTCATTTTTGAGCAGTGGAATTTGCTTTTTCTTTTAAGCATAACATAATAAGAGCATACATTTAACTAAAAACTACAGATCCTACCTAATTTTCCATTAAAGAGAGGAATTTGTTTGTTCTTTTGCCATTTTTGTTTTTAGCATTCTTGATCTTGTTTGGTGAGTACTATTGTAATATGTTTGTTAATCCTCCAATTTTACAGGTTCAAAGACATTCTTCTTGCAGTCCTTATTTCAAGTTACTTCAAGATTTTTCTTGTTGCGATGATGGTACAGTTTATTGAGACCATTTGAGCATCTATATATGACTCATAAAGTACAGCATTTTAAGTGTCTTCTTGTTTTTGCCTTGTGTAATATTCGTAGTCTCTAGTGTATGTCATTAATTCAAAGTCAATATATGTGCCTTATGTTGCGTTTGTACTTGACAGGTCTGGAAATTTCCATCTTCTGTGATTTTCATCATTGATTTACTTGTTTTATCATCCAACGCGGTGGCATTAAAAGGTTAGAAAATAGTGCTTTTTCTCTTCTTAGGAAGGTTAGAAAATAATACTTAATTCTTTTCTTAGATAAAACAACTTTTATGCATATTTATTTACTGTCCACATTTTAGTTACCATTGTCATATCAGGCCAACTGCACAACTTTAACAAATTTAGTTTGCACTGGCTGGTTTAGGAAATGGGCATGAATGGTTTAAATAGAAGATATTTTGATGGGATGGTTCCCACTAGTCAAATGAGGATTTTAGTTGGACTGGTGCCCACACTATTGTGTGAGCTCTTTGAAACTTGAAATGTTAGTAAGGGAATGCTTCACGGAGTAGAATACTAGGAACCATCAGGCAACATATTTGTGTTGATAAAGATTAAGATGTTAAGGTTGACTGAATAGAAGATCACACTTGTTGACGAGAATATGGAGAAAATACTCTTAGCAAAAGGGTGAGTTGCATAATGGTAAGGTGGTTTGTATATATTGCTATGACCGAAGACGTGACTATTGGCATTGGAGTCCAAATGCTTTGGAAGCTGACGGAAGGGCAATTATTATATAAATTGTCTGGTGAGAAAAGGTTTGAGGGCTAGAAAGTGCTGATATGACAATGATTAACTAGAAAGGACATTGTGGGTTATGATAGTGCGTGAGGAGCATGCAGTTCCTTGTCTTCTGGAATTTTAGTGTTCATCTGTACACTTTCAGGTATTAAGGAAACTCTGTATGCATGTTTATGCAATTGAATTAAGGTTGACTTTTGTATCAATTTTAGCATGGATAATAGATTGATGCTTGCCATCTGAAATACTGATAAGTCTCTTTTCCTTCGTGCACCAGTGATTACTGAATCAGATATGAACAGAATTATAGGGGCGTGCTTGGGTGCTCATGCTGTAAAAGTTTTTGTCATTCAGGGGCTGGAGTTAAGAACTTTGAGATACTGAAGATATTTTTTACTGTTGGATCTTGTCCTAATTGTTTTCAAAAATAGCATAACTTGAAGTTTTATTTGTGAGTATAATTTTATGTTTTGTTTATGCAAAATTTAGTTAATATTCCCTTTTCAAAAGGCTATGGCAACTTGTTTAAGTATGCAAATTTAACGACTTCAATTCTTTTATCTAAAATTGGATATTATGCGCTGAGTATACATTCTGGTGGAGGGTCCCTGGTTCACGTCGCGTTCCCTCTAATATCCTTCCGTACGAGTTAGTTCAAGTTTTCTCGTACTAAATACCATGTGCACTGTCATGCTTCTTGGTTAAGTTTGTTTGACAGAAAATGATGCCATGGCACTGTCTAATCCTGTTTTGATTTCTCATTGCAATAATGAAATAAGTCATAATAAGTTCGGCATTCAGTGTTTAATCCTGTTTAAATTTCTCATGTTAATAATGAAAGAGGTCATAATAAGTTCGACGATAACTAACTCGCACGATGAATAATGCAGCAAATATAACCATCAAGCAAATAAACAGAGATATCTTACAATCAACATCAGGACTCGCTGTTAAGTAACAATGACATTGTGGAAACTTAAATCAGAGAGATAAGGTTATATAGAAAAATGCATTCTATACCAGGTTCAGGCAATGTTATCACGATGAGACACATGCTCAGGCATTCTTTGCCAACTAGGACCTCCCCTAGTAAAAATGGCATCACTCGGTGTAGATACATCATTTCCCCCAAAAATGCCAACATAAACCGATGGTGGATAATTTTTATAGTCTAGTGGAGGTCTCCAGGAAAATGGAAGAATCCTTTCTGGTGCTGCTATCACCCTTGTTAGATGTAAACTCTAGACCTGTTTTTGGGTTGGATGTTTGCACCATTTTCTGGTCTTTGTCAAACTTCACAATGGAGTTTTCAGTTTTGGGGAGATTAACGGAATGTACTACAGCTCCTCTCGCCTGCAAACATAATCATGTAGAGTTTAAAATCACTTTTTTAGACTTCTTACAACAGGATTCAATCAGTAAGTATGTGACTTAAACATTCTTACCCTGACTTTTGATACTGCTTCACATAAAGCTTTACTCTGCAAATTAACTTCTTGAGGGGCACATCTGTTTTCTATGAAGCTGCAGGAATTGGGTATATATTGAGATTTATTGGCTCTTGTGTTAATAGAAAATTCATCAACTACTAATTCAAGACAGTCGATCTCGGACATATCCATATCTGAATCCACAATCTCATCAAAGAAACCATTTTCTGCTTTGTACCTTTCACCATCTGAAGAGGTGTTTCGGATGCAGGGCCTTTCGCCACTTTCTCCAGATGATCAATTGTGGTACTTTTTCAATGCGCCGGTTTACGAATATGTTCGAGGTAAGCCGACGATGGAAAGAACAACCGAGACTGGATTCTGGAAAGTCACCGGAACGAAGCCTGAAATATGGGATAGACATCGGAACAAGAAGATCGGTTTCAAAAGGAATCTGGTTTTCTACAGAGGTCGTGCTTCGAATGCGACTAAGACGAATTGGCTTATGCATGAGTACCATTTTTTCCGGTATATACATGTTTTCTCATTCGCTTTGTTTTTGGCATATCCTCTCAACGTTTATTCCTCATTTTGGATTGTCCTGTCTTTCATGTCGGTGATTTACTGATGAATTTTATGTGGGTGACTGTTGTGTTAATTTTCAATTTACATTTCCTCTTGAATTAAAGGAAAGGCTGACCAGTTTAGCTGTCCTAGATTGATTTTCTGACGATGGAGAGTGATTGGCGAGTGTATCAAAATCTTTGGTTTGAGATAGGTAAGAGTATTAGAAAAAATTACAAGTTAATTTACGTGCTCCTATTTTCTGGATCATGGTCGACTTTTTTTTTTTATTTTTTTTTATTTTTTTTATATAGTATACAGTAAGAAAACATCTCTGTTGTGCTCCATTTAGCGCACTGTCAATGCAAGTTGTGGATGAAAGAAAACTCTGCCTGTTTTGCTTTTCATTAGTTAACTTGATTTTGATGACAATATTCTGAAACAATTCAGCATTCTATATGACGACTTGATTAACCTTCGACTTGTATAGAAGGAATATATACTCTTCCGCTTAAAAAGAAAATCAGGCAATATGTCTGTTGCTTGCAATGAAGCAAATCGTCATTCGGCTTCTAATCCTGGAATTGCAGTTGCATCTGCTCAGCAGGTAAAAGAGAGCACGGCTTAATTTTCGATATCAACTTGCGCAAGTAAAGCATGAGAAATGTACTCAGAGCAAACTCTTGGTTCGTCTATGATTTTTACTCCAGATAAACCAAGATCTATCTAAAGAATTGAGATTACACCTTGAGAATAATGCGTCAGATCGCAACTCTCTCTCAGTCTCTCTGCATTGTTACCCTCCAACCGGAGCAAGGAAAATCATATCATAATGGGTTTAGTATTGAATGTAATCCATCGAATTCTTACTTCAACACCACCGAACAGGATAATGCTTTTGTGGATTCACTGTGGGCTGAGCAAGATGAATACTCACCAAGTGTACGAACTCTTCTTCATGGCTCCAACCCGTCAAAACCATTGACAGGAGTGTATGCTGGAGACAGTAGTGACACGGATACAGAATTTGGCCATGGACAGGTAAAGAAATTTCATCCAATAACTTTATGAGAATTTACTCTAATTGCATGTGAACTACGATGAAATTATACCTCAAAATTTTATTATTATTACCACAAATTCACACCCATTTTTCTCTTAATTCCAAGTAAAATAACTAGCTTAGCTTCTTCACTTCTGGTTTGATGAGAAAATTTTGCTCTGAAGCAAGTAGACGTAAGCTCAAGTGATCAATGATCACCGACTTGGAGATATATAGAAACCATTGACCTACCATAACCACGAAAGCTACGTCGGATAATTTGAAGACACATGGATTCATCGTATTGGATGTAGCAGCAGAATAATACGTGAGCCTTGTTTGTCATTTCTTTCTTAGCTTTTCTTCACCCGAGTAAGAATTATAAAATGGATTATAAAATATTTGGAGATATATGAACAAGACAAATAAGGTTTTTTTTTTTTTTATATAAGTAAAACCTGATATTCGAGTATATATATTATTTAAATTGGTTTGTTGTTGTTTTTTTGAAAGGATAATTTATTTTTTGAAAGGATAATTTAGATAAAATCTAATATAATTTTTTTTTAAGTATTTTAATAAAAAAAATATTGATAGTTAGAATCAAATCTGAAAACGAAGCTTGCACAAATTATTGCCGACCATTAAATCATACGTGAAAAGGTTAAGACAAATAAAATAATAATATTTAAATTATACCGAGTGTTTATAAATTTTGAAGTACGGCATGACTTTATTTTTTCCTTGTACGAAGTGATTATTAAACTCTTAATACAAAAATAAATTAAATGAAAATAAAATATTAGTTATTGTTTAGTAATTCCACCCTGAGTTATCACGTTTTTAGGATATGGATAATATTATTTAAAAGTAAGCAACACCATGGATTTGATTCTAAACTTGTTTAACTAGTTCATCATGTTTTGTATAGAAATAATTATTTTTTTAAATCGTTTTACGAAAATAATTATATTTTAAAAAAATTAATTAAATGAAAAATATATATTTTGAACGATTTTCAGCATCGTTCATTCGATTTTGAACTTCCAATGTATTATTATTTCCTGGTTGTTTCATCCTTGTGTTCCCCAATCTCTCCCATTCACAAGTTACAAAATTAAACTACTTTCGATTTAATTATTCTTCAAGTCCATCGGATACTTCCAAGAATATTCTACAAAAGAACACTGTCGAGATGCCCAATTGCAGTTTAATTATTTAAGGATTTTTTTCTTTAAATTGAAGTCTAAATTGTTACAAGGAAAAGTTAATCAGCATTTTAATGCTATAAATTTTCTCCTATTAACGACAGTTTTCATATTTAAAATGAATTTATTTGTTAACTTCACTGGATTATGATATTTGATTACATTTAACAGTTTTAAATTATATTGAAAAGTATAATTCATCTTGTTTGTCTCATTTATTTGACTCATGGTTGCCTTATGCATGTCCACTTCTACCTTTTATCGTACCAGTCATAACATTTTACTAAATCTCTTCTTAGAATTAGATTCCGCTACGTGTAATAATGTAAACACTGAACATGACATCATGGGCGATACCCAGAGAGAAACATTTTCCATAAGAAATTCAAATCATTTGAAAAAGGGGAAAAACTCTACAAACAACAAATTCAACGCAAAAGCGTAGCTTATTTTATATTTGTAAATAAGCGTAAGAGTAAGTGTACATTCAACATCAAGATTAGGACATTTCTTTACCATGCATTTTCATCGTAAGCTTCTAATGGAAAATCAAATTGGTTTTCTATACCACGTAGGACATTATATATCATCAATTCATTATTGCGAGACATGCTGCAGCTTTCATGCCAACGTAGGAATTCTTGGGTTGTTGTGATGACATGCGCCCCCGGGATTACAATTGGTAAGAATCGCATCACTCAGTGAAGAGACTCATTTCCCTAATAAAGAACAGGATCATAACGAAACTCACAAGCATATTGCCAATATATACCAATGGTGGCTTAGTTTTATGGCCTAATGGAGGGGTAGAACCCTTTTTGTTATTGCTGCCTTTTGACTCATTAGACCTAATCTTCGAACTGGTTTTTGCATTGGTACTTTGGGCCATTTTCTGCTCTTTATCAAACTTTCCAGTCTTGTTTTCCTTTCGGCACAGATCAATAACACTCGTTGTCGCCTCTCTTGCCTGCAAACATTAATAATATGGAGTTCAACATCATTATATAGATAGACGGATTGTAAAAATACAGTATTTATGCGTTTCAAATATCCTTACCTCATCTTTGGATGCTGATTTGCTTGAAACCATACCCAACAATTGAAATCTTTCAGTAGCACATTTCTCTTGTATGACACGGTGGGATTTTGGCATATGTTGAGCTTTGCAGGATCTTGGGCTAGGAGGAAATTCAGCCATTTGTAAGTCATCAATACAATTGATCTCAAACATCTCTGTATCTGAATTGCCAGACTGTGGCTCAAATTGCATGTTTAGTCCCTGATAGATTCCATTGTCTCCCCTGAACCGTCCATCGATAGAAGAGGATGAAGTTCCATTGGATACCCCAACCATTGGCACCTGCCAGTAGTCTTCTGAACTGGCATTTCCATTGAACAGGATTGGAATTTCGAACTCTTCACCATCCTGTCATATAGAATAGGAATGGAGAGTTAATTTTCATGCTGTTGTAAACAACCAACAGGGTGTATGAAGTTTAGCATATTCTCAAAATCTAAAAGAAACCAAGAAAGCATGAATCTTTGGATTGTGCAAGATGTCAGCACGTGTCATATTCTGTACATAACTCACTCAAGATTCTATAGGCTGTTGCTATCATCGTAATTGTGGTTATAAGAGAAGCATTTCTATAATGCCACGAGCAATTTTACCTGCAATTGCTATTGGATGAAATTTATTTACCTGAGCAAAGACGATCTCCGTATCAATGTTGCTACCGTCTCCAATATGCATTCCTCTCTCTGATGTTGGAGGGTTGACACCGTGAAGAACAGTATGTATACTTTTCTCACCGTTGTACTCATCTTGGTCAGACAAATACAGAAAGGCATCTTCCTCCTCATTATTCCATTCGTCATTAAAACCAATAGAAACCGACTTTCCTTGCTCCTGTTGCATTGAGGAGAACAATGCATAAAGAGAGTTGCGATCCGCTCCGTTGGAGTAGGACGTTCCTTGATCCTGTTGAACGGATGAGAACAATTCAGAGAGAGTGCTGCAGTCCACCCCATTCGAGTTGGAGGGTCCTTGCCTCAATTGAATAGACGAGAACATTTCGGAGAGAGGGTTGCGATCTGCCCCGTTGGAATAGGAAGGTCGTTGCTCCAATTGAATCGACGAGGACAATGCAGAGAGAGGGTTGCGATCCGTCCCGTTCGAGTAGGAGGGTCGTTGCTCCGATTGTTGAATCGACGGGAACAATTCAGAGGGAGGGTTCGTATCCGCCCAATTGGAATACGAGGTTCCTTGCCCCGATTTTACTGACGAGAAGATTCCAGAGAGAGAATCGAGATCGAAGGAAGTTCTCTGCTGCTGCTGTTGAATCGACGGCAGCAGTTCAGACAGAAAATTGCAATCAAACACATTGGAATGGGAGGTTCTTTCCTCCTGTTGAATTGAAGACAACAGTTGAGAGAAACAATTATTGTCCTGTTCGAGGAGTATTTTCAATTCTTCAGATAGATCATGGTTTACCAGAAGTAAAAATTATAGACGAACCAAACATTGGTTCCACTGTTGTACAAATTGATAATGAAAATTAAGCTACAAAGTATTTACCTGCGAAGCTGCAACATGATTTCTAGAACCAGAAGCCAAATGACCACTTGGCTCGTCATCACAAGTATCACCTGATTTTCTTTTCAAGCGAAAGAGAACATACTCCTACACAAGTCGAAGGTTCAAAACAGAGAAAATAAATAAACAGTCATTGTATAGAAGGCGTTATTATTTTAACCAAAGCACCAGCTCACGGATGAAAAATAAAACATCCATAATCGAATTCCCTATGACTACCTCAAACAGAGTCTCCATTAAACTAATCCATTACTCAAAACTCTTCAACCAGTTAGACAATTAATCAAGAACAGATAAAATTATCCAGGATAACGCAGATTTCCAAAGCAAATGAAAATGAAAACGAGCAAAGATACCAAGATACATAGTATTCATCAGTGAAACACCGAAATGAAAATAACTGGAAAACAGTATTAAATCAATAGTAAAACTGAAAAACAGTAATAAATCAACAATAAACTACTGCCTTATCAGATGAAACTTTGTTGGAATGATATTCATGCATAACCCAGTTCGTTCTGATCCCATTAGGAGAACGACCTTTGTAGAAAACCAAATTCCTTTTGTAACCAATCTTCTTCTTCCCCTGTTTATCCCGTATTGGACGATCTTTGCCAGTGAGCTTCCAGAATCCGATGTTGGTTGTTCTGTCTATCCGGGTACTGTTTGGAGACATAGAAACAGGGATATTGAAAAAGTACCACACTTGATCATCTGCGGGCAGTGGCGAGTGTTCTGCATGAGCACAAAAAATAAGAATATAATAAATTGTGTTGGACTGATAGGTCTGTGAGTGAGAGACTACTTTAGTATGAAATGTTTACTTACTAGGCAAAGCCCAAGGTTCGCACTTGCAGATATTCTTGACTTCTCGAATTATACGGGAATGCAAAGCAGGGTAAAACATCTTCCTTTCAAGAAAATACGAGATGATTTCTTGTTCAGTTGGATGGAATCGGAATCCAACAGAATCATCCAACTCCATTTCTTTTCTTCTTCTTGTTTGTGTAAGTTCAATCAACAACTGGCTTCCTACCTTCTGGTTTGAATGCTATGCAAGGATGAAGTAGTAGTGCTAAGCCTAAATATATATATAAACCATTGACTTGTATTTTTAAGTCTTCCAATTCTGAATTCTCCGTTCCTTCCGTCTTCGACTAGCACTAGGAGACGTAAATAGTCATATTGGAGACATCTGGAGCCTGGAGACCCCACAATCAAAATAAAATAATTGTAGTATCTCTTAAGATTAAATTAAAAATGTTAAATCCAAAAACGTTTTATAATAGGATAAATAAATTATTATTTTTAGCTGGCTATTTGCACTTATTCGTGTTTAAGTAAAATTAAATATATTTCATTATTTTGATAATTAAAATTTAATATTTTAAAATAAATATTACTCCTTCAAATTTTCTATTTAAAAATGCAGTTAAATAATATGACGACGTACTTTCATTAAATAATAAAAAATATAATAAATTATTTTAAAAATTATAAAGTTTATTATTTAATAAATATATATAAGCTTATTTGTTATATTATTTATATTTTATTTTAAGATAAAAGAAAACTAGAATAAACAACATTATTACTAGTTTTTAATTGAATATGAAAATTAATTAGGGACGTAAATATTTTCACACATAATTATCAATGGACAAAAGTGACAACATGAACTTGCATTTTAAGTTGTTTAAGACCCCACGCTATTCCGTTGATTTTTCTTTCCGGATCCTGAATTGTTTTCATTTCAATCGCAGTCGTATGTACACTTTTTTTAAATTTGTGTTGATTCTTAGTGCTTGTGGTCGGTTATGTTCCCCACTCTTCTCTTCTTTCACAAGTTACAAAATTAAAATACTTTCAATTTAACGATTCTAATTATGTATGCTTTCAAAGAATACTCTAGAAGTATTTAATTCAATTTAGAGCTTGTTTGAAATGAATATATTTCTTGCATAAAAATCATAAAATATACATAAAATTATTAATCCTAACAGTCAACGCACTCTATATATAAATTACAAAAAAAAAAATTGACAAAAATTATGAAAAATAAAATTAAAGTATGCATGGTTCATTAATACTTTATACTAAATAATTTTCAAAATATTAATTTTTTTAATAAGTTGATTAAAAAGATTATGATAAATTAATTTTGATATTAAAAAAATTAAGATTTAAAATTAATTAATTAATTATAGGTGGATATATTTAATGGATGCCAAGAGTAGTATTATCTTATATAGATAGATAGATAGATAGATAGATAGATAGATAGATAGATAGATTAATAATGAACATTAAAAATAGTTTTGTGATGATTTTTTTAACTAAAATGTAGGTGTTCCAAACAAATGTTAGGGTACAAGTAAATCAACATTATATATTATATATAAATGTAAAAGTGAGAAAATAAAAATAATCCTTACTAAATTTTTTATTATTAAATATTTAAACATTTGAACTATTCCGTTGTTAAAATTAGAAACATCTCTTTAGTGAACTTGTATAGAAAGTGATTCTGGAACCCTACCATCACCCAGTTATCTCATTCGGTCATCATCCACATTCACAAGGCAATGATTATCAGGACATGCAAAATATCAATTAAAATTCTTCATTAATGAAATTACAAGCACCAAGTAAGCAATACAGACAACATAACAACCAAAAGTTGCTTAAGCCATAAAATACTACAAAGTACCTAACCTGAACCTTAACCTAAACATCCAGTTAACATTTTTTCCCAAATCTCTCGTAGACTCTTAACTTTAATTATTGATATTCTTGTAATCTACTGATGACAATATATATAATACTGAGATCGAATTGTGTCCATACTGTGATCCAACCTTCTAATATTGCAGTAGTGGCAATAGGGCATCAATTCTCTATTTGGTCAAATCATCCAAACCCAAATTGATCATGTTAATAAATTAAGGAAAAACCAAAGTAGTTTAGCTTTATTTTTGCATTTGGTTTAGTAAAATTATGGGAGAAGATCGGTGATAAATAAAAATAAGAGTAGCTGACACAAAGAACACCTAGGGAAGTGAGAAAGAGAACCACCCAAAACAAAAAACTTTAGTAACCCAGAATCAAGTGTAATTCTTATCTATACAGAGAACCAAAGAAAAGAATAACAGAAATCAGAGACATTGCCCTATAAAATTAACACCAAAGCTAAAATTTCAGTCCTTGTATTGGAGACTGGAAACACCCCTCACCTCTCTCCCTCTTCTTCTTCTCTCTCTCTCTCAAAGTCCTTTCTTCCAAAATTTTAAAATACTAGGCATAATTTCAATGAACTCAATAGACAAACACATTTAAAAAAACAATGATAATAAAGATTATATTGTGAAACAAGCAAGAAAATCATAAAATAAAAGGATAATGTCAACCAAGACCATAATATACCGATTGAGAGTGAGAGGTAGACACGATCGATCGA
Source organism: Trichilia minutiflora (assembly GCA_035590515.1). Taxonomy (NCBI): domain Eukaryota; kingdom Viridiplantae; phylum Streptophyta; class Magnoliopsida; order Sapindales; family Meliaceae; genus Trichilia; species Trichilia minutiflora. The sequence continues at coordinate 16,532,677 of JAVXUL010000001.1, forward strand.
CTGAAATCAACCAAACCTGACTACAGACTATCGATGAGAGAGACGATCGATTGATGATGGCGTGATGCTCGAACGGAGGCAATTGAACGGAGGTGCAAGGCTCAAATGCAGGGAATCAGCTGAACATGAGTGTGATAAAGAGAGATCAAGAGAGAAGAGAATGAGAAATCTAGGGTTCAAACAATCAAACATTTGGTTTTATATAATTAGATTAAACGACGTCGTTTTGTCTTTAAACAAAACGACATCGTTTTTATTACATATGAACCTTTTTTTTAATAATTTTAAAAGAATTCGTATTTCACACTAATATAAATATGAATATGAATACGATTCGTCTAACTATTTATATTTTAAACAAATTGACAAATTTGTCAAGCCAAATACAAATATGATTCGTTTAAAAAATGATTGACACGAATACGATTCGTTTATTATTCGTATCATTTTTTCTCAACACGGATATCGTTATTATCTTTGAATTCGTATTGAATAATCATGTCGTGACCCAAATTGCCACCACTAACTACCAAGGCATCATCGTGAGGATAGTGGACTCCTACTTCATCTTCATCAGTGAACATAATGGAGATGGTGGCGATCCTTGGCCCCTTGACCGCTCGCACATTCATCACATGAACATCTATAGAGTGACTGGGTAGTGAGTAGAGTGCATAATTTTTGCAAGAGTTATTTGATAATCCCACCAAGGTAGGACCCCCTGAGATGGCCATGATGCCTAGGTCTAATTCTGAGTAGTCTTCATCCCCTTGATGCTACCCGGACCCTGGCAGGATGTGCTGAGAATCAATGTAATTCGTGAGATAACTATTTTTGACCAGTACCTCAATTTGATTTCACAGGTTCTCGCATTGATCAGTGGTGTAACCGTCTTCTTTGTGGAGTTCATAGAATCGATCTTTATTCTTTTTAGGCACCTTCGCTTTCATGGTTTGGCGATGCGGTGCTAAGAGCCCTCAGCTCTTCTCGTACTCATATATTTCTAATATACCTTAGGGGAGTGTATCCCTAGGTGGCCAGCTACTCTATCCTCTTGGGAGGGCTTCTCATCGGAGGTTATTTTAATGGTCTATCATCCTTGGGGGGTTAGACTAAAAACTTTTCCTAACCCCGATCTTCCCTATCTGCATCCCTCTTGTCATACTTGGGATTCCTATAGCGAGTTCCCTTTTCCTTTCGTCATGTATCCTAAGGATGCTCTCTCCTGGCCAGGGTCACTCGGGTCTCTTCCTTCAATTTTAGGAGCATCTCTCCTTTAATCTTGATCTCGTCAAGCAATTCTATCTTGGCTACTTCATATGTATCAACGGTACACCGATGAACAGCATACCAAGCCCTTTTCAATCGCAAGCCTTTCTTTAGTCGTTCTAGAGCTAGAGGGTGATGATAGGCCACTAACTCCATTACTTCTTCATGATATCTTCACACAAAGATCTTCAAGGTCTCCCCTTCTCGTTGACATATTGATAACAAAGTATTTAGATACTGACTAGGGGCCACTGCCCCTTTAAATTCATTTTCAAAGAGGGTCGCTAGTTGGTTGAAGCTGCTGATGCTGGACGACGGTAGGTTCTTGTACCAACATCTTGCTAGCCCTTCTAAAGTCAAGGAAAAGGGTCGGTATATTTGCAGCTCTGTGAATGCATGAATTAATATCATTTCTCTGAATGTGTCAATGTGCAGAGAAAGGTCAATTTTTCCTGAATAGGGAGGCAGTTGAGGCATTTTGAACTTCTTGGGGAGGAGTAAGGATAAGATTTCCTGCAAGAGGGGGGACTTGAACCCAGAAGTAGGGACTTTTTTGGTTCCTGGGTTCCTTTCCTAGGTAGGGGCAATTCCCATTTCATAGAGCATCCTCTTCACACACTCCTCCATCTCTTTCTTGTTGTTGTCTGCTGCTATCTCCTTCTCTTGGGCATGCTTCTCATTGAAGAAAAATCTCATGTCAATGGAGGCGAGATTGAGCTCCATCCCTAATTACCTCGCCCCTTTATAATTTTTGTTAACACTATTTCTTCTGTGTCCATGCCTTTCATAGATTTTGAAAGGGCTGTTGATCTCCTGAGGCGCGCGATGCTCATCCAATGTTTCAATTGCTTTAGCTTTTTTTTTCTGCCCGACTATCAATCTGGGCTCAGGCACATGACCACACACCTCTCTGGATCTCCGAACTGTTGGCCCATCCCACCCCAACTCTTGGGCTTTGATATCCATCAACAGTGGAGTGGTGATGAGTTCACAACTCATGAGTGCACCCCCAAGGAATCGAACACTAGATCTCCATATAAGTGCACGTCCTTATAACCACCTGGGCTACAGCTCAGGTGGCTACAAGGACGTGCACTTAGAGGAAGATCTAGTGTTCGATTCCTTGGGGGTGCACACATGAGTTGTGAATTCATCACCATTCCACTATTGATAGAGATCAAAGCCTAAGAATTAGGGTGGGATGGGCCAACAAAAAGGCCGACTTTTTGTTAGAGAATACTTCCCCCAATACTTGGGCGTTGCAACCCTTGCAACGGGGTATCAGAGCATCTCAGAACTCATACATGACCCCCAAGGAATCGAACCCTGGATATATAATATCCAGCACACGTCCTTGTAACCACCTGAGCTGTAAATTGTTAGTGTATGCCCTAA
>JAVXUL010000001.1:16535440-16545688 GCA_035590515.1 Trichilia minutiflora
GTTTTAAACGAATAAACGAATTCACAAGGTCAAATTCGAATTCGACACGATTATTAATTGTGTGACACGAATACGACCCATTTATTATTCGTGTCAAAACTTTTAAATCCGAATCCATTTAATTATATCGAATTCGTGTCGAATAATCGTATCGTGACCCAAATTGCCACCCCTATGGGTATCAGGTTGGTGAACAGGTGCATGAAATACCACTGTGTAATAATGATTTTATTTATACATATATAAAATTAAATTCTTTTAGCTAGCAAAATTTTTTTAATTAAAATAAAACATAAATTTTTATTTATTAAATTGATGCAATCTAAATGTAAATATCCTAGATAAAAAAAATGGCATTTATTATTGATATCTCAATTACCATATCTATCAATAAATTTTATACATAAATTATATTCAAAAAATTTGTATATGAATTTAGCATAAATTATTTTTTTAGTTCCATTTTTTTAACTATGTATGCACGTATATAGTTGTTTTGCACCAAATCCAAACATTAACATTAACTCGATCGAATTTATTATTTATAACTCTTGTCGGCTCTCTTTTCTTCCTTCAAATCTCCTAACGAATGGTCGTAGGAAAAAACTAAACAAAAAACACAGCTGTTAATATTTGAGATTCAACAACATTACATATATAGATGCATGGTGCATGAAAAAGTAAAATTATTTGGCTTGTTGATCACATTCAAACAAAATTATTCATTAATTAAATAGAGTGCACATGATAAGGAACCAAGTTTATCATTAGCAAATTTACGAGCTCATAACATATGTAAACATATATCCCAGCCAATTTATTTCCCAAATCTCCACTTAATTAATGATATTCTTGGTATACATTTTCTGCACCACATGATTTCAAGATTTGGAAGCTGCTGTTTGACGACTTGATTCACCAGGGGTATAAGTCTCGGGCTTATCATTTAACTTTCCTTTCAAACGACAGAGAACAAAAGGATTCTACACATTAAAAAGAAAAACGAAAAAGAAGTGAGTTTGTCTTCAAATATAAAGCTGCAGCCAACTTATGGGAGAGTAAACAAAATAAACAGGAAATAGACAAGCAAATGAAAAGTGCATGCCTGATAAGCGGAAGCATTATTGGAATGGTATTCATGTATAGCCCAGCCTGTCCTCACCCCATTCGAAGCCCGTCCTGTGTAGAAAACCAAATTCTTTTTTGTACCAATCACCTCTTTCCCACTGTTGTCCAAAACTGGATGATCTTTACCATTTACTTTCCAGTAACCAGCGTTGGTTGTTCTGTCTGTTCGTCCACTGTTAGCATACTTAGGAGTGGGCCTGTTGAAAAAATACCACTCTTCATCATCTGGGAGTGCCGATTGAGCTACATACATACATAAAATATGAATAACTATTAGTTCTTTTCAAAATTACATTTCCAAGACAAAGATATCAACAAGATGGTTGATCAGTTTGTGGAATTTTGTGTGTGTGTAACTGATGATATATAGATACCCGGCAATTCCCAAGGTTCAAAGTTGCAAATATCAACTTCGTTAATAGCATGAACCGGGAAATCGAGACCACGCATCTTTCTTTCAAGAAAATACGTGATAATTTCATCTTCGGTTGGACGAAATCTGTATCCTAGATAATTAATATCGTCCATTTTTCTATGAAAAGTAAGTTTTGTGGAAAGTAATAAAAAAACAGAGAGAGAGAGTAATAGCTATATATATTGTATATCCTTTCTAATTAGGTTTTTGAAGAAAGTTTTGCTATACAAGAAGCCAATGCTAGTAAGTAGGAGTGAGTTATATAGAGCAACGTCATAGAAGTTAGACATTGACTTGAGGTTCTCTTTCATTAGCTATCTCTGTCTAGCTTGGACTTATCGAAGAAGTTATGTGAGATGATTTGAAAGTTCTATTGCAAGAATAAAATACAGTGGAATTCCTCGTCTGTACGTACGTTGTAACTCCTGAGGTGTTCAGCGTTTTATACCGTCACTATGTGCATGTTTATAAAGTTGGAATAATTTGTGCAAACATTCTTTAATTTTGAAAATACCAATTTGTGCAAATCAATATTAATTTTAGTGGAAAGCGTTTGGAGTTTAAACAAAACATATAATGTTGATTGACCAAAAATTTTCGATTTTAAAAAATTAATGCAAATGTTAGCTCACACTGTCAATATCTGAAAACTACAAATATTTCAATTGATTGAGTTGGATAAATCAATTAATATTATTTATATGATAATTTTATTGAACCTAGACCTATAGGAAATATTAGCATTATATATTATTACATCGATACATTAACATGCTAATTGTATCCTATTGTTGTTTCTATGTATATACCTATATGAGAACAAAAATATCACAATCCTACTAAACTAAACTTACGAGAATATTTGAACAAATAGTCTTAGCTTACTGCATGAGAGCTAGCCTATCGTCAGCTTACGCATGTAGAATGATCTCCGAGTTATATGAAAATTAAAAATTAATGGGGAATATATATAAACTTGCTTCTCAAGTTGTCAACAAATATATATTCCTTTCACCGGTTTTGGTCAAATTTTAACCTTTTCTTCTTGGTTAGTTCGTTATGTTCCCCACTTCTTAGTCCTTGTTTCACAAGTTAATTATAACTTAAATTTAATTTTTGATCGAACATACAGTTAGCTTAATCTCGATTTTAATAGACTAAAAAATATTCCATAAATTATAATAGCTAATTAATTTCACGTTAATGATCAAATCAAGAACATTAATTCTAGAAAGACCCATAATGTAAATTAATTACGAAAGTAATTTGCGAACTTGTTCTCAAAAATCAGTAGCAAAACGGTTTACATTTGCTTTGTTTTCTCAAATTTTGTAAAATATATATAATCAAATCCCTTGTTCTGTCAGAATATGTACATGTTTGGTCGAAAATATCAATCCTTGACCGACAGTGTAATGAATGACACGGACAAAAAGAATTTCAATCCGAACAAAATCTAACGCTTCTATGTTGTACAGAGCTAGCAGACTTAACTTCTCTCCCTGTCTATTTCTGGGTCTCATTACAATCTTTTTGCCACTTCATTTGGGTTCACGCTATGAATCTACAGATCACTAAAGCCCGTTTGGTTTTTAACTTTGGGCCACAAAATTTTCCTTCAAGGGAATAGTAAGGTATGGATCGTTTATTTATTTGTTATATTTACAATTTTACATTGCACTTCATTTATTATTATGATGATGATGATTATATTACAGTTCTCTTTTCCTGCTTTAACCGTCAAAAGAGGTAGATCATATTTCTTCCCATTCTCTGTGAAAAAATTGTAATTATAAATCTCTCATATCATACAAATGGTTTTTACTAGTTAAATGAATAAATACCCAACATAACAAATACTTCTAGGTTGTAAAAAATTATATAAGAAATAATAAAAATAATTCAAAAAGTTATTCAAACATATATCGTGTAACAACTATACAAAATAATTCAAAAAAAAAAATTTATAGAGAGATGTATATTGCTATTTCTAGAATTAAATTTTTTTTTAATTTAAATAAGACTTAAATTTTTATTCATTAAATTAAATTTCTGTAGTGTAAAAATGTGAATAAATCTCAATATTTGAATTGAACAAATCTAATTAATAAAAATTTATACTATTGTTTTAAGTGAAGTGATTCTCACCCATTTATAAGTATTAAATAAATAGGGATATACATTGTTTATTATTCTATAAGAATTGAATTACAACATAGTATTAAGTTTTTGAATTTTTATATTATTGAGGAATAGTATTAAGTTTTAGAATTTATATATTAGAGAGGTACATAAACTAACTATTACGCGAAAAGTTTTAAGGCATTGCATTCGGTCGCCTTTGGATTTACTGCAACCCCAAAACCATGAAACCACTGTGGCAACATCCTATCGACAACATTCCATGAAGATGAAATGAAAGCCCCTTTCATTCAATATCATGCACTTACAACTTAACTCTTCTCGTATAACGAATTAAAAAATAATTCAAGTGTAGTAAATGTGGTTCAGTAGGAATATAAAATGTACGCGCATTTTAACACAAAGTCCTTCATTGAGGTCTTTCTCATTTGTCATACGTACAATTTCTATTGTATCTGATTCTGAGTAGATATTTCTATATTTGCTTGAAAAAATTGGCCAATGATGCTTGTTTTGATTACATATTTTTTTGGTTTTACCTATACTTACACCACCCAAACGCAATCAATCAAGGGAATTAGGCAATCCATTATGATTTTCAAAGCTACAAAATCATTAGAATATCTCACTTTGTTTTATCTACAAATGCCTCTGACTAAAGACTTACTAAGAACCTGGTATACTCACTGGTGAAAACACAACACTTAATCGAGCATGATCAGACAGAAAGTAGTTCTCAGGCCATGTTCCTTTCTCCACTTCACGGGGATAGAGAAATGCATTCTTAACCGTGAACCCAAGGACTTCTTTTCCTGTGCTCTCTTGGGAATCCCTTGTACTGTCATCGCAATTATTCTCTGTTAGCTCCATGTCAGTTGAATTCCACATACTCTGCAGTGTTACCAATAGTTAAAGTATTAAATCCCAACACCATTTAAAAAAGGATATCACTACAAGCAAACAACTAATAATTTGCAAATACCTTAAATTCTTTGTGAGTAACAACATCAGTTCCATCAACGGCTGCTCGGGCCCAAAGATCATTTATTTCCTGGAAACTTAGTCCATAAGGCAATCCAGCTAATTTTACCTGTATAAGGTCTGGATTCAGTCATTATATCTGTTCACTAGAACTTATGCCATATAATAAAGTAACTAATAAGGTACCTGGCGGACAGCTTCACAGAAAGCTGAATAGGTAATAACATCATCATTGTTTTCAGCCTTGAAGAAGTCAAACGCATCGCTTTCAGCCAAGGAAACTTTTAGAAGCTGGCACTGAAAGCAAGAAATTTTCTGAATTAGATATGGAAAGCTAACCATGGTGTATATATTAGACACTTTTCAAAGCAAAGACAAATAAAAAAGTGGAAAGAGGTGGCTTATAATTTCATGCCTCAAGGACTAGATAAATCTAACTGACAACAAAAGCGTCTGTATCTTACAAAATGGTAAGATTTCTCTACGGTGAATTGTGTGTTAACATACTTTGTGACCTATAGACTGCGATAGTACACTAGATTGCAACGAAGATATTACAAATCTACAGCTTGCAGTGCTGTATAATACACAGAAATGGCTCACTTTTCTTCAGTGTAAGGACTCATGAAGTGAAACAGTGCAAAATTTTTCGTTACAGTCACTAATCAGAACTGTATAGTAAGTCATATTTTTTCTAAAACAACTTTAAAATTTCGTAGTGCTTCTATTAGTATCCCATCAACTCAAAACTTCATGAAAGAAGTGTGGATTTATCACTCTATAGGTTTCCCCTTACTTTCTGTTTTCAAAGTCAAGTAACATGAGCCACAAGTTTTCAACTTTCGTTGCAGGATATAAGAACAGTCCAGAGTTAAGTACCAAAATATGGCACCTCTGCAATGACTACTAAACAAAATAATATAAAATATCACGAGAAGTTGTCACGTGAGAATATTAGAACAAATTACTTACCTTTATAATACTAAAAAGTGCTTCAGCCCAACTAGCTTTTAGCAGATTTCTTGACTTGTTAGGATTACGAAGCCAAATAAAATCAACACCACAGATGTTCCCATGGTGATTGCGGTGGCTCACCCACTAAGGGATATTGAAGACGTGCATGAAAAAATACAACCATTTAGTATATACATCAAAAACATTGTTGTTGGCCTAGTTATATAGAGGCATAAAAAATTCCAACTAGAATTAACAACCTACCTTGTGAGCATCTGCATCACCATCACTGTATTTGTGAGCAATATCATAAGAAGATACAAACCCCTGGGACCTAAGGAATTTGTAAACATGTCCACGCTTGCTTCCATTCCAATCACTGCAAAAATGGATTGTAAAGGAAAATGTAAATAAGCATGTCCATTTTCACATTATTGACGAGAGAGCATCAACGTGGACACAAGAAGGGAGTCAATGGTCGCACAACAGAGTCAAACTCACCCACAGAGTATGACTGGCACATGGTTAAGCTTGTTTTCTGTCTGATACAATTCTAGGTATTGTAGTATCTTATACACCTGAGAGAATAATATGAAAGATGGAGATCAACATTTGCCCTGCAACGTGGCTAAGAAAAAACAAACAGTGATAGAGGTAGCCGAAGTAATGAATACCTGATGCAATCTGACAATAGATAGACTGGAATCATGAGGAAATAACAAATGTGTGTTTACAATAAGAATTTCTTGTGAGATGATATTTTGATTTTGTGAGAAGGGGATAACAGATTGAACATGTAACAGCTGCGCAACACGATCTCCAAAGTCATTGAAAAGCAACTCTCGATAATTTAGAACCTTAAAGTAGTCCTTATGTAAAGCAGTTAGAAGGCCTGTAAGCAAATTACAGTTTGTCAAAAGTTGTATCAATCATACTTAATACTAAAACTAGATCATAGGTGCCTAATCTATTTACTTAAATTATCAAATATTCTACTCTAATAAACTAGAAAAACAAAATCAAATGATTCAATTGGACAAGATTAGATTCTTCATCGAATTAATGGCATTCCAGAGCTTTAAACAATAACAATCTATACAGCAACTAGAAGTTAACGGGCACATACCGTCTCCACGATTGTTGGTTCGAGCAAGACTGAAAGTAATGTAACCTGCATTAACAAGTCTCTCCTGATACATATGCACAAGTTCTTCATTTCCTACCCAAAACTCCTGTTCGTGAAACCAAAGACAATAAGGTTATGTTATCATGGCCATAACAAAGTCCTGTCTATGGAACAGAAACAAAAGGGTACACGAAAACCACCTGGAGACATATAACGGAAGATCTCTCATAAAGTAACCAATCCAAAATTGTCTGGTTTCTGGTGAACCAGGAGTCTCTGAAGTCACTCTCGCGAAGACTTTGATTCTACTTCATTGGAACCATTGCCAACAAAATTAACGAATGAAAGGAAGTGATTAGCGAAGAATAACATTAGAGTAAAGACAAGAAATAAAACAGTAACGGAAAATAGAACAAGATAGAAGACCTCTTGGTCGAGTCGCTTGTAAATGGGAGCCAAAATATTGAAAGTTGTGCAAGATATTCAACGCTCCCCCATGATCGAAGATGCATATCTACTACTGGTTCTAGAAATCGACTTTTTATAAACACTCGACTCATTCCCACTTGAATTCAAATTCCGAATGTCGGAATTTTTCGATTCCACCACTGCCACCTGTTTGATTCCAAATCATTTTTTGTACCAATATACAATCAAACCAAACTCCCTATAAAATAAATCACAATAAAAGGGAAAAAGAAAACTCACAAACCATTATAGAAATCTTGCGATTTTTTTTTGTTCTTTCCGTGTCTACAAAATATATAAAAATGAGAAAGAAAATAGAAATCTAGCGGTTAATGTTTCTGGACCGAGTTTATGAATGGAAATTGAAATGCGTTTGTTGTCGCAGAACGGAGCTGATGGGTAAGATTTTTTTTAATTTTATAGAGAGACAAGAGGGGAGAAAATCGATTGATCATGGTTGCGTCTGCGTACGAACAAAAGGGCCCATGACCATGATAGTTTGTTTAATTAATAAAATAAATAATTAATTATACGGCTACGTTCACTTCGGTTTGTTGATTGTCTGTGGGCTGTAAACGAATATTCTTACTTTCTAGTTCTACATTTCCATCTAAATCTATTGGCCCGTCGCTTGGTTAATGATTGGACGCGTAGGCTTTCTGTTAAAACCGATAAAAAGGCCTGATTTTGCATTCGAAGCATTTTGCGTTTTCCCACTGCTGCCAACTGCTTCATTCGCACCGCTCTGCGGTAAAAGCCAAACCCGTTTGCGCGGCAAATATCCTACCGGATTCGGGACCACATTTCTTCTATTCAGTAATAATTTTCGCGTACATTTTACGACACATCCCCGATCCTACGAATTTGCTTTTAGAATAATATGCATTTATAAAATTTTTAATAGATATCCACGCAACTAAAAAGAAATGGATTTGGATTAAATTCTAGAAGAAAAAAACCTAAAAAGAATAGACGTATCACATCAAAAAAAAAGTAGCGATTGCAGAGTGGCCCATAATTTTCCATTTCCTAATTTCCATATGTCAATGACCGACTGTTGCTAACAGTTTTTTTTTAGAATATATACGTAAATGGTGGAATATGTGTCTATGTTATTTATGTTCGAAAACATTAGCAACATTGAAACAATTCTAAAAACACCGGTCCTAATACAAAGTAAAACGCGAGATTGCTTATCCATAGACTGATAAACCTAATTTCGTGGTTCGAAGATTTTTTTCTTAATTAATAACTTGACCATAGAAATTAATCCAACTAATTGCCAGGTGTCGCGTTGTGATAGATTGCGTTATTTCAACTTCTAAGGTGATAACACTGTTTCGTTACTAATTCCAAACCTCTGAGCCTACAATACTACCAAGAGAAGAACGAAGATTGGAAACTTCTCGAACAAATTTAGTAGTTTATAGTTAATACCATCCCGAAATGTGTTTGAAGACGAAACGGGACCGAAACTTCAGTCCTGTAACAAAGTAAGAAAGAAAAATGAATCGGAGAGTAAAAAATCGGCACTGTACGGATAAGTAAAAGACAAAAACAACAAAATGTTGACGTATTTTGCCATCGGGATTTTCTGTCGGTGCACGTCTCTGTATAGTCTCTAATCTCTATCTGTCTCCACGTCACTTTGCAGTGCCGGTAACTGTATTATCATCCAAACCTATCTTCCCAATGACATCTGTCGAGTCTTGGTCGTTACAACCCGGGGGATGTTACGGTGACGGTGCATACAAAGGGAAATATAATTCTAATTTTTTATGAAAAGATATAATCAATTATTTAAAATTATAACAAATAAAGTAAAATTTAAAATAGAAAAGATTAAAAAATAATGAATGAATAAATGTACGGTGTCAGGTATATAAAAAATATTTAATATTAATAATTTAATTATATTATCTATGATTAAATTTTATTATTAGTATAAAATTAAGTTAAAAATTAAAGTAAAATAACACTATCTTTATTAATATATTTTTAAAATTGTATTTTTAATTCATTGAATCATGTACGGCGTTGACCGTACTGAAATCAAAGATGAAAGAAGTACATCACATGTTTGGAATTGTTTTTGATATAATTGAATTTTGGTGCATGGACTTATTATATACTTAATGAATTTTTTTTTTAATTGAGGTATTCGGGTTAATTTATACACATATTGATCAACTTTTAAAGGAGATTAGTAGAATATTTTATTATCACGACCTCTACTTAAATTATGAATATACTCAAAAATCAAATCCAAAATCATATATCTAACTATACAATTCCAAATTCTTCTTATTAATTGAATTATCCATAAATTATTATTACCCATGAAACTTATGCAATTGATTATGCACAATCATTTTTTTTAATGGTATCAGTAGAAAAAGTTATTATACACTCAATAATTAAAAAAATTTTACACACTTTTATCACCAGTAATTTAAAAAAATAATTATAATAATTATACTAAATTATCAATCAAATATATATTAATAAAAATTAATTAATTAATTAATTATATATAAAAATAATTATAAATTATATTTTAAAAAAAGGAATGAAGTATTTATTTTACATTTTTACCATTTAAATAAAATTACTGAACTATAAAATAGGTAAGCGATAATAACTCTCGACTAACCAATGGGTAACGTCTTGAGGATCAATTATTATTAAATCGGTTAGCGCATACCCAACATGGTTTCTTGTCTATTAATTCAGTTGCATTTCTTTGCTGAATGCACTCGCTCACCTATTTGATGGATTCTCAATCATTATGCACTCGCTAACCTTTCACACCGTATACTCTTAGATTCTCCTGGATTAATTAAAGCCACAACTATTTCAGTTTCATTCGAATATTAAGATTTTGGATAAAATAATCTAAACTCACACTATCGAATAGTAAATCACATCAATAAATAGCTTGTTTATTGCTCATCAAGAAGCTTAAACTCAAAACTTTGTTAGATTCCCGAGATTCAGGACAAAGAAAAACTCTCCCTATTTGACCTTCCGACGG
>JAVXUL010000001.1:16545698-16568828 GCA_035590515.1 Trichilia minutiflora
GTATATTTCAAGCTATACGTTAACTCTCCTGGTTCACTCTCAAGTAAGATATTAGTTATAACTATGAAAGTGATAACCATACTTAAAAGTAAAAAAAGAAAGTAAAGTAGATGGCGTTTCTCTATCTATTTCACCAACTCCAGGGACATACTATATATATACATATATATAATTATTGAGATATTGTCTTTGCAAGAACAAATGGAAACATAAAAAACAGTCTATATGGATGTGCAACTCCTGCGTCCCAAAAATCCAGCATTCCTGCCAGAATGGGATCTACAAGATGTCCGCACCACATTCCTCAAGTGTGTTAGATGGCAGGTTGAAGAAATAATGGATCCAGTTAACTGCCCTTATCATTACTACTGTGACAGCAATTATCCTGGAAATTATCCAGCTGCTGTCGATGTTTTGGTTCTTGTCTTTACAACTTCTTCATACCTGGCAACACTTATACTCATGATTATAGATATATCAAAAAGAGGAAGAACTTCTATCAGTCAATCAAGAAGATACTTCTTACCATCGGGTCCAATTTCCCTCCCTATAATCCTTTTAATGCTAGCCAAGGGACACAGGATCAACAGTGTATTTCCGCTCTCTTGTATTGGTCCTGCTATCCTTCAACTGGTTTACATTTCTGCTCTCACCTTCAACTATAATGCTGACGGAGAGGTCAAGTATGCATTCTTTGAGGCTTCAACCATTTCTGGTATTTTACAAGCAAGTCTATATTTAGATTCTGTTATTTTACCTTACTATACAGGTTTCGATGCCCTAGCATTTTCAAACTTCTCTGGTGAGTGTATTTCCTGTGTCTGCAGGAAAGAGGTTTTGGTGGTGGGAGGTAAGTTGGTCTCTTACAGGGGTTGGTCAATGACGACATATCTGGTCGTGGGTGCACTCTGTATGAGAATTGCCTGTCGATTGTCCAAGGCAAACAAAGGGAAAATCACAGCTATGCTGTCGTTCTTAGAAAGCTTAGGTTCTATTATGATAATGAAAAATTCCATTTATCTAACTATGAACTCTCCTCCGGAGCAATATTTGTTGCAAGCTGGAGCATTTGGAGGGGTATTTGTCATGGTTTGTCTTCACCTACTCAAGAAAGCTTGCAATCAATTCATACAATGGCATTCCATTCGTGAAAAATATCAATCATATGGAGAAGAAAGCTGTACTACTACCTCCCATGGAAAACCCGTGGTCTGATTAGTAAATTCTTTTGGTATTTGTTTTCGCCTTTCATTTAATGAATACCGATTTGTTTCTTTTTTTTAGTCCCATTTTGTAACAGCATTACACCATTGTTCTTTCTTGACGTGAGACAAATCATGAAAGCAAGAGATGCAATATACTTTTCTCTTCTCTATGACAGCAGGATCAGGTTCTCGTTCACAATCCCAGTTTTCCCTCTTTAAATATTTCTTACAATGCACTAAAATTTATCATACAACATTAACGAAATTAATTGTTACAAGAAATATGCCTGTATTGGGGAACTTAATAGAAGCAAAATCATCTTATATTCTTCTCGTGAGTGAACTACAATCAATTCTACCCAAAACAGACAGAATCAGCCAAAAACGGTCATGGTTGTTCATCAAACCAGACAATGGGACTCTTGGATAGTAATCCAGCAAAGTGAAGCAGCCAATTGGTTGAAATTTCGGTATCAGTTGTTGCAGCTATGAACCCTCTAACAGAAAATGCTTGAGTCTAAAAGATAGAGAAACTTGATAGCACCAGCAAGGAAGTCACAAGAAAAATCTTCTTCTATTAGTATCCATTTCCGGTTGAAACATTGAAACAGAGGAATAATGAATGCAGATAATAAGCAGCAAAAGTTGAAATACGATACGATAGGCAAAAGTTAAGAAAATTAATCTAATATGCCAAACTAATTGGTTGACCAGTCACTACCTTGTAACCCACTCAAATTCTCCACCCTTGGTATCAAACGTTCCATGCTGCAGACTGATCAACTTCAGAGTGAATCGAGGACCACACGCCTGCATAATCTGAGGTAATCAAAATTGTTTAAAGACAATTATACATAGCTTCCAAGAAGACAACATGAGCTTCTAACAATAAAAAAAGACAGATAAAATGATGCTAATAATTTATCAGAAAACTTCTACAAAGCAATTAGGACCAATGATTGATATTTGTAAGAAGCTCTTAGTTCCAAGAAAGTCAATGAACCAAAACTATTATACAGTGAGATAAAGCCATTATTAAAGGTAAAGTGGATTAAATTCATGTCAAAAAGAAAAAAAAAACATGTTTCATCAAGGAATATTGTTAATAAGATGCAGATGCATTACAAGAAACACCAACCTGAAGGCGAGCAATTACTTTCTCCTGAGTAATCTTTCTCACTCTTGGCATCATTTGCTTTTTTAACCTTTGACTCGCTCGTTTTACTTCCTTTAGTTTCAAATATGTACCTGTACGCATTCATCAGGGAAACATAAATTAAACTAGAAAACCAAATTGTTTATATGAAAACAGCTAATAAATGCAAAGGATACACACTGATGATGTGGGAAGAATATGAAATCTCGTTGATTGTGAAAGGTTAGAACTTGCTGACCACAAAATTCTGGAATTTGAGAGAAAATTGACTGTATCAGTCTAGAGAAAAGAACAACAAAAGAAAGTGTTAGGCAGAGAAAGAATGGCAATCAGACATCTTTTAGAGTAAGACCATCTATATCAAGTATATTTGAAGTTTTGGTCATATGCCATTTTGACATAATACTTGAAGTAAATCTACATCTTTATTAACAAGAAAGAGAATCCAACCTCCCAAAGTGGTGACCCAGGCGTGTCGTGAAGTTATTCAACACTAGCTCAGGTAGTTGACTGGTAGGATTTCCATGGTTCTGGAGAAAGAAAAGTTAATCAACATATGGATTATGACAGTGCATTTCATATAAATTGAAATCACATGTAAAGGAGTATGAAAGTGCGGGCTAGGTCTAACTCACAAAAATAAAATATGTGATAGTGTTATAAGTTTCGACATGTACTTTAATACTATTTTCTCAAGCATTTTGCTCCAATCAAGCAAGCTGCTATTACATTAGTTTAATATTTATAAAATTCAGTAAATATGATAAACCAAATTCAAGAGATGGGGGCGACACATCTTAATATCCTTGCGCGAAACAAGCTTTGAGAGCTTGAAATGGGCACTAGGTCCATCAGGCAAGCAAATGATTAGGAAAGCATCTAATATACAACAAGAGAAATTGTCAGATCGAATCTCCTTTAAAATCAGAAACAGGTAGAACCAAATGTCAAACAAGCTTCTATTACATTAGTTTATATTTATAAAATTCAGTAAATATTATTAACCAAATTCAACAGATGGGAGCCACACACCTTAATATCTTTGCACAAAACAAGCTTTGAGAGCTTGAAATGGAAAGTAGGTCCATCAGGCAAGCCAATGATTAGGAGAGCATCTAATATACAGCAAGAGAAATTGTGAGATCGAATCTACTTTTAAAATCAGAAATACGTAGAACAAAATGTCAGAACAACGAAACACCCACTTCCCCTAGAAATACTTAGAAGATAATCCTAGAGGCATGGGAAACAAGTTTAAGGGCATAAATCAAAAACAGGGATTGCAAATAAAATTTCTCACAGCATAAAGCGCCACTAAACTGGTTCCCAGCAGTTGGTGTGAACAACTATAACAGAAGTAAAGTCCTTGTTCTTTGCATATTCCACAATCTGCACAAATATCAAATACCAATTATGGTACCACTAATTTTTTTGCTTTTGGGGTGATAAAACTGAGGAAATAAACCACACCTTCTTCAAGTCATATCTTCCTCTCTTGTAATAATGAGAATTTGGTATCACAGTAAGTGTTCTGATATAAAGGCTGGTCCTCTCTGCAAATCAAGTAACAAACGAGACAAAATAAGACCAAACCAAAAAACTCTTCGAAAGGTAAAAACATAAAATGCCAAAGGTCTTCCACGTCCACACAATTAGCTCTATAGGGGCAACAATTAAAGAGTTGCAGAACATACAGGAGATTTGAAACGGCAAGTCGTGATCAATATCTTTGGAGTGCGTTCTTGGTTCAGTAAAGAACTAAATTCATCTGCATCATTACCCGCAAACAGCTGCAAATACGCACAAATAAATTTCAGCTACGACTGGCAGGGCGGAGTTTCTAGATAAAAGGAAAATCAAAACCAATTTCAACGCAATCCACAAAAATTGACCTAACTTCTTTCGAAACAAAAATAAATCTTAAACGGAGATTGCATTAAGTCTACATCAGTCAATTATAACTCATCATCATCAGGCCAGTATACGGTCTCGTCCGGTTACCTTGTGTTTTCGATAGTACGGGGGTCATTCTCGGAGAAGGCTATACAAATCATAAACGATATTAATTTTAACTACAAGTTACCGAAGAAAATAACAATGAGTCTAATCAACTTTGCGAGGGATAGGTTTTAAGTTTAAGAAGTGGAGAGACAAACCTCCTCACCGAGCTCGCGAGAGCGTTTCTCAGCGGTGTCACGGGCCATGATTTTCTTTCGCTTCTCGATCTTCTTCTGGTGCTTGAGCTGGCATGTACGGCCGATCTCTTCTGTTTGTTTTTAATCATCGACGGTAGTATCTCCTTCTTCATCTTCTTATTGCTACTTTCATTATTCTTAATATTTTCCTTCTCTTCTTCGTTTATATCTTCGCTTTCGCTCTTCTTCCTCTTTCCCCCATTTCTCACTTGGCTTTTCTGTGGCCAACAATGATCATGCAGCGGAGAAGTCAAAAAGAAGACACCGCGTTACAGGTAGGGCTTTGAACCGAGAAGGTTTTCAAATTTTACAGGGTACGTGCAATATTGTTAGGAGGACTGTACGTGGTCCAATAATTGTTATTAGTAGCCCATTCGAAAATGGAAAGAAAAGATTAGAGCGTCACGCGCAAAGATCATATTAATGACATTATAGTGGATGCGAATGAATTATAAATAGATTAATTGAATTTATGTGCATGCCCAAATGCCTAATTAATTTACATAAGTTTATATAATTATTTCGTATTTTTTGCTTTATGAAGGTTGGATGTCAGTTTACAATTTCATAAATAAGTTTTCAATAACCATATTTTTTAGTCAGAAATATTGATCAGGCTTAGAGCAGCTTGAAGAACTAAGTTGATGAAAGTTTACTTTGTTAAATTCATAATCGCGTAAAAATACACATCTTCCATTGCAAAACCTTCTTCTTAGTTGGATTATTGAATTTGAAGACAATTAATTATGGACACCTATCTAAGGGCAATGCCTTGTTCAATAATTGTTGGAATCCACATCAATTGGAATGGCATTGTTACATTGCTGCTGATCTTGCTGAGCTCCTTGTGGTCGATTCATCGGATCACATTCTTCAATCCCCTTGCTTTTGCCCCACAATAGAACATACAGACCGATAATAACTAGGATATATCCTAGAACACTGGTCATTAACAAAACAACATGTCAGGAACTGCATCATTGTTTGATTGGATGGACAGAAAATGAAGAATGATTGAAGAAAACTACCTTCCAAGGTAAATTGGTTCGTGAAGGATAGAGAAATCAAGTATGACTATAAAGATTTGTACGAGAGGAGTGAATGCAGACGTGAAACAAGGACCCCTTTGTTTAACACACCACGACATTCCCACGTAGCACAACCCTGATCCCACTATCCCCTGAGCCAAAATATATTAAACAATTGAGTTTAGATAATATAATGTTAATTACTTAAAATATCTGGGCATTAAAGAGAATACTTACAGCATACGTGACAGCTATTATCTCCAATTTTCCTTTCAAAACCCACCCAGGAAGGTTCCTCTCGATAATCAAACTCATGATGGCTGACTGAATGCCACCAAAGGAGGACATAATAGCAGTGCTGGAATATTGACACGGATATCTCTTGCTAATTCTTTCTTGCATAAGGAACCATGAAGACCACACGATGCAGCCTACAGTCAGAAATGTCAAACCAATTGCCCAATTCCTTGTCTTCTTAGTCGCAACCATTGTATTGGCATGGTTTATTGCATGGTTTGTAATCCCTAAATGGGAGTCGGTTAATGGCTTTCCTTTGTAAAAGGTCAATAACATAGCTCCGCCAAGGGAAACAATTGTACCTAACACCTTAGCCCTTCCAGACAAGTTTTTCATGTTCACTTTCTCCATACTGAAAGTGTTTAATTTACAAGAGTTCAATTTTTGTCAACAATTACTTCAAAGAAAAGTACTTAATTAATACTTGCACTTACCCAAATGGCAAAGCCAATAAGAATGTGCCAACAGGAACCATGTTGATAAATGCACATGCGAAGGTAGCAGAAGTATAATCAAGTCCTAGAAGGAACAAGTATTGCGACAGCGTTATCCTGACATACTTCAATCGTTAGCATAGAAATCATCAAACGATTTTAAACAAAGACCCAAAAGAACACAACGAATCGGGAGATATTATTACAAACCCGATTAGAGCACTGAAAAATAATTGACACGATATGGAAACAGTTAGCTTGGGTCTACTTCTCCTACAAGACAACAAGCAGCATGAAGTTTACTTGATCATCCATGTGAAATTAGCCAACTGCTAAAAGGTCAGTAACAGCAATGGCTTAAAATGCAGAAGGATAAATAATTTGAATTTCCGTACCTTTCCCAAAAATAGGCAATTGGTGTCAAGAACATGGCGGAAATTGACTGTCGGTATGCAACAATTACCAAACGATTTAAACCTTTGTCAAGAATCTTCTTAAGGAGTGCATTCACCGTAGCCAATCCAAAGTTAACAACCACCATCGTAACAAGAGGATTCCACTGTGCGTGGCAATTCATGCTGAACTATATTTTGCCCAACGTTATCTTCGAATTTCTTGCCTTTTAAAACACAATTAATGAGTAGTACAGATTTATCTTACCATAAATAGGGAAAACACCTGGTGAAAGTGTGAAACAAGAATAGACAGGACTCAAAATTCAAATTCACATCAACACCTCTTGCAGTAAACTTTTCCATTTATAGATATTCTTCTCAATCTTCCGTCAGTTTGCACTCCCCTCTAGACAACTTTCCCAGCAGTTGGAGATTCCCAAAATCACTTTGCTAAGCTAACATGAGTTTTCTGTTCTCATTTCCCTTAATTACATGCGATTGATTGTAGATCCTCATTCTTTAACCTTCATTACATTTAAGCCTTTTGGCAATAAGCATCTTTTAAAAAGAGAACAAGCATCCCTTTTTCTACAATCTGCATGGCATCCAATACTTGCACAGCTTTAGCACTCAATTACTATTTGCATTGGAAGCAAGAACAATATGTCAAATCTTACAGTTAAAATAATAGTCAATATGTTTCAATTTGATGCTTGTTAATTGCAACTCTTATTGTAATTTCACCTTCATTATTTCTTATATATTCAACTGGTGTAAACGATGCTGCTGACTTCCTTCGAATTACGTCATGACAAGCGTATTTATTCCAGTTGGGATCTTCTCTTTTTGCATTCATCATATCCAGTGACTGTAATTTCTAGTTTCTTCCAGACTCTGGGCATTTCGCATTGAAGCAGGTTTAAAAGGATGTATGAAGTAAAAGAAATAACAGAATAACACGAAGCAAAGTGCACCCGCTGACGTCTTTAATAGAGAAAAGAGTAACGTTATGCAGAAGATTATACTCAATTCGTTGTGCATTTGAAGTTTTTAGTATCTGTTGGGGTCTCTGTAAATCCCTACGGTGGGTTAATATTATCTCGGTCTCTTTGTTTGCATGTTGCTGTCTTCAATAATCTTATCATTTTCTCCTCTTCTTCGTTCAATTCTTCATTTGAGTTCTGTGTTGTTGTTGGTTTTTTCAATACCCCTTTTCTCGCGTTATATTTCTCTACGACGATCATGCTATGCAACAGAGAAAAAGAAGAAGATAAATGTCGACGTTTGGGTTTTCGAATCGCAAAATAGCGGACCACAATTTCGGGAAGAGCATATTTAGAAGATTTTCACGTTTCTTAAATTATAAAACATACTTATTAATACCACTCAATTTTAAAAGGTTCACGTATTTTTAATTAATATTTAATATTTTAATTTTTGTAATATAATACTTTTTGACTTATAACAGTTACGTGAGAATAATACCTCAATATCAGATATATGCTCAAATTGTATACTCAATCTAACGTTTAACATGAATTGTTAAATGTAGTCCAAACAAAATTATAAAAATTATGCAATGCATTCACTTTTTAGTGAGATACATTTATTTTTTAATTAATATTTAGTATTTTTATATGCTATCATTCTACAATTATAATTTTAAAATTATAAAAATTCAATTTTAGAGTATTTTAAAAATAAATAATTATATTTATATTTGTGTCTTAATATATACATATTCCGTTAATTAACTCAAGTTTTTAAAAAAAATACGATTATTATTAGATAAATCGAAAATTAAAATGAAATAGAAGACTTCTTGCTTTCCCTTTCCTCATTGTATATATCTTTTTGAAATATTCCTCATTACAGTCACCACCAAAACCAAAAATTAATAATACCATTCAATTATAACGTGGCTTGTATACATCATTGACCCAAATAGCTTGAAACTTAATTGAAAAAAAAAAAGTGCAATTACAAAAATACACCAACAGTTTGATACCTGTCTTTTCTTTTGCCATTTTCCAATTTATATATATTGTAGAAATGCTGTTATAAAGATAATGGATAGTAGATTTTGATGTATTATCAACGAATATTACGATATCTTTTACAACAGAATTTTAATTAAAAACAAAACATTAAATGCCTATAACCCAAAAGAACTCTGCAATGGGCTTGTTGATGTCTACTAGAAGAATCAACTGCATCGTGTTAATTCTTTGAATTGATGGTGATTGGAATGACACGTACGTTTGATGTTGTTGATGTGTGACTGCATTGGAAACTTCATCGTGCTCCGCTACTTGGGTTTGCAGCTTCAGTTCATCACTTTCTTATCTGTCCTTGCTTTTTCCCCACAGAAGAATATACATACCAAGTATAACTAGGATAGATCCTAGAACAATGTTCGATAACAAAGGTAAGAAGGTAAGAATTAAGAACCATAGATTTATTCATGTACGGGAATACTATTTAAAAGAAAATGAATAAATAAAACCTACCTAGGTAAATTTTTGCTTGCCAAAGAAAGAAATCAAATATGGTCATAAATAGATGTGTGAAAGGGGAAAATGCAGAAGAGAATACTGGACCCCTCTGTTTAACACACCGTGAGGTCGCCGTATAGCACAACCCTGATCCCACAAAGCCCTGTTTGACATAATCAAAAATCAGGAAAAGGGATTTTTCTTGGTATATACTTCGCATCTGGCTGCTGTAACTTTCTATAACTCCCATACAGTATATATGACAGCTATAAACTCCCATTTGTCATCCAAAACACACCCAGAAAGTTCCTCTCAATGATCAAACATCAAACAAGGACAAAATAGCTGTACTAGTACATGGACATGGATATCTCTTGCCAATCTTTGCTTGTATAAGGTACCATGAAGCCCAAGCGGTGATTGCTGCAAGCAAAAATGTTGAACCGATTGCCCATCTCTCTGTCATATTACTTGGACGAAAGTGATTCATTAACAAATGCACTGGGAGAAATTACTGGAATGTATTGAATAGAGTAGTAATATGGCTGGGTAAAGTGGCCTTTTAGTAGGATTTCATATTACTGTTATTGTAACTGTTTTTAGTTAATATACCGTGTATGCTAGGGATTAAAAAACAGTGTACGCATTGGGGTTTTTTCCTCCAGCTAATGAAAATAAGGATTTCCTCTGAATTTTCTTTTCAATTGGTGGAATTAGTTTTTGGTGTTCAACATTTATTTTCTTGTTTTTTGTTGAAGCTTGTTCTGTGAGGAAGTGTGAATTTGTGTTCTTTGATTTCTAGTTGTTGATAGCTCATCCGAGTGTTTTGCTTTGATTTTCTTGATTGTTCTTGCTGAGTGACGCATTCTTATTGTGAGCTAGTCATTTTTGGGAGTAATAAGTGATATTAGAGTTGATAAAGAGTAAATTGTAGAAACCAAATTGATGAATCTTGAAGAATTACTGAAGAAGAAGCACTAAAAATCAAGATAGTTATAACAAAGTTCTCGATTGATAAGTTTATCTATTAAAATGACTTTTTTATCTGAAAACTAAAAATAAGAGCTTTTTTGGAACATAAGGTTTGGATTGCACATTAGAAGATGAAGGTTTTAAGCTAAAGGGTAAGGAATTTACAAACTTTGAACTTAAAGAAATGCAAAGAAAAGATAGAAGTGGCTTTCTATTATCTTTATCAGATAAGGTGCTCAGAGAGGCGATTAAAGAAAATATTACTCGAGGAATATGGCCAAAACTAGAAGAAAGATACTAGCATAAGTCCATTGCTAAAAGACTTTATTTAAAGAAACAAATGTATGCCTTTAGTCTTTAGGAAGGAGGCTTGATTGAGGATCACTTGGACAGATTTAATAAGTTGGTAATTGATTTGGAAACCATTGACGTAAAGATGGATGATGAATTTCAGACTTTGATTGTTCTCACTTTTTTACCAACATCCTATAAGCATTTTATAGATACACTGTTCCATGAAAAGCCCTCTATTTCAATGGATGATGTCAAGAACTCCTTAGACTCTAAACAATCGAATAAGAGGAGTTAACAAAAGGAAAGAGATACTGGTGAAAGACTCGATGTTAAAAATAGAACAGAAAGGAGAGAAGAGAAGGAAAAAAAAGGTGAATTTACATTAAAATCAAGAGAAAGAACCTTCAGATACTTTCACTGTCACAAAGAAGGATATTTCAAAAAGAATTATCCTAAAAGATAGCAATAGAAGACACCATTTGCATTAGGAAAAAAACATAAGATAGCTATGGTGATTGAACTTAATTTTCAGAATGCATTTCTTCTAAAGGTTTCGACAGAAAAGGAAAAGGCCATTAAGGATTGGATTCTTGATTCAAGATGTACCTATCATATATGTCTCAGTAAGTCATTGTTTTCTAGATTAACTCTTAAAGATTGTGGAAAGTTTATTTTAAAACATGATATGACTTATAAGGTTAGTGGAATAGGTTCTATTAGGTTGAAAATGGAGAGTAGAACAATAGTTAAATTACAACAGATTAGATATGTTCCTGATTTAAAAAGAAACTTGGTGTCATTAGACATGTTAGAATATGTTAGATGTACCTTCAAGGTAAAAAATAGTATTCTGAAGGCTTGCAAAGGATTTCATGTAGTGATGAAAGCAAAAAGACAAAATAGACTATATGTGTTACTTAGAAAAGTGATTATAGCAAATATCAATGTTGCCAATGTTAAAAGAGAAAGAGAATTGATGGTTTGGTAGTAGAGACCTATGACATTTAAATGAAAGGAGCCTATTAGAGTTGAATAAATAGGGACGAGTATTAGAGAAGGTGAGAAGTTAAAATTCTATGAGTGTTATGTGCTAGGTATATACCATAAGAGCAAATTTGAAGAGGGAAGGCATACAACATCAGATGTACTTAATTATCTACATTCTGATGTATGAGGTCCTACATATGAAGTCTCCTCAGGTGGTGCAAGGTTTTTTCTTTCCTTTATTGATGATTTCTCTAAGAAAGTGTGGGTTTACACTTTGAAAAGTAAAAATAAAGTGTATGAAAATTTTTAGAATAGAAGAACTTAATAAAAAATCAGAAGAACAAGAAATTAAAAGGCTAGAGAACTGATAATAAATTAGAGTTTTGTAATGTAGCAATTGATAAGATGTATAGAGACAATAAAATTTTAATATATAAAACTGTAACCCACATTCCTCAGTAAAATAATATTATTAAAAGGATGAATAGAACTTTATTAGAGAAGGTGAGGAGTATGCTTTTGTGTGTTGGGTTATCAAAATTTTTTTGGGTAGAAGCTATTATTATAGTAACATATTTGTATAGTAGAAGTCCTTTATCAACCCTGGAATTTAAAACGCCTAAGGAGGTGTGATTAGGAGAGCATCATCACTAAATCATCTTAGGGTCTTTGGCTATACTGCTTATGTTTATGTGAAGTAGGGTAAACTAGAAATAAGGAATGTGAAAGGTGTATTTGTGGGGTACCCTGAAAGAACAAAAGAGTGAAAGGTTTGGTGTCATAATAGAAGGAATGAAAGGTATATAATAAGTAGGGATGTTAAGTTCCTAGGAGAAGGTTTGACAGAAAGTAAACTTGAAGTAAAAGAGCTTAAGACTACATCTGAAACTAAAAGTAGTAAAATTCAGTTTGAGATGGAGCAATCATAAGCTAAAGAAGGTGAAATAGACCTAAAAATTCAAATTGAAGAACTAGAATCAAATAATAGTGAAGGAATAGATACCTACCCAGGTGAAGATAAGCTAGAAGAAATCATAAATTATCAGCTGACCAGAGATAGAGTAAAGAGGACAGTAAAACCACCAAAAAGATTTGGTTATACTAATTTGGTCTCATTTGCATTGCTTACAGAAGAAGAAGTAGAAGTTGATGAACCTGCAAGTATAAGGGATACAATGGAAAGACCAAAAGCAAGAAAGTGGTATGAAGCTATAGGTGAAGAGATAAGGTCGTTAGAAAAGAATTAGACTTGGTTATTAATCAGTAAACCAGAAGGCAAAAAGGTTATTGATTGAAAGTGGATTTTTAACAAAAAAAAAAGGTTGATGGTACACTGAGGTTTAAAGTAAGGTTAATAGTAAAGGGATTCCCTTAAGAAGAGGGAATAGATTATTCAAAAAAAATTTTACCCATGGTTAGACATGTATCTATAAGATTATTATTGAGTTTAATAATTGTGTATGATCTGAAGCTGAAATAACTAAATGTGAAGATTGTCTTCCTTCATGGCAGCCTAAAAGAGAAGATTTTAACGAAATAACATGAGTGCTTTGTTAAAAAGGGTTTAAAATAGAATGTTTGTCTACTTAAAAAGTTACTTTATAGACTTAAACAATCTTTTAGGTAATGGAATTTAAAGGATGATGAATTTATGAAGAAAAAAAAATGGTTACTTGAGAAGTGTTTTAATAAGTGTGTATATTTCAAAGGAAATAGCATTGATGATATAGTGTTTTTATTACTCTATGTGGATGATATGGTGATTGTAAGTAAGATTAAAAGCAGATTGACTGAATTTAAAGAGGTGATGAGTTTTAAATTTGAAATGAAGGATCTAGAAGCGGCAAGAAGAATCCTTAAAATAGATATCAATAGAGATATAAACAAAAGGTTACTCTTAAAATTTCTCAAAAAAAAATACTTGTGTAAAGTGTTACAGAGGTTTTACATAGAGAATTCAAAGCCTATTAGAGTTTCTTTGGCAACCCATTTCAAGCTATCAAATGAACAAAACTTACAAATAAACAGTGAGAAGAAACAAATGATGAAAATTCCATACTCAAGTACTGTAAGAAACTTTATGTATGAGATGATTCACAGAAAATCAGACCTTGCTTTTGCCATGAGTGTGATAAAAAGCTTCATAAACAATCTTAAAATTGCTCACTGAAAAGATGTTAAATAGGTGATGAGGTACGTTAAAGAAAGTTTGAAAAATTGTTTGATTTTTAGGAGAAAATCAAATAAAGCTAAAGTGTTTAATGGGATTGTGGATTCTAATTTTGCTACTGACA
Source organism: Trichilia minutiflora (assembly GCA_035590515.1). NCBI lineage: Eukaryota > Viridiplantae > Streptophyta > Magnoliopsida > Sapindales > Meliaceae > Trichilia > Trichilia minutiflora. The sequence goes on from JAVXUL010000001.1 coordinate 16,559,451, forward strand.
TTGACAGAAAAGGCCCTTAACTAGTTTTGTTTTCATCTTTAAAAGTGTGCAATTAATTGGAAGGTTTATTTACAACATGTGATTACTTTATCAATTACTGAAGCTGAGTACATGGTAATAAGGCTGTTAAGGAAGCTTTGTGATTGCAGGGTATTTTAGAAACTTGAATATAAGAATTGAAGGGCTTAAAGTCTTATGTAATAGTCAAAGTACAATACAATTATCTAAGTATCAAAGTCATCACGAGAGAATAAAATACATAGATATGAGACTGAATTTTATAAATGATGTGTTGTTCTGATGATAGAGTAAAGTTGCAAGAAGTTCACACTTCTAAAAATGTTGTTGATGCATAGACTAAATGTATTTTAATTGAGAAATTTAAATTTTGTCTAAACTTAATGAATATGATGGAAGATACTTAGTTGTAACTTTGAAGGGTAAGCTGTTGGTGGTTAAAGCAATCTAGGTTTGTATTTGTCGAGTCAATATATAATGATGTAGTAGTAGTAAGCAAACAGTAATGCATGTTTGCTTGTAGATGGGAAGAGGAAATGATTGATAATCATTTGTGTAACGAATCAAGGTAGAGTTTGTCAATGAAAGTGATTCATTATCAAATGCATCGGGGGAAATTGTTGGAATGTATTGAATAGAGTAGTAATATGGCTGGGTAAAGAAAGGGTAAAGTGGTCTTTCACTAGGAATTCATAGTACCGTTATTGTAACTATTTTTGTTAATATACCGTGTATCATGTGTATTAGGGATTGAAAAACAGTGTAAGCGTTTGGGGTTTTCCCCGCAGCTAATAAAAATAAGGATTTCCTCCTAATTTTCTTTTCGATTGGTGGAATGAGTTTCTGGTGTTCAACATTTCTTTTCTTGGTTTTCCTTGAAGCTTGTTCTGTGAGGAGGTGTGAATTTGTGTTCTTTGATTTCTAGTTGTTGATAGCTCATCCGAGTGTTTTGCTTTGGTTTTCTCGATTGTTCTTGCTGGGTGATGCATTTGCTCTATGAGCTAGTCATTTCTGGGAGCATCAGGAATGGCTTGGTATATGATCTATGTGGCTTGTGCATGTTGGTGAGTTAATGGCGTTCCTTTACTAAAGGTCAACAACACAGCTCTACCAATGCATATAACCGCACCCAATACCCTAGCCGTCCCAGACAAGCTTTCATTTGCTTTCTCAAAGCTGCAAGTATTTTAGAGCGGTTACAATTTTTTACCACAATCAAACAAAGTAGCTGACTAAACTTATCATACATATTCAAATTGTAAAGCCAATAGAAATGTGATAACAGGAACCATGTTAAGGAATCCACTTAAAGAAGGTAGAGTATGTGTGATCAAGTCCTCGAAGCAAGAAGTACTGCGCAAGTGCTACTCCGAAATACAACAATATTTTTATTTGCATCACTAATGGATAACCAATCGGAGGAACTCCACCAATCATAGATATTATCACTAACCCAAGTGGAGCACTGACGAATAATTGACAAAAGGTGGGAACACTAAGCTTGAGTCTTTTTTTCCTGCTAGAAAACGAGGCGTATAAGTTCCTTGATTATAATTGTGCCCAGAAAAATCTGATATTTGAACAAGTTCAGTCATCAGTTACTCGTAATGGAAGAGAGAAACAGAGTGTCGTATAATCAGAGAAAACAGAAATGTACAAATTAGAGACAAATGTCTTATAACCAAATGACTGGAAAGTTAAAATAACTGCTAGTCTGTTACCTTTCCCAAAAGTAGGCAATAGGCGACAGTGCAACAACCACGAAATGGTTCGTCACATTATTAAGAATCTTCTTAAGAAAGATATTTGCCGTTGCAAATCCCAAGTTAACGGCCACCAGCATATAACAATGGCTTTCCATTGTCCCTAGCAATTCATGTCTAAGTATGTATGTGTGCTGGATGCCAAGGGATTTTGTCTTCTACAAACACAATGAAAGAATACAGATTTGTCCACTATAAATAGATCAAAACCCTAGAAGATGAAATGAAAATAGAAAGTGCTGAAAACTGAAAATCAAAACCAACCTCTTCGTAATCAACTTTGTTATTTTCAGATATTCTTCTGTGAGTCAGGGCTCCCTTCTAGTTCTACTGGAACGATCCCGAGACAGCAAAAAACAATTCCTCAACTTATATTTAAGCGTTATCATAATAGCACAAATTTATCAGGAGGTTTTTTTCTTTGTTCTTTCAAAATAAGAACAGCCCATGTAAATAGCAATAAGCATCTTCAAGAAGAGACTTGCAACACCCAATGTTCACTTCTTCGACAAAAAGAATAGCATCTAATATATATTTTTTTAATACATAGATTGATTACTTCTTTAATTATTGTTATATTGAAAGCAAGAATAATATGTTGACATATTATTAACAGCCGACACAACAGAATGCAAGATGACTAGCTGTTATTGCACCTGTGATGTTCTTATTCTGCAATCTGCAAATGAATTAAAGATACTTTGTTTGAATTACATATCCTGCCCACTTTCTTGTCAACAACAGTGATCTTTCTCTTTGTTACATTCATCATTTTCATATCTAGTGACTGTTTTTAATAGAGTGAGAATTTCGCATATGCATAGTTGAGGGCTAAGAGTCTAAATAGACAAGGACGTCTCAAGTAATAAGAGTGGTTACGTAGGAGAGAATATATTTCTATATTTATTAGCGGCTGCAGTCAAACCCCCTGGGAAGTTTTCAACTGGTAAGTGTAGTAAACTGCAGTTTGGTTTTTGAGTCTCTTTCCATCTCTAGTTCTCTGCTGTGGTTTAATAGGATTAGGATATCAACACATGCATTTTATGCTGTATATTGTTGCTCGACAGAGACCATTCACAAACACTTATTCCGATCTTTTACAAGAATCGAATAGAAAATATGATTGCTTCGAATATTCTCTCTTTATTTTGCTCGTACAAGGGTTGAACCATTAACCATGCCTTCATTGTTTCGCTGAATGTTTGGGAAGAATTTTGATCAAAACTTGGACAACAACTCCAAGAGAAGCTTGTTTCATTGGATATTGCCCTTCACGAAGACCTAATTACAGACGCGCTCCTACAGGTCGAAAGAAGTTGCCGGTTTGTTTGAATTTGATAAAGGATGACTTTTAAGAATCGCATGGGCCCACGAGATTTATTTTTAATGGCCAATGGGGCCCAGATTAATAATAGACATAAAAATCAAAGGAATACAAAACTATTCGATTCTAACTGAGTGGCGCAACTCAGACGGTTTAGTTTTAGCCCCATATATTTTATAAAATATTATGTTCCACCACTCCTAAGCATAAAACAAAAGCATAATATTTAATATTTGTTCAACAAACGCGGGGATCAAACGGCAACTCTAAAACATTATCACCCGTAAAAATCATACGCTTATCATTACTTTTATAGTCCATAGTAGAGACTGAATTCATGTAAAATTAAAAACTAAAAGTCTTATGACACACACACATATATATATATATATGTACAAGATTTACATTTGAAAAGGAATTCTTGAGTTGATTAGAAGATTAAATTAATAGATCTACTTTATGTAATTTGATTTACAAAATGTTGAAGCCGACATTCAGACCAATTGAACCATCAACAAGTGTAAGAAAACATGCAGATATTCCATTACAAAACCTTTCCATTAGTTGAATTGTTTGTTGAAGGTATGCAATCGAGCCCCGAGTTGAATTCAGGTCCATTAGACACTGAAGAGCTGGATGACACCTCATCTAAGACGAAGAATGCCAAGACAACAACCAGCTTACCGTTTGTTATGCAAACTGAAGCCATATATCTTTCCACCCATTTAAAAATATAACATTTTTTTAAGACATATGTATTTTTTTATTAAAGAATTGCATAGCCTAAAAAATTGATATAATACAATAATATAATTATTATTTTTAATTTTTTAATTTTAATTTAGATTTATTAAAATATTTTATAAATAATAAAATATGTATTTATTTTTCATATAACACCATTTATTATAATAAAATTTAAGATTATTATTATATAATATTGAAAATTATATGTATACACAATAAAAATATTAATATTTAAATTTATTTATTTAAATAAATAAATAAATTATTAATTTAAACATTTAAATTTATTTAAAATTTAATTTTCTAGTTAAAAAATTGGCGTAGAGTCATTTTTCCCGAAAAGTACAGTGAAAAAAAAAGAAAGAAAGAAAGAAAAAAGCACGACATATGCCATGGCCAAACCATTTTGTCGTTTTTGTTCTTTTGCGTAATGAAATAAGGACCATCTAACTTAAGTTATTCTGGGCTTAAAAAGCACGACATATGCCAAGGCCCATCTAGCTCATAAGTTCATTTTTCGTTTTTGTTCTTCGGCGTAACGAAATAAGGCCCATCTAGCTCATAAGTTCATCTGGGCTTAAATTTTGGGTTTTGTTTTTGTTATTCGGCTTAATGAAATAAGGCCCATCTAGCTCATAAGTTCTTCTGGGCTTAAATTTTTGGTTAACACAGAAGGCAGAATGCGGAGCCACTAGAATTACCATTGAACTTTGTCTCAGGCTATATTCTTTCGCAATGCAGTGCGCCACGGAAGAAAAACCATCTCTTCGTCGCTCAGTTCAGTATCACTCCAATGCGATAACATCCTCCTATTGGCCTCTCTCACCAAAACTTTCTCAGAATTCGGCAGTCGCGATCTCGACCCTTGATTCATTCCCTTATCGAGCCTCTGGTCCTACAAGTTCTGGGCAAGAACTCCCTCGACCCATTTAAGAAGCTCGACTTCTTTCGATGGTGTTCTTCTCTCAGACCTAAATACAAACACACTGCGTGCACTTACTCTCGCATTTTGAGGACTATTTGTAAAGGCTGTTTTCTCGAATAGTTTCCAATTTGTTGAATTCAATGACGGAGGATGAACTTCTTGTTGATTCTGACACCATTCAACTCCTCCTTGGAGCGTTTATTAAATTGGATGAGTTGGATTTTGCGCTTGAGGTTCTTAATTATATGGAAGTGCTGGGTTTATAAAGTTTGATACAGCAAAAATAAACCGAAATCACCAACCAGACATCAAGTAAAAACAGCAAGAAACGACAGTAAATTAACAGCAGAATCAGCAAGCAAGCAGCGACTAATATCAGCAGCTAAAATCAGCAGGAGAATGGCCACGAAATTTACAGCAGAAACAGCAAGCAGAATGGCCACACAACAACAACAATCCAGCAAGAAACCGCAGCAATGAAACAACAAGAAAACCAGCAAAATAGCAAGGAAAAATTGAAGCAGCCCAGGCGTGTATTCACAGTCCAAAAGAACACCGCCGCTTAGTAAGATTTCCTGGTGCAAAATAGGGTGTCGAAATGCAGTCTATAAAACACAATGGCTATATTTATTGTAAGGCTGTACTTCCAAATGCAATATTTTAGAACAATATAAAATATTGTGGATGAGGAAAATAATCAAGAGCAGCAAGTATGCAACTCTCAAAAATGGCTTCCAACTCTTGTCTATATTTGCTTGCTTGTGCCTCCCTTTATATAGTAGCAAAATTGGACTGTTATTTTTGAAGCAATCAATCATATAATTAAAACCATGAAACTGTTATTTCAAAATTGAATTCCAATTTCTGTAACTACGAGCATTAAGATAGCAACATTCAATCTTGTCATTAAACCTTGTAACAGCTCAAATTTTTAATTTCAACATCTGTAGGATTGTGTGGTTTTGGAATACACCCACTACAACCTACATAACTAGAGGAAGAACGACGGATTAGTTTGAGCGCAAGGGTTTACGACTCCGTTCTTGTAGCTTTAGTTAGGAAAAAGCAGGTAGGTTTAGGGTTTTCTATATTCCTTAAGCTTGTTGAAGCTTGTAATGATAGCATTACTGATAATTCAATTGTTGAATTGCTTCCTGGCTGTTTTGCCAGTAATGAATTGTTAGCGGCTCGTAGAAAGTCAGATAGGAAGGATAAATTTATACAACGTTTTGAAAGAATGCAGAGGAAAAATAGATTTGAGTTTGATATTCATGGCTATAATATTTGTATTCGTGCAGTTGGATGTTGGGGTAATTTGGGTATGTCTATGAGGCACTTTCAAGAGATGAAGGAAAAGTGTTTAGTCCCGGATTTGCACACCTATAGTGGCTTGATTCAGGTGCTTTGCTTGGTTGGGAAGGTGAAAAATGCATTGATTGTGTGGGAGGAATTAAAAGGTTCTGGTCATGAGTCAAATGAGTTATAGAAATATAATTCAAGGATACTGTAAAACTTATCGAATGGATGATGCAATGATGACTTTTTGGGAAATGCTAGTGGGTTCATTCCTTATACGCTAATGTACAATTCTTTACTTAATGGAATGTTGAAGGCAATTTATGGAAGCATGCCAATTGTTTGAGAAAACGGTACAAGATGGGGTAAGGACCTCCTATTGGACATACAATATTCTGATTGATGGGCTGTTAGGAATGGACGGGCTGAGGCTGGTTGCACTCTGTTTTGTGATTTGAAGAAGGGGAAGTTTGTGGACGGGGTTACTTTCAGCATTGTTGTGTTGCAGCTTTGTAGAGAGGGGCAACTTGAGGAAGCTCTATGACTGGTGGAAGAAATGGGAGGGAGGGGTTTTGTTGTAGATCTGGTTACAATAACGTCACTCTTGATTGGGCTTCATAAACATGGTAAGTAGGATTATATTGAGCAGTTGACGAAGCACATTAGGCATGATAATCTAGTACCAGATGTTCTCAGGTGGAATGCGGATATGGAAGCTTCCATGAACACTAGAAAGAGCAAAAGAAAGGACTACACATCAATGTTTCCATATAAAGGTGGGTTAAGTGAGATCATCAGTGTAACAGGTTCTACTGATTCAAAGACAGATACCAATCTTGGTTCAGAAGATGGTTGTGTCGAGGATGAGGAAAGTCAATTAACTGGCATTGATCGATGGTCTTCATCTCCACAAAGAGATCAATTGGCTAATCAGTTAAACTCGAACTGTCATTCTTGCTCTTCTCACCAAATAGGGGGGGTAACCGAGTTCAAGGAAAGGGAATGGACACCTTTGACATTGACCAGGTCAATATATTCTTGTCATATTTCTAGCTAGAGGGAAGCTGAACTTAGCCTGTAAGTTGTTTGAAATATTCTCTGATATGGGAATCAATCCTGTGAATTACACTTACAATTCTATGATGAGTTCTTTTGTTAAGAATGAGATGGGCCAGGAATTTAACCAGCAGATATAGCGACCTACAATGTGATAATTCAAGGCTTGGGGAAGATGGGAAGTGCAGATCTAGCTAGTGCTGGCTAAGTTAATGAAGCAGGGTCGTTATCTTTGACATAGTTTGACATAGTTACGTACAACACGCTGATTAATGTACTGGGAAAGGCTTGCCGGATTGATGAAGCAAATAACTTTTTGAGGAGATGAGGACTATAGGAATAAACCTTGATGTTACCACTTTCAATACACTGATTGAAGTTCACAGCAAGGCAGGTCGATTAAAGGAGGCATACAAGTTCTTGAAAATGATGTTGGATTCAGGCTGCACTCCAAACCATGTCACCAACACAACTTCGGACTTTCTTGGACAGGAGATTGAGAAATTGAAGTATCAAAGGAAATCAATAATGCAGAATAAGGATGATTCTTCTTAGAACGTTTTGGCTGGTAAGATCGGTTAGAAAATAATTGAAACTGATAGCAATAATCCTCTAGAAATGAAATGTGAACGAGCACTTCCCCAAAATTTGGTTGCTTACACAATTGTATCATTGTTAAGATGTTCCATACATGAATTTTGTTTCGTTCTGCTATCAACTAGAAAAATGCAACATGGAGAAGGAACACATTAGATGGCCTTCAAATAGATACCCATACTCATAAATACTTAGGCTTGGTTTGGAATTGTCATGCTTGTGTCACAGTAACAATTATGACTTAAACCAAAGTGCTTTCAATCCTATATGGAGTGTTCGCAAATTTTGTGTATAAAATGTTTGGTAACCATTCATTTTTATCTCGAAGCTATATTTACTAATCCTTAACCCACTTACAATTACTAATTCTATTCTTTAACAGTTGGGGAATCTTCAGTCATGAACATTAAAATTGTATTAGTAGAAACTAGACTTGTTCCCTTAATAAGGGAGTGAAACGGAAATGAAACCAAGATTAGGAGCACAAGAGTTACTGTTGAATGTAAATTTTTGCCAACAATTGACACCTCACATTGGATATTTATGCCAAGATTGACACTTGTACATGACCTGGGAACCATTGTACAATACCATTTTGATGTTGTTTGCAATAGCGAGTGCACAATTTTCTCTCCAATTCACATTATGCAAATTTATGCATACAAGAATGCAGTTACAACTGATATATTGGGATAATGCTCTTATGAAGCTGTCATATTGACAAAGTTAGATTTTTATGAAACAAGATTTCAATCACACAAATCAAATCTTCCACTATCTTTAAAAGCAAATTATAGCTCGTGTTAATCACAGAAAGTATAATGAAACTTTACTCTTAGATACATTAAAATAATGAATAAATATTGGACAGTCGCATCCTGAATCAACTACAAAGTCTAGAAAGAAAAAGAAATAACTCCATGCCAATCATACAATCAAAAAAAGCCTAAAACAAGAGAAAAAGCAAGCAAGAAGAGCCAAACAATATGAACCAAGAGAAGCGCCTGACCGGGAAGAGATGCGGAGCCGCTACTGCCAACCTCACAAAACCCAGTTTTGGCTACTTTAATGCCAGAGCACTTAGCATCAGGACAGCCGCACCAATAGGTGACCCCGTCAACTCCGCAGACCGGATCGGGTCGAAAACAGTTGATCGGGCATGCATCTGACTTGGTAAATTCTGCGCACACGTCATCACCATCGCTCGTTGATAGAACAAATTGTGTGCCGATATTCAGTACCAAGAAGAAGACTACGATTACAGAGAAAGGATTTGCTGCTGAGAGGGTATGCATATGGCGCAATTGAACGAATTACTGTATAATCTATCGTTTAACCCTAACCCTAAATACCGTTCGATTTAGGGAAAGGTAGAGCAGACAAAGATTTTCTCTCTGCTCTGGAACGATAAAGAGAGAAGGAGAGAATATAGATGAGAGAGAATTTTTCTAACTTGAGGTGCTATGGTCTGTTATAACGTGGAAGCGGCGGTTCACATTTACATCCATCTCAAGATTCTCAACGGGTACAACTGCAAATTGTTAAGGGAAATTTACGAAGATGACCAATTCTTTTAATGGTTTTACGAAAATAATCATATTTAAAAAATATTAAGTAATTAAATTAAAAATATATTTTTTTAAAGATGATTT
>JAVXUL010000001.1:16568928-16579998 GCA_035590515.1 Trichilia minutiflora
TTTTAAGTTAATATTACTAAATAAAATTTTAATTAATTATTTTTATAAATTAAAAAATTAATAAAATCGGAATCGGATCGCAATCGAAATCGAAATCGAGCCGAACCGGAATTGGAATCGGAACCGAACCGGACTAAAATCAAAATCAGATCGGAATCGTCTGACGAATTAGTCCGATCTGTTACTGTTCTACTTTCGATTTTGATCAAATTCTATGAAACTAGAACTATAAAATCGAATCGCCCAGACCGTTTAAACATCTAAACCGGATTGATTCCATGAAACTGAAACTATTAAACTGGTCCGACCAACCCAAACCCGCTGATTTAGCCCGCTAGACAGCTCTAGCGCTCATTACAGTGGCCACCAAACCCCAAATTAATAAATCCCACTCATTTATCACGAGGCTTGTTTACATCATTGGCCCAGATAGCTCGAATGCAATCACAAAAATACAGTAACAGTAATTAAACATTATCCTTAAATTTTGAAAATAAAATAATTAAATCTTAAAAAAAAAAAACTAGCATAATATTTTTTGCTCCCATCTTCTTCTTTGATCAAACACCATAATTTCAAATAAAATTCGATCAATATTAATCTTTAGTTTACTCCCTACAAATTTTAGCCCTTGCGTTATCAGTTTTCATTTTTCAACTGAAAAATGAAAAAAGAGTGGTTAGGGAGGAGAGCATATGTTTGTATATCTATTGCCGGCTGGAATCAATCCCCCACTGGGAAATTTGAAGTGGTAGTGCATGCACTGCAGTTTGGTCTCTGACGCCCTGTCCATCTCTAGTTCTCTGCTGAGGACAAATAGTATTAGGATATCAATACATGCACGTTATGCTGTGTATCTTGCTCGATAGAGACCTTTCACAAACACTTACTTAATCTTTTTATAAGAATTGAAAAGAAAATATGTTTCTCTGGAATATTCTTTCTTCATTTTGCTCGTTCGTAATGCCTTCATTGTTTGGTTGAATGTCACAAAAAATATTTGGACCAAAACTTGGGCCACAACTCCGTCGAACTCATTTGGGAAGTTTGTTTTTGGATATTGCTCCTCTGTCAGAGCTAATTACAGCCGCCGCCCGTACAGCAGGCGTCATCGAAAGAAGTCCTAGTTTTGTCTTATTCCATGACGGGTAATTTTGGGAATGGGCCAAGATTTTTTTAATTGCTAGCCAACGGGGGCCAGGTTAGTACAACAATATAGACATAAAAATCAAAGGAATATAGAAAGGGTCAAAAGGCTTATTCATTGTTCTATTTGATTCTACATGAGTGGTGCAACTCGGATAGTTTCGTTTAGACCCATGTATTATATTCTGAGTCCCACCATTTCTAAGCACAAAGCAAAAATATGATATTTTAGGTTTTAGGGCATTCTTTCAAGTATCGTGTTTCAGTCTTCTCCAAATCTACTGTAGATAAATAGTGTTTTGGATATTCTCGTATTTATCTACGTTTTGCTTTACACTTTATTTTAGCTCCACACAGAGGGGAATGACTTTTTACTTTCCAATTTACTGAAAAATAAAAGTTTAATTAATTAAACTCACTAATAATAAAATATGCTTACTAATAAAATGATAATTATATTTTTATTAATATATTATACAATAGTGAACATTTATAAATTAATAATATCATATATTTATAATAACTAATTTATAAAAAAATATATTGATTCATATCTTATTAATAAATAAAATATAATTGAAACAACGAAATAACTTCATTAATCGGTGTCGCAGTCGTCAGTGATCATGGATCAATGGAGATAATGTTGGATCTAATATTTGTTAATAATATTATTGGATTTTAAATTTTATAAAATCAAAGCACTGAGAGATACTTAAAATATTTTTTTAAAAAAACATTTATCATTTTGCAGCTTTGCTTAAATAGAGGTGAAAAATTTTAGGCTCCTTTGGTTTAATTTTTGAAGTATAATTTTTTTTATAAGTATTTTTTTTTTAAAATTGAGTTTTTAATAAAAAAATATTATTTAATTATTTAATTATCATAAATAACTTTTGGTTAAAATTGTATAACTATTTTAATAGACAAATTTTTAAATATTATGTAAAAAAATATAATAATATTCTTAAAATAAATAGAAAACATTTTAAATAATTTAATTTTTTATGAAATTATAAAATTTTAAAAAAATTTAAATTACGAATTTTTATAATAAAAATAACTTTTTTGTAATGATTCAAAATAATTTATTTAATAATAAATGAAATAAGCTGAACCAAAACGGAAACACATTCACATAACAGTTCAGAAGCGGCAGAACCATCGACCGGTCTGAGTCTCCTCTTTATTCTTTCGCAATGCAATGCCCCACGGAAGAAAAATCCTCTCTTCTTCCCTCAGTTCAGCGTCACTCCAACTCGGAAACATCCTCATATTGGCCTCTATCACCAAAACTCTCTCAGAATCTGGCCCTAGAGATCTCGATTCTCGATTCCTTCCCATATCGGAGCCCTTGGTCCTACAAGTTCTGGGCAAGAACTCCATCGACCCATTTAAGAAGCTCGACTTTTTTCGATGGTGCTCTTCTCTCAAACCTAATTACAAACACACTGCACGCACTTACTCTTGCATTTTTAGGACCGTTTGTAGAGCCGGTTTTCTCGAAGAAGTTCCCAGTTTGTTGAATTCAATGAAGGAGGATGAACTTCTTGTTGATTCTGACACTTTTAAACTACTCCTCGAGACGTTTATTAAATTGGATAAGTTCGATTTTGCGCTTGAGATTCTAGATTATATGGAAGAACGAGGGATCAGTTTGAACGCAAAGGTTTATGACTCCGTTCTTGTAGCTTTAGTTAGAAAAAAGCAGGTGAGGTTAGCATTTTCTATATTCATTAAGCTTCTTGAAGCTTGTAATGATAGCATTACTGATAATTCAGTTGTTGAATTGCTTCCTGGTTGTTTCCCCTGTAATGAATTGCTAGTGGCTCTTAGAAAATCAGATATGAAGGAAGAATTTATACAACTTTTTGAAAGAATACGGAGGGAAAAGCGATTTGAGTTTGACATTTATGGTTATAATATTTGTATTCATGCATTTGGGTATTGGGGTGATTTGGGTATGTCTTTGAGACTGTTTAAAGAGATGAAGGAAAAGGGTTTGTTTCCAGATTTGCACACCTATAATAGCTTGATTCAGGTGCTTTGCTTGGTTGGGAAGGTGAAAGATGCATTGATTGTTTGGGAGGAATTAAAAGGTTCTGGTCATGAGCCAAATGAGTCAACTTATAGAAATATAATTCAAGGATGCTGTAAAGCTTATCGAATGGATGACGCAATGAAGATTGTTAGTGAAATGCAGTATAACGGATTCGTTCTTGATACTCTGGTGTACAATTCTTTACTTAATGGAATGTTCAAGGCAAGGAAAGTTATGGAAGCATGCCAATTGTTTGAGAAAATGGTTCAAGATGGGGTAAGGACATCCTGTTGGACACACAATATTCTGATTGATGGGCTGTTTAGGAATGGAAGGGCTGAGGCCGGTTACACTCTGTTTTGTGATTTGAAGAAAAAGGGGAAGTTTGTGGATGCAGTTACTTTCAGCATTGTCGTGTTGCAGCTTTGTAGGGAGGGCCAACTTGAGGAAGCTCTACGACTGGTGGAAGAAATGGAAGGGAGGGGTTTTGTTGTAGATCTGGTTACAATAACGTCTCTTTTGATTGGATTTCATAAATATGGTAGGTGGGATTACACTGAGAAGTTAATGAAGCACATTAGGCATGATAATCTAGTACCAGATGTTCTCACGTGGAAAGCTGATATGGAAGCTTCCATGAAAATTAGAAAGAGCAAAAGAAAGGATTACACACCAATGTTCCCATCTAAAGGTGGGTTAAGTGAGATCATGAGTGTAATAGGTTCTACTGATTCAGGGACAAGTATCAATCTTGGTTCAGAAGATGGTTGTATCAAGGATGAGGAAACTCAATTAACTGACATTGATCCATGGTCTTCATCTCCGCATATGGATCAATTGGCCAATCAATTAAACTTGAACTGTCATTCTTCTCAGCTGTTCTCACCAACTAGGGGCAAACGAGTTCAAGGAAAGGGGATGAACACTTTTGATATTGACCTGGTCAATACCTTCTTGTCTATATTTTTAGCTAGAGGGAAGCTGAACTTAGCCTGTAAGTTGTTTGAAATATTCTCTGATATGGGAGTCAACCCTGTGAATTACAGTTACAATTCTATGATGAGTTCTTTTGTCAAGAAGGGTTATTTCAATCAGGCATGGGGTGTTCTAAATGAGATGGACGAGAAAGTTTGCCCAGCAGATATAGCAACCTACAATGTGATAATTCAAGGTTTGGGGAAGATGGGAAGAGCAGATCTAGCTAGTGCTGTTCTAGATAAGTTAATGAAGCAGGGTGGTTATCTTGACGTAGTTATGTACAACACCCTGATCACTGTACTGGGAAAGGCTGGCCGTATTGATGAAGCAAATAAGCTTTTTGAGCAGATGAGGACTACTGGAGTCAACCCTGATGTTATCACTTTCAATACGCTGATTGAAGTTCATAGCAAGGCAGGTCGATTAAAGGAGGCATACAAGTTCTTGAAAATGATGTTGGATTCAGGCTGCTCTCCTAACCATGTCACAGACACAACTTTGGACTGTCTTGGAAGGGAGATTGAGAAATTGAAGTATCAAGAGGAATCAATAATGCAGAATAAGGATGATTCTTCTTGAAGAAAGTTTTAGCTGGTAAGATCAGTTAGAAAATAATCGGAACTGATCGCAATCTGCAATGCATTAGTCCTCTAGAAATGAAATGTGAATGAGCACTTCCCCAAAATTTGTTTGCTTACACAATTGTATTACTGTAATGATGTTCCATACATAAATTTTGTTTTGTTCTGCTATCAACCAGAAAAATGCAACATGAAGAACACATTAGATTGCCTTCAAATTGGTACTTGTACTCATAAATGCTTAGGCTTGGTTTGGAATTGTCATGTTTGTGCAATGGTTTGAAATTATAGTTCTCACATTAACTTTCGCTAAGATTCACATATTTTTTTCATTCATATTTGACATCTAAAGCTTTTATCATGCGGTATACCTACATTAATGCTTGATATCTAAATCTTTTTATTTCATGGAAGTTGTGGCTTAAACCACCCCACTATGATACCATCTGGAATGCTTGGAAATTTGTGTTTAAAATGTTTAACCATTTTTATTTGGAAACTATATATACTAATCCTGAACCCCCGTACAATTACTGATTCGATTCTTTAACGGTTGGGGAATCTCCAGTTATGCACATTAATAAGGGAGTGAAACTATAGAAACTAGACTTGATCCCTTAATAAGGGAGTGAAACAGAAATGAAACCAAGATCATCTGTACTAGAGTTACTGTTGAATGTAAATTTTTGCCAACAATTGACACCTCACATTGGATATTTGTAACAAAACTGACACGTAGTATATGATTGGGGAACAATTGTATAATATCATTTTGATGGTGTTTGCAATGGGAGTTGCATAATTTTCTCTCCAATTCATATCATGCAAATTTATGCATACACGAATTCGGTTAGAATTGATATATTGGGATGAATTCGGTTAGAATTGATATATTGGGATAATGCTTATAGAGTTGTCATATTGACAACTTTGATTTTATGAAAAAAGTTTTTAATCATACAAATCAAATCTTCCACAATCTTTGAAAGCAAACAATAGTTCGTGTTAATCACATCAGGTATAATGAAACGGTACTCTTAGATACATCAAAATAATGCACAAATGTAGTGCAGCCGCATCCTGATTCCACTAGAAAGTCTAGAAAGAAGAAAAGAAGAACTCCATGTCAATCACAAGATCAAAAAGCGCCAAAAACAAGAGAAAAAACTAGCAACAAGAGCCAAACAATGTGAACCAGGAGAAGCGCTTGACCGGGAAGAGATGCGGAGCCGCTACTGCCAACTTCACAAAACCCAGTTTTGGCTACTTTAACGCCGGCGCACATAGCATCAGGACAGCCGCACCAATAGGTGACCCCATCAGCTCCGCAGACCAGATCGGGTCGAAAACAGTTGATCGGGCACGCGTCTGGCTTGGTGAATCCTGCGCATACAGCATCACCATCGGTCGTTGATTACACGGATTGTGAGCCGATATTCAGTACCTAGAAGAAGAGTACGATCACAAACCAAGGATTTGCTGCTGAGAAGGCATGCATATTGGCGCGAGTTAACGAATTACTGTATAATCTATCGCTACACTTAACCTTGAATGCCGTTGGATTTAGGGAAAGGTGGAGCAGACAAAGATTTTCTCTGTTCTGGAAGGATAGACAGAGAAGGAGAGAACACAGAGAAGAGAGAAGTTTTATACCTTGTTGTGGCCTTTTGGTCGTGCGACCCATTCGTAATTCGTGTGCATAACGAGGTAGGCCGTAGGCGAGGTTCACATTAGCATCCATCCCAATTGTTAACCGTATTCACATATCTGACAAATAATTTATGGTTAATTATATAGACTTCAAGTCATTTACTAATAAAACCACTATATGACAAGTCTTTTCCATACCTCTTAGAACGGACAACCTTTTATTTGGTAGTTGTGTAACTAGGCATTCTGTTTTCATATCCGACTATGGCAGGCAGGCGACTCCGACTCCGACTCGCAGCTGTCTTCAAAAACTAATTTAATTTTAACCAATAAAATTTTTGACGCGGTCAGTCAATTTGTCTATTAGTAATTTATTACAAAAATTTATGGGGCTATACATAACGATAAGCATACCTTTTTTTTTTTCTTCAAGCATGACGGCAAGCACACCTTTGATTTTAGATACAATACAAAGTGCCAACATTACATGATCGATCCAGGTTGGATTTTTTTCTTTTAAGTGGAAGTTTGGATTGTTAGAATACTGCTTTACTACATTTTCTGATTACTCTAATAAAAATATGTCTAGACTATTGCATAAGGCTTCACGAATCCTTAGAATAAGGAGGTTTCATTAAGTACAGTGTTGCATTACAAGGTCATATACCATAGAACAATGCAAGAACATTACCCAAAACTACAACCCATGTTTATACGTCCGAGAGCTAAGGCAAAATTTTGGGACAAAACCAAATTTGTTTCATCACAAATCATTACCCAGTTTTCTGCTTATTTTTCCATAAACTACACGCCCGTTTTTTCAGAAGTCTAACATAAGTATACTACATTCAACAGCCAATTGCCAAACAACAAACAATGAAGCTAATGACAACATAGCATTGACCTATAGTTGAAAGCCTTCTTCCTCACAGCCAAGTTGTCAGTTATACGTTGAGATTAGCACAGATCATGAGCGAATCATTCAAGCACCAATAATCCGTTTCTTTCTGCGGCTACCTGCCCAATGCAAAACCATAATAAGTACATAAAAGAAACAGATCACCTAGAATAGTAAAATAAAAAGCACATTGGCTTGTGTATCCAGAAGAATGATATTGGTATCAGTGCATCACACAGATAAAAGGTAAATATGTAGATAAAATTGGAGCCTAGAGCTTGGCCACACACAAACAAAAACAACAACTATAATGGTGTGGTAGCCACTGAAAGTTACATAGCACGGCAAAACACGAGCCCTACAGAGAGTGGGTGAATCCTTGTTACACACAAATAATTCTTCCAACAGAAAGCCCTTCACGAAAATGGAAGCACAAACATAATGTTCTTGAATCACCATTGCCAAGGTAAATACATTGACTCACCCAGAATTTACAAAACCTTTATAGTCTGCAAATTTTCTAGAAAGAACCATGTAATGGATTGTATAATCAGAGACATATTTTCAAACAATGACAATGGAGCTATTTCAGCCAGCCATTGCAACTCTTTAACATATTGGGTAGCTAGACATTAAAAGGTTTGAGTAATATGTGGGCCATGTGTTTCTAAATATTGGCTACATGGTATACTTTAAAAAATAATTTCATATAAAAACCCATCAAGAACAATTGGTATCAGTTAATTGACATACAGAGGTAGAAATTATCTTAACTAGTAATGCATGCTATTTGCCACAAATTAAGCAAACAGAATCCTTTTTTCCTTAAAGAAACCGATATTCATCTAAACACTGACATGAAAGCAGATAGTGGTTGCATGTCCTGGCTGTTGGCTATGGAGACCCCTAGATTACCTGAAGAGCTCTTGCTCCAGAGGATTCGACCATCAACAGCAGTTAGGTGCTCATCATCAAGACGCTTCCATGTTTTGATTGACTTGACAGATCCCCAACCTCCCTTCTCAGTTTTCTCCAAAGTGGCCACCACCAACCTTGCTCTCCTTTCCCATCCAGCCTTTCCATAGGCATGGTATCCGAAGCCCCCAGCATAACAAAGTTGCATACCAGTAAGCAGACCACAAAAGTCATTCACATGATCATGGCCAGTGAAAACAGCCTTCACATCCCCTGCTGCTACCATGGTTGTAAAGAAGCCTGAGTTAATAGAAGCAGAGCTTATGCCTTCTTGCTTCACACCTGTGAAGTTGGATGAGTCAAAACTTGCAAATTCAGGCAATGGGATGTGAAAGTACGCCAGCCCAGGAGCTGGTGCCCTCTGAGCTGTTGGTTTGCTCATGTATGCCCTCTGCAGTGAAATGGGAAAATGGTTAACCAACAACAGCGTCAATGAGCCAAAAAACCTATAAACAATCATGATATCCGTTCAAAGAGGATCCTAATGTATGCATCATGTTGACATTTATTAGGCTCCTGCCACCTAGAGAAGGATCATGCACATTTCCCACACAACTGGGGACTCCCAATTTCCTGAAATTATCAAAACTAAGCCTTCCGTTTTCATAACTGACACAGGCACATGCAAGACCTACTTCTATAGATAACTGAGGTTCAGAACCTGCCCGTATAAATTCTGGAGATATGGTACAAAGATAGAAAAATGGGTAACTGAGGCTAGTGTATTGTAAATTTTATAAATAACTATACATGTCACCGTGATCTAAACAAGTATTCCAACTCTAATGAACAGTGAGGTTAGTACCCGAAGTCTGGCAGAAGTTTGCTCGAACCAAAATTGCTGAGAGGGTTTTATCCAACCATAGCCAGGAACTGAGGGAACCGTTGAGTAATCTCCGCTGTCAAGGAAGTAAAGATTGAGTACTGATTTGTTTTCAAAACCTGAACCCTTAACCCCACCAACCTCCAAGTTATAGTTCCCAAAACCATCGATAATGTGCATGTCCAAAGGATTAACCTGAGACAACGTGTTCTTCAGTGTAACTATATGTTTCATGACTCCTTCCCTCGACAGGGTGGATTCTTGGTCATGGTTTCCCAAAACAGCAGCCCATGGGATGTTTGATGCAATTGCAGGGGCAAATGCAGCATTCAAAGATTTTGCTGCATCTGTGGCGTCAAATCCATAGATATTGTCACCTGTGCATCACTAGCATAAGTTTAATTGGGTAGAGAAACAATCCATACCAAAGCATAGGCTGCATAATTTTCTTTTTTGAAAGTTAGACCGCATAATATTGACCCGGATTAAATATTGGAAACATTATTAAATCACAATGCTTGTAAACCTCATTAGATTCTACCCCATTATATCCCAACTTTCAAAGCATACCTCATGGATTAAAATTAGCAACTGGATTAGAAATACCTGCATATCTGTAACCAAGAGTTACTCACCAATTACAGTGGTCATATTCCTCTGTCTCTCATACTCTGAACTCAGCTAATTTTAAGTCAATTATTATTCCTTAGCTATAATTGTAATAATTAGTTATCGGAGTTTTAATCCGTTAGGATGGAAACTGAAGCTAATTATCCAAGGGCAACCTTAATCAGCGAAAATGAAAGTGTTTTCAATAATCGAAGAATCCTAATCCTAATCCATGGTAGCCGGAGCTAAAATTATAGTAATCCAATCAAACAATTTATTATGGGTAAAAACCAATTTAAATATAAAGGAACGGGAAAGACGAAAATGAATACCAGTGAAAACAATGAAGTGCGGTTTCTCAGCGGCAATCATGCGTTTGAGAAAGTCGGTGGTGTTGAGGTCAGAGCAACCGACAACCTGACTTGGAAGCACGTCTTGACAAGGCGTGATCTTGCCGTCAGCATAATGCATATCAGCCACTTGCAGTATCTTAAACTCCCCGTTTCGTCCAAAACGTAACTTCTGATCTTGTTGCGCTGCCAAGATTGATGCAAAACATAGTGAAAGTAGCACCACCGTCGTCCTAAACTTCATCACCATCAACATCTTTCACCTTGTCGTTTTCACTCACAAGGCCGTCTACTCTCGTTCTCCTTCGCCAACTATCTACTGAATTTTATTTCGGCTTCGTTTGAATTGGATTCGATGTTATATCAGTTCCCCTCGACGTGAAAAACGAAAACAGACGAACAAGAGAATCGCTCAGACTCCCCCAATAATTTGATTGTAACGTAGATATTTTTCTATGTATATAATTGAGAGAATTGTAGACCTCAATTCTCGTTTAGTAAATTAGATTGACAGATTATAAAGGTGTTTGTTATAAATTTTTTAATAATATTTTAAAAAATTATAAAAGATATTTATTATTCTCCACAAATTAATAATTATTAACCCTATAGAATAAAAATAAAATGAAACAAAGATTTATTGAAGAGAAAATAGAAGGTATGTTGTTTGGTATTTTGCTTTTCTCGAAGTAGGATGGATTTTGGTGTATTTTCAATTAAATTTTTGGTCAAATTTTAATAAGCAGTTTAGATTATTAATAACTTGGTCAAAAATCTTTCTCCACCAAATTTTTAAACTTTTGAAAACGTTGCATAGAATAATATAACAAGTCATTTTTAAATTCATTTAAAATCTCACCTTCAGCTAGTGGTGGCAAACGGGCCATGCCATGCCGGCACGGCCCGTAAAACGGAGGCACGAATGTGTCTCGATGTCGTGTAGGGCCAAGGCACGAACAGTGACCGTGCCGGGCCTGGCACGGCCCGCGAAATTTAAGAGCGGCCCGGCACGGCCCGTT
>JAVXUL010000001.1:16587430-16614027 GCA_035590515.1 Trichilia minutiflora
ATGCATAAATGGAGAGAGTTAATCATACTTTGAAGTGTAAAATGATAAATTTAACCTTAATATACATACACTTTTATATACTCATCACTAATGTAAGTATATATTAAATGTGATTGTTGAGGTTGAATTATTGGGTTTTAAGCCGACAGTAACACCTCTTGAACAAAATCACAAGTTGGCCCTTACTGAGAGTGACAATATGGATGATCCTACTTGGTATAGACGGTTGGTGGGATGACTTATTTATCTTACAATAACTCGGTCTGAGTTGATTTATTGTGTACATATTATTGTCCAATTCATACAGCAACCAAAGAAAGCACATTAGGAGGTAGCTCTCCGTGTTGTGCATTATTTGAAAGGTAATTTGGGACAGGGTATTTTATTACATTCCAATTATGATCTCAAGTTGACTGTTTACTGTGATTCTGATTGAACTAGCTGTCCTTTGACGAGACAATCTTTAACTGGATATTTTGTTATCTTAAAAAACTCACCTATCTCTTAAAAGACTAAAAACCAACAAATAGTGTCTCACTCATCTGCTAAAGCTGAATACCGGTCTATGTCTACCACAGCTTGTGAACTTAAGTGGCTGAAAGGATTATTGAACTATCTTGATGTAATACATTCTGATTCTATGAGTTTATTTTGTGACAGTCAGACAACTTTGCATATAACTGCTAATCTTGTATACCATGAATGCACTAAACATATCAAAGTGGATTGTCATTCATTCGTAATGAGATATTGAACGACAACATTCATCCAGCATATGTAAGCACTTCACTATAGTTTGTCGATATTTTTATCAAGGTATTGGGAAAGGATCGATTCAGTTTTCTTCTTCGCAAGTTGGATATTCGAGATCTCCATACTCTTACTTGAGAAGGATATTAGAAATTATTTACTATTGCTTTATTTAATCCACTTATTTAAGAAATCTTATATATATTTTTCTTACTTTTTTTTATATGATTTTTATATATTTTAGGTAATTTAATCTTATTAGAAATTTTTTATTATTAGGAGTTGTATTTTATATATATTTCTCATTTTTACTTCATAAAAATCAGAAATCTCATTTTAAAATTTTTAATTATTAGTTAGTGAATTTATTTATTTATTTATTTTTTAACGTTAGGGCATTTTCCTTCCCTTTAACATAAATTTGGTGCATTTGAAAATTCATGAGATACAGTTTGGTGTGTAGCTTTGCTGTACCACTTTAACGTGCAACTTTTGATCAAGGCAGATTTACGCAGTATATGTTTGTTGTCCGAATACCAATATGTTTCTCAAAACGCCAACTGATCCATCTTGCTATGGCAGGTGACCTATTTTATTACTTCGAAGGGGCAAGTCGAGTACAGAGCAGTTGTCAGAGGACAGACTGAGGGGAAAGGAAGCCATGTAAATTTTGTACTAAAAGAATCAAACTTCAAGCCCGGTTCAAATGCACGGGTACATTGGCTTCCAACATTTTTTTAACCATTCTTCTATTCATTCTAGCAAATGTATTTTTCACTTAAACAATAGAGATTTGGCAATTCTTCAGCAAATGAAATGTATTTTTCATTTTCCTTTGTGTAGTAATGATTTGTTTGTCATAACAATAGAATTTCTGTTAGTCAATGTTAATAGCGATGAATTTCAGTTTATTGACTAATAGCGATGAATTTCAGTTTTCTACGTTGTTTATGGTAAATATAATCTAAACGAGGCGGAAATGCTTATTGCTTATCGCTTAATGAATTGAATTAGGAATATGAAGTGTTTTCTGTTTCAGTTTCCAACTTTCTTCTCTTCATTGATGCAAAATGATAATGTATACATAATTTGTAATTAAAATGTAAATTCATATAACTTTGCTCCAAATTTTAAAAATTATATATTTTTAAAATTTAGGCCTATTTATTACAAATGAAAAAGGTGTATCTTCATTTGTAAAACGTGAAAAATGAAGGACCGGAATGTTTTCACGCGATAAAATGGCAACTATAATCACAGAACTCCTCGGGCGTCTAGGTTTGTTGCTGGAACTCATTAGTTTAAGAATGAGGCTTTGCTCGCATAGAGAAAACTGGTCGCTTCGGCTGACCGTTTTTTCTTCGATCGTTAGCGGAGCCGATGATTTCACCATTTCCATCTCAGGGTTAATTACATTCAGCTGTCCTTCTCTTTCTCTCTCTCGTTCTCACCAAAAATGGATGTGAAAAAAAAAGGCTGTGATGATAATGTTTTCAAAGACCAGACGAAAAAGAAACTTTATGTATATCAATGGCG
Organism: Trichilia minutiflora; assembly: GCA_035590515.1. Classification (NCBI taxonomy): domain Eukaryota; kingdom Viridiplantae; phylum Streptophyta; class Magnoliopsida; order Sapindales; family Meliaceae; genus Trichilia; species Trichilia minutiflora. The sequence continues at coordinate 16,589,717 of JAVXUL010000001.1, forward strand.
GGGCAGAAATTTGCAGCCATGGGTTGTTAAAGTTTTAACCTTGTCTGATAAAAGGCGAATCTTGAGCCTTACATCCATGATGAAATTGAAGTTCAAGCTTCAAACTTCACTCTGGGGTGGTGTTTGTTTGTTCACCATCTCTTTTCTGTTTCTTTCTTTTCTTTTCGGCATACGTATGTATGTGTATGTATATATATATCTATAGATGTTGATTTACCCAGATGGGTAATATCTTCTTCTTCGGAAGCTGAATGATAATTAAAAAAATTAGGCTGTGATGTTTTTTTCGGCTTTGCTTTGGGTTTTGAGAGGTTCCATATTATGGCGGAGTGACCCGGAGAAATATCTCTGTGATGAAGCTGTTTGATGGTGTATTTCTCTCTTTTCTTGAACGAAGCCTGAATCTGAGCCTCCTTTTGGCCAATAGAAAAAAATTTTCTGTTTGTTTTATGAAAAGAATCTGATTTTTCTTATTTTTCAGACATTTGAGTCAAAACCCAAGAAGGTCTTCTTGGATTCGCAGTTTGAGATTGCTTGAAAATTTGCAAAGACAAGGGACTGTATATGTGGAACTCACAAATAGTGACAATTGGACCCAATTTCAAGTAGTATGGATCAAATAGGGAAGAAGATTGAGATTGGAATGTTGAAATGGCAAATATGATTGTGAAGTAACAAAATATGTTGAGAGTTTGTATCTTTTTCCATGGTGATTGATAACCTGTTCTTTGGAGTTCTCTAACGGTGATAAATTCAGATAACTCTTAGATATTGGAATGGTTTCCTATCGGGCATTTTGATCAAGTTATCTCATTATATATAGGATTGAAGTATTGCCATTTTGAAGTATAACTCTTGTTGAATAAAAATTCCTTGAATGTAATAATGTCAATCAAACTTTTTTGATTATACTCAAAATTTGGTACAAATATAGTATTGTAAAATTAAAAATACTCTTAAATAGGAGAGCAAGCGAGTTTTCACTCCTCTCACTAATTTGCATCAATTCTTATGCGGTTTTCAATCCCAGAAGCAATAAATGAAACAATAAGATCCACAAAAACCAGCATTGCGCTGAACTCTTGGGTTTTGTTCAACTTTCTATTTTTGTGATGGAAGGTCTTCCTCAACCTCAATAGACCACGTTTCAGTGCTCGTAATCTGTTTATCTATCTATCTATCTATATTCAATAAGGGAGAATAAGTAATGCTCTTATAATTTTTTAAAATAATATTTATTTTATTAAAAATTTATGATAAAATTTTTTTATAATTTTTTAAAATATTATTTATTTTTATCTGAATATTTATAACAAATACTTTCATAATTTAAAAAGTAATGAAAAAACTCTTTTATTAAAATAAAAATACATATTTTTATCATATAAATATCTAATTTTTGTCATCTAAATTATTAAATTAAAATAATTAAATTTTTTAAAAAATATTTTAAATTTAATTTATAAATTTAATACTTTTAATTTATAATATTTTATACTAAAAATTTATAAATTAAATTTAAAATATTTTTATTATATATTTATTAAATTTATTTTTATTTTATAATTTAAATTTAAAAAAATTTATGTTATTTTTATTTTTAAAATTAAATAAAAATAATTTAAATATTTTATTTAAATTATTAAAGAATTATAATACTTTATACAATAAAATAATTTAATTTATAATTTTATATTTATAAGTATTTTTAAAAAATTATCAAATATAAACATAAAATTATAAATTAAATTTTTTATTTTATAATACTTTATACTAAAAAATTTATAAATTAATTTTTAGAAATTAAATTTAAAATATTTTTATTTTATATTCATCAAAATTTGTGAATTTATTTATATTTTATAATTTACATTTATAAAAAAATTTATTTTATTCCTATTTTAAAAAATTAAATAAAAATAATTTAAATACTCTTATTTAATTATTGAGCAGCTATATATTTTTTAAATAAAACTTAAATAATTTTTTTATAAATGCATATTATAAAATATAAATAAATTTATAAATTTTTATAAATATAAAATAAAAAATTTTAAATTCAATTTAAAAAATAAATTTATAAATTTCTTAATATAAACTATTATAAATTAAAATATTAAATTATAAATTAAATTTAAAATATTTTTTTAAAAACTTAATTATTTTTATTTTAAATTTTATATGATAAAAAATAAAAATTTTATATAATAAAGATCAAAAATTTATACGATAAAAATTTATATTTATATTTTTATTAAAAAATTTTTATCACTTTTGTAAATTATATAATATTTATCATAAAGTATTTACCATTCTTTTTAACAGTAAAATTTTGACCATGCTAAGTCCGATGAAGTACTATGGTAATGATAAATCATGAAGGCGTGCAACACAACTCAAATCTTACACAAATACTGGAGATTCGAGTATAATGTCTAATAATTTCAGATATTGCCACCTTGCTTGCGTTGTCGATAATGATGCTTGCGGCATAAAGAAGTGCTCCTAATCATGAGAAAGAATCCACTCACATGGCAATGGCATCAAGTCACTATAAAAACCTTCCCAATTACCGGTCCCCCTTCTCCGGCCATCTAGTAGCTCCTCCAAATCTCCCCAATCTACGCAGAAAAATGGAGAAACAGCTACCATATACAGCAGCCACGTTTATGATGGAGGGGTCATGAAGGCAATCAAAAGCCGCTCAAAACACTTATATGAACTTAAAAGGAAGGCACAGGGTCCACAACGGAGGTAATATTTTTCTTTAGCATGCATAGGTCGCCGAAATAGGTTTCATCTAGCATGCATTGGTTGGCAGGGGGATTTTCTGTCACAACAAACTGCATTAGTTCTTGAAACATTATTCAGCGTCATTTAGACGCATGCTTCTGAATGAATCAAAATGGACTGGAACGAAGCCAGAAAGAGGGGAATCAATAATTACGGTATCAACAATCTTGGTTTAATTCCAGACATGACCATCAGCAAAGTCAGAAGAATGATTGTCATACAAGAGAGTCAATCTCTACGAGAAAATCATATCAGAAGGAAAGTGAAAGAACTCCAAATTAAAAAAGAAAAGATTATAAATATATCCCGATAAAAACCAAGACAGACAAAGCAAATCTCTATTACCAGATATCCCACTAACTTCTTTCCCGCTTGTGAAGAGCATAGCTGGCAGTCACTATTACAGACTCTATAACGAATATGAGCATACTGCAAAATTAATGGATACAATAGACAAAATGATATTCAGAAACAGCTAACAATAAACAACCAATGTAAGAACATGAATAGAACTTGAAGTTGCCAAGACCAGTATGTGAGGCTCTCAGTAAGGCTTCTCCTCCTTAGCAATATCATTTTTTATTCCTCTTTCAATCCATTTCAAAATGAACCACTGAAACATGAAAGATTAAGCATAAACAAAAGCTGTCTCAGTCAATGAGAGACCTCAACTGATAGAAGTTCTTAAAAAGCTGTACCTGAACCCCAATAATGGCAGGGATCCACAATTTCCCCTTATCATCTGAGCCAGACCCATCTATCAGCTTCTTGTCAACTACAATAGATGGGCTCCTATTTGTAGTAACATCTGTAATTCCTTCAACCAATCTTGGAATCCAAGCATTACCATTTGGAAGAATCTGTAATTAAAATGACGAGCAATTAACAAATAACTGAAGCAATCATATATGCGAAAATGGTCACAATTGAGACAGAGAAAATGAACCTTCTCATCATTTTCATTTTTATTGCATCTTCCACTATTCTCAACCAAAGCAACTGGAATTGCAAAATACTGCAAGCATCACAAGCAAGTTAAATATTAAAAATCATGTGGCATAAATAGTCCTAAGCATAGCAGCAAATAAGTATAAATATTCACTGCAATATTGAGTTGGTAAATTGTGTGTGTTGAACAAATTCAATTTGCAAAGCACAACATTTACAGAGATTTTCAGATTATTGCTATCTTAATTAGAGTACTTAGAAAAGATATGTTTTCCATCAACCATCCTTTTACTTTACCCAATTTGTCTAACAGATTGTGCATCCTTAGATGGAAAAACAATGAATGGATAGAATGGATTGGACAGGAATAACAGTTTCAAAATCATCTCTCCAATCTCTTATCAGTTCTTTCTCCTCTACTCCCTTTTCAAAGCTATTAACAGCCGATAAGCTTTTAAATTTCATAAAGCTACACTGTGCCATTTTACAAATTTCAGGTGGCCTGGTATAATGCTAATAAAAATGGTTTAATTCTACCTTTACTTGCATTAATATCTGCTGGGCACACCATTGCTTTACTGAAAATAAAATTTTTAAAAGGTGCAAATTAGTTAAAAACATCCAATTTTGAGTTTAAAGTACAGCCTTGCAATGCATGTTTCCTCTTGTTTCCCTCATTCTACATACTTTCTTCTCCACTTTTGGCCAACTAGAAAAAATTTTTGTGGGTAATTTATTGGAAAGTGAAAACTGAAATGGAGATATCACTGTGTTTCAGATCCTGAAGTGTGGCAGTAAGTATAAAGAAGAGAGTAGAGAGAAAAAAAATTAGAGAAAGAGGAAACGTGACAAAAAAAATATATATTATTGTAACCAATCTCCCATGCCATCTAATCTGTCTAAATATAATCCTCACCCGAGCATTTCAATGCCAAGTAAACACCGATCATTAAATACACTGCATTGCAGTGTAGTACCATATTACACAGCATTGCAGTGTATTTAATGCACTGACAACAGTGTAGATAAATACCATTGACTTTAATCCAAAGCTTTGTAGTTAGGCTGCAATAAGTAAATATCAATCGACTAAATTAACTGCATTAATCCCCTTAATTTACTGCATAGTAGCGTTGGTAAATATTAATCACTAAACTACATTGAATTCCAGTGTAGTATTACGTTACATACATATAGGCACCTCCCTTTTCACTGTTGACAAAAGAAATCAATAACACTTGTCCACTCACACTTTTGCAACTCCTATGGGAGAGAAAAGTTCCATATCCAGTATATCTGTCATGGTCTTTCCTTAGTAATCATGTCTGTCATAGTCTTTTTTTATGTAAGACAACAAATTTATATCGTTAAATAGTTAACAAAACAAAATGTACCTCAAATTCATGTTTTCTAATCTGAGCTCCAGTTTGAATGGTCTTCAGGAGAGCCTCAGATCGTTTAGAGCAATAAAGATCATAGTTTAACTCATCCGGTGGGCAAAGTTGGGCATGAGTGAGGACAAGCAAACTTTTGTGCCATATTTGTTTGCCAAAAGTTCCAGTGATAGCCTTAATAATTTGTTTATCCAAGTCATCTACTCTATATGCATCCAGACGATCAACATAGAGCAGAATATCTATGGTCTTATTCAGAAGAAACCTGCATTGTAAGTCCCCAATTATTAATCCAATATACTCAGATTCTAATCTTGTAATGTAAAACTTCCTACTTAAAACCAAATAGGGAGTGAAAAATGGCACATAACCCTACAGTAAATGAAAATTTGTCATCATAATCACGTACTGACCCTTTTATCAGCTCAAGAGCTTGGTAACTGACATAACCAGCCTCTACCAGCCCCGGAGTATCAATGATGTTCAACGTGAATCCTCCTTTTGCGCGGGAAATCATTACTGGTCTGAGCGCTTCTGACTGCAAAACAAGTAAACAAATAATAAAACATAGATAGAAAAAATCCATCAACTAAAATCCACAAGATAGGCCAATCTAATACGTACCTGGAAAGAATTAACAGTGACGACTCGTTCTGCAATAAGAGAATTGACAGTTGAAGATTTTCCAACACCGCCTTTGCCCATGACAAGAATCGTCAACGTGTTGACATTCTGCAATTTGCAGCAATTAATTAACAAATAAATCAAAAGGGATTCAAAATGATTAAAAAAACAAGGAACTAAAACCTCTTGCTTTAATTTGGACAGTAATTCGATCAGTTTGTTCTGAGTTGCCGAAGGAAACTGTTGAAATGCCGACCATTCCCGAATTAGTAGCGACCCCATTGATGTCTTGCTTAAATTAGACGAAACAAACAAAAGAAAAAAGAGTAAATTGTCAAATAATTATAGAGAAAAATAGAATTAAGAACCAATTTCATAAACCCTAAAAAGATAAAATCCCACAACTAGTTAATTCTAAACCCTAAAACTTGGTAAATTTAATGTGATATTTAACTTACCGACTATTTTGCTATATCTGGTTTCTTCTTCCAGTGGTGCTTAGAACCGAGGGCGTAGACCCGTTAACTTCTTCCCTCGTATGGCGTTATCTTATCGGACTGTTCTTGTTTTCTCCGCCCAGCAAAAATGTCTACCAACTTACAGTACAGGAATCTATTTTTTCTTTTAATTTTTTGACGAACAAAAATAGGCCTTTTTATTTTCATTTTTTTCCCTAATAATGAATTAAAGTTGGCAGTAAATACCATATTCTAACAAAATACCGTATTTTCTAACAGAGGCACATGAATGATAAGTTTCCGTATTTGAATACATAAATCATCAATAAAAAAAATTTAAAAATTATTGGTGCTTGTTGTTCTCTTTCTTGTTATCATTTTCGCGGGGTTTTAATTGTTATGGTCATTGCAATTGTTGTCAAACTGAAACTAGATTACTCATCAAAAGGGTAGTTTTTTATTACCGTTAGTAAATGTCGATAGGAATATTTTACGTTGTGGGTGATGAATGTCTGTGAAGTTCAATTCATTGCTATTTCAGAAGAATTTATGTAACTTTAATTTGTTCGGAAACTTGCCCTCTTGCAATAATAAAAAAGAAAAAATCTTGAGATTGTCAAAGCGGAGGAACAAAATAGATCCCAAGTATTTGAAAGTTGAAAATGAGCTGCGAAGAATATCTGGATCCAAGGGGGTTGAATCATTCGAGAGAAACCAACAAAGTGGCAGTTCCGAACAGGTGAGGGAAGGAAGATGTGGCAGTCATCATATAAGAAAGACTATTCTTGTCTCTTCAACTAAATTATCTTGAGTTCTCTGTGAATTTGTGCATCCTTTTGGAGTCAGCCACAAAGCAGACATCTGTTGCACAACACCCGTGCACCCAATACCTTTTTCATAGTAGGTGTTATCTTTTCTGGCAGATTGTCATACCATCTCCAATGGGAACCTAAGAATCCAAAAGTTTAGGTAACGGATCAACTAAAGGGGGGACTTCAGAACTTGATAAACAGAGAACTATATACCCACCATACTGATGCTCACACGTTTGTCGTCCATTAGATTTTTGTTGAAATTCCTTAAGCTGATAGTCTGAGCATCATTTACCTACTGACAAGTATCATTAGAAAAATAGGTTCTATTTCTGGATGAAAAGGTTTATAAATGTAGTCAATACTCAACAGTTTACCATTGGATCCACAACTTTTCCATGCCAAAGGACATTGTCCACCACTATGAGTCCCCCAACCCTGACCTGTACAAGAGATTATGGTCACATCCTTACAATCCATGGGAAGGAAGTGAGTGAAACTACACAACAGAGGAATCACTATGTGATTAGAAGGATCTCAAACAGGGTACTGAGCATGACATTCCGGTCTTACCAATTGTAGTAACAATTCAAAGTATTCCTGATACATTCTCTTATCAGCATCAACAAATGCAAAATCATAACTGCATAAAAAAGAAAATATGTAAAATATTTATTATTATGTTATTTGGTTACCTATTGAGTACGAAAAAATATAAGCAACAATCAGTCACATAAGAAGGAACTCAGTTTAGAAGAGGGAAAAAGGTAATGCAGAATGATGGATGGACATATTCCCGGTAATACAGAATCCTCTCCACTGGATTACTTTGTAATGAAAACAAATGCATGTGGAAGTCCTGGCCACTACTATTGTCATGTTGTAAGAAAATACAAGGCAACATTAACATAATGACTCCGTCTTGTGGTTCAGCAAAATATAGGAAAAAAAAGGAAAAAATGCACCATGACTTCAAAATTGCTTACTACATTCACCTGCAAGCTTCACCATTCAGAATCAGTGCTTTTAAGGTATCTGCTGCCAATCCGTGTTTAACATTTACCTAATGCCAATAAATTATTTCAGAAAACATTGGTGTAGCAAAGAATAGTATGCTAAAATTGTGGATCACACATGCACTGGTTCAAAAATGTGAGCAGCAGAACAGGGCAATCGTATAAGCTAGTCTCTACTATCTGAAGGAATTGCTATAACAGAGAAAAAGAGATATTGCCTTGTGCGAAACACGAGCTAGCTCATAATATCTTTTTGCAACCTCGAGAGACCTGGCATCTCTTTCACAGGCAACTAGACAACCTGATTCCGGTAGGACTAATGCAATAGCCAGCGATGAGTATCCCTGAAAAATAATAAAATCAAGTTCATATTAGCAATATGGCAAGATGCCACTGGATTAAATTAACAGAATCCTGGCCAAACTACTCGGCAATACAAAGAGACATGAATTTCTATGCCACAAAGATATATCAACTGAAATTTGAAACTGGTTTGAGAACGAACAATACTGATGTTTCAAACAGAAAATGAGCAAATACGTACTGTATATACACCAACTTCTATACACCGTTGTGCGCCGAGAATCTGTACTAGCATTGCAAGCAATTGTGCTTGATCAGGAGACACCTAATAGATGAAACAGTAGAAAGTCTTCAGATAAAACTCGAATCACACCATGCAATATTCTATCAATGTAAACTACACATCCAAGTTATAATTTGAGCAATGAAAAACCATTCTCTAAATTAAGATACCAGTAAGTGATACCTGCATCTGGCTACCACGCATACCAGCAGTCTCTTCCCGAAGCTGACGAAGAATCTGAAACGAAATTCACATAGATAAAAAAAATAAAAATAAAAATAAAAACACTCTTTCTCTGGCCTTCAGCAAGAAGGTTTCAGTTCTTGAAAATTAACAACAAACAAACAACGCCCTTTGCGGGTAATTGGGAATGGAAACGCAATGGATTGACGGTACCTCGGGCTCACGAACATTTTGAAGGATGTAGTCGTAAAGTCGAGGATTAACAGTGATAATCTTTTTGTTGCCATACTTTTCATCATCGGCAACGATGAAAGCGTTAGCGGAGGAAACAGAGCAATAACTGGTGGAAATATTCTTGAACTTGCAAGGTCTAAGGCTTGCACATAAGGGGAAGGAGTGCAATTTTGCAACTGTTTTTTCCGTTTTCTTTAGAACAAAGGCGAAACTGCTCACCATCAAGCTGCTCGACATTTGTTCAAGCTGAAATCGACGAAGTAAAAGAAACCAACTATTGTCTCGCAATTATGAATCTTGTAATTCTTCTGGGCCTATCAGGCTAAGCCCTAATATTATTGCCACGTAGGAAAGTAATTAATCGACTGTTAATATTAAATTATGAAAATTTACGATAATCGGCGGACGGTCAGTCGTGCGCCAGATAAATTCACTGGCTAAAACCATAAATCGCTATTTTTCTTCTTCTTCTTTTTAAAAGAAAAAAATATATATTTTTCTTAGAAATCTCTTACCGGTAAAATCTCCCATTTCGTTATCACTACTCCATTTCAGGTATGTATACTGTTGCGATGCTGCTTATTCTCTCTGTTTATTTGATGAACGAACCAATTAATCCAAACAAGTTTGTGCTTGAAATCATGAGGTTCTAAAATTAAACTTCGATTTCAAGTGTGTTCTATTATTTATCAATTCTTGTGACTTATCCAACAAATGGCATCTTCGGGGCTTGTGCATATGTTTCAGTAAGCTGCAATTCATAATTGATAATTTTGCTATTTTAATTCGTAACCATCGCTGAAGAGTAAATAGATGGCGCATGCGTTTGCTTCTTCATTGTACGTTACAACGGGAATGAGAACATTTTGCAAGATAAATTCTATCAGTTCCAGCGTTAATGCCACCAAAAGGTTGTATTGTCAGAAGAAGGTTTCATGTTCCGCTGCTGTAACTATTGATAGAACTCAGGTTTGTCTTCCTTCTTCTCTTGCATGTTTACATAATCGGTGTTTGTATTGCTGTCTTACATAATTGGCTATGCTAGCGTTTCAGGCATCTGAGTTTGAGCTAGAGAACAAGAAACACAATTTGTTGAACACCATTCAAGGCACGCAACGTGGCTTTGTTACAACTGCTGATCAACGCTCTATCATTGAGGAGGCTCTGGTCTGCTTTCCAATTTTTTTCTTCTTGGCACCCTCACTGTTTGCGTGTTATTCTTTTCTACTAAACTTGCTTTAGATTCTCGTTGTTTAAAAGGAAAAGTAATTAATGGAAGTCTAATTCATAACATATTTGTATAAATATGGCAGGTGGGCATGGAAGGATACAATGTAGGTGAACCAGTTGATCTATTAAAGTTGGATGGGACATGGCGCCTGCAGTATACTTCTGCTCCTGATGTTCTTTTTCTTTTTGAAGCTGCTGCAAGGCTTCCATTCTTTGAGGTACTAATCATGAATATCTAATATTACATTACATGCTTCCACTTTTACAATCCTACTTTGATTTTGCATAAAAGTTATGATCCCTTTCTTTTTATTCTCTGCTCAAATTATCTTGGTATGATTTCTACACACTATCTTTCTGTAATAATACTCCATTAATGAGGAAATAAAGAATGCTGAAGGAGACTTGGCAAATTGAGTTGATTTTCCTGCTCTTTGCTTATTATGAAAATAGCTCTGCTTGAAGACTTTTTACCTAAAGAGAATTTCTTTATTGGGTCCTGAACTTCTTGTTGGTGCTTTGCTTATGTTATGATGTTCATCAAAAACACTTGCTAGATTATTTTATTTCTTTACTTTCATGTTTTCTTTTCCTTTTTCCTTTTTGGATATCTAATGTTGATCTCTTGCTGTATCTTAAGTTTGTGCATGAATGTGGGGTAAGTTGGTCAGATCTTCCAGAAATTTGAATGCCGTGATAAGTCTAATGGAGGTGTTATCCGTAATGTTGTTCGCTGGAGTGTTCCTACCTTGTTAGAGGTGAACTTGTACCTTAGCTTCCACTTTGTTATTTTGAATCAATGTTCCACTCTATCTAAATTTCTTGAGCTGATACTCAAAATTGTGAAATAAAAGCTCCTGGAATCTATTCTGTCATTTTCATAAATATATTACTCACCCAAGAAGTTTCTTCATAAGCCAATCTTTCCGCATATAGCACAGAGGCATATTAATTGTTTCTTCTTAAGACAATTCTCATACTATTGTTTAATGAAATAAAACACCAAACTTGAGATGCCACCTGAGACACCCAAAAGGGGAGAAAGGGCGGGCCATTTTATTTTTAGGAATTTTACATATATTGTAATGTGTACTTTTTCAATAATTTTTTTCTTCCTTTTTCATTTTCTCTTGCAAGATTTTGTTTATAGCACCTCTATTGGTCCTATCTTTGGATCAGTATTCTGCTGAGAGCGATCCATTCTTGTTGACAATTTCCTATACTAATCAGGCATTTAGAAATGGGTGCAATTTCACATTACTTTCTGATGGGATTCCAAATTGATCTATGCGGAACTCATGTTCAGATTCATGAGTTAATTCAATTTGGGAATTCAAAATTTGCATGTTGATTAGAACAGAAGTATTTAAGATCATATATATTTTCTCTGGAATTAGGGCAAAATTTTAGAGAATGTGACCCAGGTATGTGACTCCGATGGCAGTGTTGAGGATATTGGGACTTAGGTACATGCTAGGGGTTCAACATATTGATTCTCACACTGTATTAAAAAGAAAAGAAAAGAAAAGAAAAGAAAAGGAAATTTTCAAGAATGAATACTTTCTTCTTAAAATCCTGCTAAGTCTAGTTGTTCTTATGCTTCACAGGAACAAGATGGTGCCACTCTGGTTGTTTCTGCAAAATTTGATGTTGTTTCTCTTCGTAATATCTATCTTAAGTTTGAAGAGGTCAGCTTCTCAACTCTACATAGAACATGAATTCCAAAAGTTTTGGGGTATATCACTTGAAAATATTTCTTAGTTCTTACTATTTAGTTAAGAGTCAGAAAAGCACTTTTCGTGGCATTGCTTGTACGTGATGACAAAGCCACTTCTTTCCTCTGAAAGATGATCTGTATTATTTGTTGCTTTTCTATTTGACCATTCGATCCCTTGTTAAGATGGGCATAGATTTACCATTTGACTCCTTAAGTAGTAGATACGTTACATCTTTAGTAATTAAAGAAGTAGATAGATGTTGTAGATCAATCTGAACCTGCATGTTGCATTTGCAGATAACCGTTCAGAATTTAAACATCAGTGAAGAGTTGCAAGCTGTAATAGCTCCAGCAATACTACCGCGATCATTTTTAAGTCTACAGGTACAAGAACTTATATTACAAATTTCATTGTAGCCTTAGATCTTGAGTTAACATGGAACCTGTTAAGTCTCATATTTGGGTTCCTAGTCCTGTTGATATAACCTTAATAGATTGAGAAAGCTTTATACTTTTTGAAACTTTAATCAATGGCTAATTCCTTCTAATAAGTTTCATCACACTATAAACAGATGCCTAAATATTATTATTGGAAAAGAGAAAACAAAAATAAGCTTTTGGATTTTTCATGTTGTCAAAGAGCTACACAATGGTTATACAGATGGAAATTATTTGGTTATCAAAGTTGATCAAAGTAGCATGTTGAAAATGAGTATACTGTCTTGTGCAGCAAACCATTAATGATGATCTTATGTTTGAGAGTTTTATGAATGCTTATTTGCAGATTCTGCAATTCATCCGTGCTTTCAAAGCTCAAATTCCTGTGACAAACCCAAATCCAGGAAGGTAAATCTACTTTCAAATCTTTTTGACATTGCTTAACTTATGATTCTTACATGTACAAGCGAAGATAAAACACACTTGGATTGCAGGCAATCAGTTGGAGGACTATATTACCTTTCCTATCTGGATAATAATATGTTGTTAGGGCGTGCAGTTGGAGGCAGCGGAGTGTTTGTGTTTACCAAAGCTCAGCCTCTTGAGTTGTGAGAAACGACTTTGACAAATTTTTCACTGTTACCAGCAATTTGTGCACCAAATGACCAAAAGGCTGTACGTAGTTTGAGGATTAACAAAACCGAAAACAAGTGGCTTCCTTGAACCAAAGCATATCAATGAAATGTCAGATATCCACTTGATTTTCCAGTCCTTGTCATAGTCATACAAAGAAAAAATGCTACACCTTTTATTTGTTCTTCAAATGCATTGTATTTTGATGCAAAATTTAAGTAAGAAAACCACCGGATGGGTCATGAATATATCACAGTGTGATTTTGTAGCTCAATGCTGCGATGGTACTAGCTATGATTACGTAATTACATGTTTATAAATGTGATCTACAGTATCCTGTATCCTATCCGTAGCTTTCGTAAGTATATTTCCCCAACTTAAATCTTTTTCCTAAGGAATTTTACATTTTGTAAATAATGGGTCTCGAAATATATTAAAGCAAATTATCCCAACGTTCTTTAAGGGCCTCGTATGCCTTTGGGCAAGGAGTAGCCTGCAACTTAAATCTTCCATCAACTGAAGTTTCTATCGCCATGCCCAGCCTCACCAATATGTTTACCGCTTTGTCAACTGGTATTTCAACCTGCATTCACGTCAACCCTATGATAATTGAACGTACCTGGACAGCATACCTAATTAATTGTCCAACACAATTACCTGTTCCTTAAAAACATCATACATAAATTTCTCACATTTGTCTTTAATAGTTTCGTGACAAGTGACCTGCCGGAAGAGGTCCGAGTTATCAGCATAGTGAACAAAATTCATTCTTTGAAAGGCATATTGATTGCACCATTTTCACCAAATAAATTTAAGACAACCGATAAGAAGGGCAAACCTGGCCAGTCTCTTCTTTAAGCAGGATTGCATAGGTCAAAATGGCTTCCTTATACTGCACACAAGGAAAAATATTCACAAAAATAGATATAAAGACTCATTGTAAATTCTGTCAATAGTAAATTGTATGAATGTAAATGAAAATGTTTACATCAAGAACGGAAGGGGAATTTCTCTGTCTGCAAAAGAATTTAAATGTAGTGGGTCTTGACCCTTAATTCTCATGCAGATATGGAACTGGAAATATAGCTAAGTTTACTAGGAAAACTGAGGACTAATAAAACAAAATCCTCACTTGCTGCTGTTCAGAGGCATCCAGAAGAAAATGAACTGAGCCGAAGCCACTTGCCAAGGTTTTCTCATAAAGCGTCTTGTTAACCAGCAGCTGCAATTATTTTATTCCTTTAAATAGCTTGAAATATACGAAACTCACATGCCTATCTGCAAAATCCAAAGAAGGATAATGCTCAACACCATAAGGGGCTTACTTTGGTTTGCTCAACTCACCTGATACCTATCCCATGTCTGCTTGTAACCCAAAGCCAGGCGGGTAACATATATTATGAGAGCAGTGATGGCAATCACATCAAGAAATATTGCTGATCTGTATTAAATATATGTATTGATGTTACAGATGACTTTCTAATCAAATACAACTTTCTATTTTCATCAGGAACAGCATACTGTAAGAGTTAACATTCATATCTGCAACATAAAATTCACTGCTATATGTTAAAATACAAAAATAATATAAATGAAAACAGACATACGGAGAAGATAAGATGTCCTCAAATTTGTAGTTTATGAAGAATGCCAAAAGCCCCAATATTGTGGCAACATCCAATCGCACCTACAGACAGATTGTAATATCAAGTTAAGCAATTAAAGATTTTGAGAAATCTCAATTGCAATCTTGCATAAATTTCCATAATTAATTTTGAGGAATTAATTAGAACTCATGTGACATCGTTTACTCTCAAATGCATACTTGTCTTAGGTAAGTGTGAATCAGATCTAATCCTTTGACCAAGATCCACCAACTGCCATGCTTTAATCTATACCAGAATTCATGTCCAAATTCTCTTCGAATAAAAACAAATCAAATGAAAACCGGAATATCAGTTTGTAAAATACAAGTGTGACTAAGTTGATGTAAGTAAATATCAGGAACAGTAAAAGTATGCAGCCTTAGATTCTTATTCAACCATTTGGGATCTCTCAAGAGGAATCAGTTAGGGTTTCAGGTATTGAACTTTGTGAGGCTAAACATTGTATTTGAAATGTCAAGTTGATAGAATCCAATTAAAATACGACTTCCGTACACTTGTAACTCTAACCATTTTGGTCAGATTTCGTTGGAATTTTTTTGGAGGTAGATGAGAACACAGATTGACGATATTACTGTTATCCTTAATCAGTGTGTGAACACAAAATAAGAAGCAATAACTGTATGCAATTAAATGTAGACTGTTTTTTTTATTTCTTTCTATCTCTCCCTCCATCATTATACCCCTCTCTATGCTTTATAATTAGAAGGTTGATCTACGGCCAAAGTCATTTCTTATATTTCGAGTATACTATCTATTATAGAATTGTATTAGAACCAAACTTTCAGATTTAAAAAGTAAAATAAAATCTAAGGTTTACTAGTCTTCTTTATAAAACTTGAGTGAATGGCTTCCATGATTTGATTGTAATTTAGTAGTATAGTATTAATAACACATCCAATCAAATTCTATCACATTCCGAACAATAAAATTCAGTTTGAATTGAAGAGTAATACCAAACATGTGAATTCAATTGCAAATCAATTTAACTCAGTTATATTTTTTTGTTCCTTGTGCGGAGATCTAGAGAGCATTTATAACATTAATCTATGAGCATTCAATTATGCAAGATGTACTTAACCTATTCTTACCGTGTCTATGATTCGGAAAGATAGCTTCTTGTGAGGAAATATAACCTACAAAATATTTCAAAAAAATGTAAAAGACCATGGTAAATTCTTGAAACATAATTGAAAACAATGAGCATAAATAAAATGAGAAGAACATGAGAAGTGAGAGAATCAACAGACTTTGTAGTGTCAGAAGTATTTACAGGTAAATCTGGAATAGGAATTTTCTCATAGATCTTCAACTGCAATGATGGAACTTCGTCTTTATCTTTAGTTTCTTTTTCATCCACATCATCAGTATAAAGCAAAATCAATTCTTGGAATGCTGGCTCCTAATAGGGAAAGGCACCAGAATTTATAAGAGCATTAATGGCATCTATTTAAGAAATTCTATAAGCAAGGGTAATCTGCTACCAAGTTGTTTAGAATAACAAGATGCTACCATATTGTTATGTGCTATAAAAGGAAAACTAAAATAAAGCTTTTGGACAGCAGTAAACACAATATACTAGAGACGAGTGGGTTGTGTCTGAAAAATACCTGAAGGATTGAACGCGAGAGAAGAATGGATACAGAAGTTTTTAACATTTTCCAAAGATCATTTCCACAGTATTTCCTTGTAGCAGGCCTCCATATATCACTAAGTGATATCCTCGATAAGGAAATTGGCCTGGGTGAAGATTTCCTCTATTACTTAACCAATTCAACAAATTGCTTTATGTTATATTGCATACTACTAAATAGCTAGTCAAACCCTGAAGCAACACATATGTAGGTTAATATAAATGCCACATCAAAGTTGAGCTTCTAAACTACTCTGTTTCAGACAATTCCAGTAATTTTGTACTTCTTCACTTTTCAAAAGAATAATCACAAATTATTGGTTCTCAGATTAATATCATATCAACTCTTGTTAAAACCCTAGTATTAACCCATCTTGCAAACCACCTGAGGCTGCATTTAAATGCTCATCTCATTTCTTGAGACAAGCCTTTTAAACTAACTGACAAAATGTACATTCATTTCATAACCAAATTAATCTCACTAACCTTAAAAAAGATAGAAAAAAATTAACTTGTAAAAACTTGACTAAATTTTATTTAAGCATTATTAGCGACAATCAATTCTGAAATTGAGTTTCATTTTTACATTAGCAGCAAGAAAATGTCAAAAGCATAGACAAATAAAAGAACATTGCTGTGACAAAAACGAACAGAAATTTCAAGTTCACAAACCTTAAATGAGGTTTGGAAGCATTACTATTAGCCTGCAGCTGAAATGACGTTTCTGGGGTGGGAGCTGCAAGTCCAATCCAGGTAAGCAGTTTTCTCAACAGCCTTCCACGGGGTCCAACTGGGGACAAAAGTCCTTCATAACGACTAACTGCTCTCTGTGCTGCCAGCCAGATGGGAAGCTCACTGCTTGAAAGCTGGTCTTCATCCAGCAGATTATCAGAAGGTTGTTCACTACTAAAGTAAGCTTGACGGAAAAGAGACAGTTCCCTAAGCCAAAGCTTCACTCTCTCAGTTATACCTTGTGTTTTTCCCATCTCAGAAGCATTTCTGAGAGCCTGTCATAAGGTAATAAGTATTGAACATGTCAATTTTAAACTTTATATGATGCCGTTGTATACAAAGAGCAAGTGACAATATTAAAATTTATATGAAGTTACTGGATTGGAAGAGAAAGAGAAAATCAATCAGATGAATATTTTATTGTAATCATCAGGGAATTAAGAGCTAAATTTAGACAACAGAGGATAAGCTACTATCTTTGCTGAAACTAGCTTACAACACAATGAATTCGTGCCTGCTAGATTTCAGGACTAAAGGTAATTAAAAGCACATGACCTTGTCATAAAACACAACACATTGTAAAGCCTTGAAATAGAGTCGTGAAAGTTACAGTCATCTTAAACATTTCTCTGGTAAGAGGTCTCTGATTGAATCAGTTTCAACAAACCTTATTCTAGCAAAAAATGTACCTTGAAATCTCTATTGATCTTTATAGCATTCATATCAGTTGTTGAATATGATGAAATCCATCAAAGCTAAGAGTAACTTTCTCTTTTATCCTTTTCCACAACCATCGTTCTTGCTGCGCCAATAATTTTGGTGATATCTAGAAATGCTCCACTATTGGCAGAATAAATACAAAGTGCTAATTTTTTTTTCCCTGCCAGTTTATTGGTCTAGATGTAAATTGGCTGTGAAAGCTCTAACATCCTGTCAGCTCTATAAATGACAGATTTTCTGTGAAAATACATATTAACATATCTTTTCTTGCTACACCAACTGGATTTTAACTTGGATCCTGTTACTTCTGACTCTTATGAATGTAATCCTCACTGTATTGATTAAACTACTTTCATGGACTCTTGCCTTGCCTCTTATAGTTGCTAATCCCACAAAATTGCATACACATTAGAGTGCAGCAATTCTTCTGTCCTGCCTTGAAAAATCCATCGAACATCCACATTTTTGGCACATTCCTAGACTGAGCACAATATTCCTAAACTGATAAACACTATATCCCATTAAGTCTCCCCAATCTCACAAAACTACTCCACCAATTTTGATAGGTATATGCCAGTTGAGAGAACTCCTCTACCATTTCAACCATCTCATGAGTAACATCATTGTCTCTCTCTCACTCCCAGCATATAATCAAGCTTAGATAACAAGCCAACATAATGAGATAGATAGGTATTAAAATGTCGATCATCATTCATCTGGTATTTCCTTAGCTTCTGAGTGCTTACCTAGACAGAGGAAAGAAGGTTACAAGACAGATGTAAAAGAAAGAAGGTTTAACAATCAACACATAATATACATGATGATAAACAGCTACAAAACAATTTGAAAAGAAAGGCACTGACCTCAGTTATCCACGTGCCAACTTTTCCTAATGGTTTTGAGATGATAAAGAAGATCCTTTGCAGAAGTCTGGACTGTAAGTAATCCAGTTTCTCTACAATTAGCAAGCCCTTCTGCCTCTCAGTTGCATATCCTCGCCTATAAGGAAAAGGGTGTTCACACATGAAATGTAAACACTCTATTGACAAGACTTTTGACTCTCAAATATGTAAAAAATGGCAAGTGTGAAACAGATAAGTGAATAAAGTGACAATGTCACAGTAGGTACATCTAACCTGGTATCAGATAACTTAGCCACATCTAACCTGGTATCAGATAACTTAGCCACTCTGGTGCTAAGTCTAAACGTCTTTCATGTCACATAATGAAATGAAAAAATAGGCTTACTACGTTTTATATATATAATCAACTAATCCTGATGATTCTAAATAAATTTGGGCATTTAGTTTAACATAAAATTGTGTTACAAGTAAGCATGAAAGGTACATGTGACACATAATTTACCTGAATATTATTGCCTTGGATTCAGAAGCCTTTTTCCAATCTACATAAATTGGCAAAGTAAGGAGATAATCTGTGTTTAAGGCAGATGTCAACATCAAATCCGCAACCGAAAGTTCTTCAAACTGGGCATTATATAGAAGTTGCATGAAAGCACGCTGGAAACGAGTGGCAACAGCTAGTCTACAAAAGTTTGCACAATGAGTATGCATGTAGAACAAATAACTGAGCAAGAATTCTATACTGTCTTGAATAAATAAATTAATACAGCATCAAACCATCTCAAAAGTTTAAAAATTAAGATAGAAAAAAATGAATTTCTAAATAGTATGCTACCAAGGTGGTAAACATGGAGGGAAAATCCAGTAAGAAGAAGAAAAAATTAATATAATAAATATCTATGGAGCAACTAACCTTCATTTCTATAAATTAATTTTATCTTAATTTTTAAATGGTATGGTAGCAAGGTGGTAAACATGGAGGAAAATCCAGTAAGAAGAAAAAATTAATATAGTAAATATCTGTGGAGCAACTAACCTGCATTTCTATAAATTAGTTTACTGAACAATAGATTAAACTGTTGTATGAATGTAACATTCCAATTAAAACCTTTTCCCCTTTAATAGTAGTCAAACACGTATATGCAGAAGTGCACAAAGAAACAAATGAGGCCAAGTATGGTTGTTTATTTCCAGAAAGGAAATCCAAAGCTGCCAGCAGTCAAGTCAAGTGACAAACCTGGATTCCCTACGAGAATATCTCTTATCATTTTTGGTTGAAGAACTTAAAAGATTCCACAAGTCTAGACCATAATTAAAAGGTAATGAATAATCAAGTTCGATCTCCTCTCCTTCAGCCTCTCTGTACTGATTTATGATGCCATTTCCATTAACAGTGTCACTAACCGAGTCAAAATTTGCAACATTAGTTACATCAGCAAACTTAGATTCGTTGTCATGCACAACAAGTTCTGTGTCTGAACTAGTTGACTCTTCATCGTTCAAGGAATCCGTGAAGAAATAATCAGTTCGCATTTCTTCCAAAATGCTTTTGTGTTCAGCGTGAAGAATAGAATCCAAACACCTGCAATTAAATTAATTTAATCCACAAAAATCAGAAACATTCAAATAGACAGATCAAATTTTCGTAAACCCTAAAGAAAGGGCACAATCATTTAACTCACGAGGAGATCAGAAGAAACTGATCTTTATCATCTTGAGATTTTAACATCGTTGATATAATTGCATCCAACAGCTCTGCCTTGGAAACCGGGATGAATTTCTGTCTAGGCACTTGAATTCTTGAAATCGAGATTCCTTCTTCTTGATCTTCATGCTGATCTTGTTTTCGATCTTCATTACTAAGCATCAAATCCTTCTTCATCTTTTTAGCAGTCGATACAATAACATCTTCTTGTTTAAGTTTTGATTTTGACTCCGATTTCAGTGGCTCATCAATGGATATTTCAGGCAATCTCAGAGAACAGTAAGGAACTCTAAAATTAGCTGCGGTGCAGGAAGAAAGAGTACGAGTTGTTAATAAACGATATGTCGTTGATGATGGCGAGGAGAAAATTTGACAAGATGTCATGACATCGAGCAAAAACCTAACTCGAAATTCTTTTTAATTTTCAAATTTGGAGTAGACGAACCCCTTCGCTTCGCAAACGGAGGAACTCTAGCGGGAAAATTTAACGGTTGGAAGCTTATTAAAAGCGTGGAGCTACTTCAATTCTGTTTATTGGCAACTTTTGGATAAGGAAATCAGGGCTGAGTATTACACGTGGCGTGACCCACAATCTTATCTCGAGTAACGTCGTTTTGGGCTTTCAAACCTGTGATGCGTGTATTATTTTGCGGGCATCTATTCCTAGTATCATTGATTCTCTTAATTGCTTCAATTATGACACTCCGTTCTGAATGGACAATTTCAGTCCTATTTATATTTAATTTAGAGAGAAATTGCAGCACTTGAACAATGAAAAAATTGAAAATCAAATCAGAAACATCAGCAATAAACTCAAATTGAAATAACAGTGTTCTCAATATTATTAAATAATAGATAGATAGATAGATGGATGGATGGATTACTTTGAAATAATAAAAAGTATATAAGAAGCAATTAAGCTCTATTTATTTATTCAAAAGTATTGTGTGATCTTCTGATCAATTTAAAAATATATATATATACACAACATCTGGAACACATTTCACAACCGTTATATGAAAACCACCTTTACTCAATTTCAAAAAAAAACTTAACCAGTTTTTATTTAAGCTGAGTCGTTTTCATTGCTTAAATTCGAAAGACTGTAAGCGCCAAAAATTATAGGAGAAAACTCAGAAAAACAGAATAGGTTCGATGGAATAAAAAATGAGGTTGACGCTCCTAAACTTGAAAAGATGTCAGACGATGCGCCCCTGCATGAATGAAGAACTCATTTTTAACGCTTCTCTGCTGTTTGTAAGAATCACCAAAAAGAACTCAAATGCAAAGCAGTACAGTTCATGTTTGTCATCTGTTTCATGCAGTTTCCAACATTTTTGCGGTTATTTATTGTAATTTCTCAATAGCAGTAGGAAATTGATTGTTATTACAGAAGATACAAACATACAGCACTCCTATATGTTGATATTCGTATTTTGCTTCATATTAAGAAGCCAGGTCAGTTGTAAAAGTAAGTATCTAAGATCACTAAATAGGAATACTTGCTGTTAGAAGAAAAAAGAAAACTTAAGTGAATTTGATACCCGCCTTAAAATCTGCTCATACATCAAAAGCGAGCCTTCTTAAGCATGTGTGCATTTGTAAGAGAGACCAAGTAATATGGATCCCTCTTCTCTCGCATTCTAATGATCACAGTATTCAAAAATCAATGACTAGAACTTCCTTTTGATTTGCCAAATTTCTCCGGTGACCAACCAGTGTAAAAGGAACCAAATTCCAATGCCCACCAACTGCCGAGGAGATAAAGATCAAATCTGAGAAGAACACATAAATACACAGAAGAACTCCAGAATTTGTATCCCAATGTAACTCATAGAAGTAGAAAAGTTAAAGGGGATCAGTGTGTGAATACTAGAACAAAAAATTCATTTCATATCGATTTTACTTGATTATAATAAAGATAACATAGACAAAGATGGTTAGGAATTATGAAACATGACCTTCAAAACATACCCACAAGATATTCTCATGCAAGCATTTTACAATTGTTCTAGATGTAGCTAGAGCGTGAAACCTCCAAATTTAGAAAACAGCATGTTACCTATGTAAACCAGGTGAAAAGAAATTTGTTATTTTTGAGAAGCTGGTTCAGTGAACTAAGGTATCTATGTAGTTGAATCTATAACAAGGTACAAACTACGTAATCAGGCATCACCACAGATTGAGCACTAATGCCCACAGCAGCTCTCCAGAATGTTTAGACAAGTAGATTGATATGTATATTAATATACAAAAACATAGTCTACAAAGACGAGGTAAATTTTACCACCATATCACATCAAACATCTGAAGTGCAATGACCTACAATAACAGATGCAGAACAGAATATTATATCATTGCATGACTATCTTTGCCAACTCACAAGGCACTTGATTGAACAAATTGTTTATCAGCATCGGCAATCTATTCTAACCCCACAAGGAAGCTAGTAATACTTTGTTTAACAATGAATTTGTGCCAAAGATGTTTTTTTTTTCTTTTTTTTCTTTTTCTACAAATATACATTGATATACATACAACACATGAGTGATTTTATGGAACCCATAGGTGAAGTTCGATATTAGCAAGAAATACCTACTTTAGGCCATAAGATGTTGCTTACGATTTTTTTCAAGACTCCAAATTCTTCAATAAAAGCTGGTTCTGCGATCAAGTTTTGAATGACTTTCTAGTTGGATCGTTCCTGCGTTTGGGAAGTCTGTGAACTTTATCCTGACTTCTTTTATGCTCAACCTCTAATGTTGACTATTTCTGGGTTGTGGAGCTCAAATCAATTCCTGCTGTTAGTGGCTTGCCAAACTCAAATGAGTTATGCTTTACTTGAGCCTTCCTCCGTTTGTATGTCAAAGGAAGTGCAGGCTCAGTTTTGGACCCCTCTGGAACACTGGGTTTGCCAATAAGCTTTTCCGATATTTTGACACACACATCACTTTGGCCCTTCATTTGGTCGGAAGAAGAGGGCACAAAAGTTTCCTGCTTACCGGTACCAACATCTGAAAATCTTGAGACCAAGTCTGGAACTCTTGGATGAATTGCAACATGCTCTTCTTGCATGGATTTTCTCTGCCACTCTCCTTCATAACATTGAATTTTAATAGGAAATTGTACAAAGGAACTCTCAGAAATTCCTTTACTTCCAAGACCCAAGTTCGGCAACAAATTTTTACCACTTAAATTATATCTCTTTGCACCCATTGTATCCATTGATGACTCACATTCAGCATTAGAAACCCTACCCACATTGTTTCTGGACAGTTTCTGCTTTGCTAAGTCAACCATTTCATTCAATGACGGATTCATTTCCCTCTTTATCTTCCTTGTTGAAGTAGAACTCTCTGAAAACTTACTGTTTCTCATGATACTTTCTTGCTGATTCAGTGCACAATGAGTCTTCTCCAGAGTCCTATACATTTCAATGTTAGCAAGTTTCTGCCATAGGAGAGGGCATTCACCAACTGTATCTCTGAGGTGTACAGACTCTGGCAAAGCAGTGGCTTTGTGATCAACTAAACTTTTACCACTGCCCGGTACAGTTGATTGTGGTTGCCTTTGCACCATTTTTTTATGATCCAACTGGAAAGGAACTTTTGGTATTAGTTTCAGCAGACCTTTCGGTTCAGATCGGAGCTTTTCCAACATGTATACCTTGGGGTAGTGGTTTTGGACTGAACCGTACAAAGATGCTTTTGACTTTAGAACCCCCTTTACATTGCAGTTCGGAGTAATAAACTTCATTCCATTGGAAGATAAAGAAAACATATTGTCTGATCTTGTTACACCCACCAAGTTTATTTTCTTTGACAAATTATGCAGAGCTGCATCTGACTTATTTTCCTCACATAAGAAATCACCATCTTCAGGGATTGTATTCAGATCAAGCAAATTGTTGCCCTTATGTTTTCTCCTT
>JAVXUL010000001.1:16614127-16640163 GCA_035590515.1 Trichilia minutiflora
CTTAGCTTTGTCTAATATATGTATCACACATATTTGTTATTATAACTTTCATGTCTCTAGATATTTGATATAATATTCTATGATAGGATTTTAACAAATTTTCAAATATTTTGGCTCCAGGGGAGATTTTGAATAAAATTAAAAATAATTTGTCATATTATTATATACAGTGTTTTCAATTTTTTGAAAAAATGGTTGGACAAAGATTTTTGACGGTTAAAAGTATGTTTAATATTAAAATATTATAATTACACAATTATTTTTTGTTTTTGCTTTTACTTTACTGTTATTGGAATGAAAGCTAATTAATTAAAATATATATATGGATTTCATAAAAAAATAAATCAAATATATTTAATATTTTACAACTTCTCTTAGTAAAAACTAAATATTACTATCCTAAATTATCATAAATATGCCCTACACTTCGATCAAAGACTTCAATGAAAATATTCAAAATTCACCCTTTCTTCGAAAAAAGCAAACTACCCGTCGCCAAACTTTCTATTTTCTCATCAACATATCTTTGTTTCATTTTATTTTTCTTCTATTGGGTTGGCAATTATTAATCAGCAGGAAACCTTTGACCATTTTTTTTTATTGGGTTGGTAATTATTAATCAGCAGGAAAATTTGACCATGCTAGTCCGATGAAGTACGATGGTAATGATAAATCATGGGCGTGCAACACAACAAAAAAAAACGCATAACAATAACTTAAAGATATTGCGACCATGCTTACATTGCACTGTCAATAATGATGCTTGAGGGATAAAGTAGTGCGCTCAATCATAAGAAAGAATCCTCTCACATGGCAATGGCAATAAAAATGGCATCCAATCACTAGAAAAAACTTCCCAATTACTGGTCCCCCTTCTCCGGCCCTCCCGCAACCCCTCCAACTCTCCGCAATCTTCGCAGAAAGATCGAGAAACAGATACCATATACAGCAGCCACGCTTGTGTTGGAGGGGCCATGAAGGCAATCAAAAGCCGCTCAAAACACCTTTTACGAATTTAAAAGCAAGGCACAGGGTCCACAATGGAGGTCATAGTTTTCTTCTTTAGCATGCATAGGTCGGCAAAATAGGTTCCGTCTAGCATGCATTGGTTGGTGGTGGGATTTTCTGTCACAACAAACCATATTAATTCTTGAAACATTATTCAGTGTCATATAGACACTCACGCTTTCAAATGAATCTAATGGGCTGGAATGAATTCAGGAAGAGGGGAATCAGTAATTAGGGTGTCAACACTGTTGATTTATGTTGAGGAAAAACTAACTAAAAAATTCCAGCGAAAAAACTGACTTAAGACCACAAATAACCTTCAAGTGCAAGTAAAATCAAACCAACCAACCAAATCCAATAATCAAAGCACATAAACTCAAAACCACCTGTAAACAGCATAAACCACCAAGAACACAAAAGATCAGAGAATAACATTGTATTATATCAGGAAAATTATGGTTCACAAGTATAAGAATGATTCATTTTTTTTCCACTACCACTCTTTCACTCTCTATTTTCTCTATCACGTTTTCTAATCTTTCTTTCAACCCTAATCTGTCTCATGAAAGCCTTTTTCCCGATCTAAAATCCCTAAAAAACGTAACACTTGTATATGGAAGAAATATAAGTCAAAACATATCAGAATTTTTAATGTGACCTGGAAACTGGGACAGCTCGGTTGAAACCATATCAGTTCCACCTAGCATGCATTGGTTGGCGGGGGGATTTTCTGTCACAACAAACCATATTAGTTCTTGAAACATTATTCAATGTCATTTAGACATTCACGCTTCCAAATAATCAAATGGGCTGGAATGAAGTCAGGAAGACGGGAATCAATAATTACGGTATCAACACTGTTGGTTTCATTACACATATGACCATCAGCAAAGTCACAAGAATGACTGTGATACATGAAGAGGCAATCACTGAGAGAAAATCATATCAGAGGGAAAGTTAAAGAACTACGGATTGAAAAAGAAAAGATTACAAATATCCTGACAAAAACCAAGACAGACAAATCAAATCTATATTATCAGATATCCCACTAACAACCTTTCCCGCTTGTGAAGAGCACAGCTGGCAGTAACTATTACAGACTCTATAATTAATAAGAGCATACTGCAAAATTAATGGAGACAACAAACAAAATGATATTCAGAAACAGCTCACAATAAAGAACCATTATAAGAACATGAATAGAACTTGAAGTTGCCAAGATCAACGTGTGAGGCTCAGTAAGGCTTCTTCTCCTTTGCAATATCATTTTTTATTCCTCTTTCAATCCATCTCAAAATGAACCACTGCAATATAAAAGAATAAGTGTAAACAAATGCTAGATCAGTCAATGAGAGACCTCACCTAATGGAATTTCTTAATATGCCTTACCTGAACCCCAATAATGGCAGGGATCCACAACTTCCCCTTATCATCTGAGCCAGATCCATCTATCAGCTTCTTGTCAACTACAATAGATGGGCTATTATTGGTAGCAACATCTGTAATTCCTTCAACCAAGCTTGGAATCCAAGTATTACCATTTGGAAGAATCTGTAATTAAAATGACAAGCAATTAACAAATAAACGAGGTAATCATATATGTGATGAATGGCCACAATTGACAAAGAGAAAACAAACCTTCTCATCATTCTCATTCTTATTGCATCTTCCACTGTTCTCAACCAAAGCAACAGGAATTGCAAAATACTGCAAGCATCACAAGCAAGTTAAAAATTAAAAATAATATGGTATAAATGGTCCCAAGCCTAGCAGTAAATAAGTATAAATATTCACATGCAATAGTGAGCTGGTAAATTTTCCTTGTTGAACACATTCAATTTGCAAAGCAGAACATATGTAGAAATTTTTAGATTATTGCTATCTTAATTAGAGTACTTCAAGAATATATATGTACTATCAACAATCATATTATTTTACCCAATTTGTCTCACAGATTGTACATCCTTAGATAAAAAACAATGAAGGTATAAGATTGTATTAGATGAGAATAACGATTTCAAAATCATCTCTTGAATCTCTTATCTGTTCTTTCTCCTCACTCTCTCTTCAAAAGCTACTAACAACCAATAAGTTTTTAAATTTCATTAAGCTACACCGTGCCATTTTCAAATTTCAGGCAGCCTGGTATGATGTTAACAAAACTAGTTAAATTCTATCCGTACTTGCGGTAATATCTGCTGGGTAAACCATTGTTTTACTGAAAAATAACTTTTCAAAGGTGAAAATTAGTTGAAAACATCCAATTTTGAGTTTAGAGTAAAGCCTTGCAGTGCATGTTTCTTCTTGGTTCCCTAATCTACTACTTTCTTCTCAACTTTTTGTCAACTAGATAAAATTTTATTGGCAATTTTTCAAAAAGGAAAAACTGAAATGGAGATATCACTGTGTCTCTGATACTCAATTGTGGCAGTAAGTATAAAGAAAAGAGTACAGAGAAAAGGACATTGCAGAAAGAGGAATGTTGACCAAAAACAAATTATTGAAACCAATCTTCAATGCTATGTTATCTGTCTAAATCTAATCTGCACCACCAGTATTTCAATGCTAAGTAAATACTAATCACCTACATACACCGCATTGCAGTGTAATACCACATTGCACTGTATTCCAGTGTAGTACGATATTACTCAGCAATGCAGTGTAGTTTAACAAACTGACATCAGCATAGGTAAAAACCAAAGCTTTTTAGTTAACATTGCCATAGGTAAATATCAATCAATTAAAGAAACCGCATTGCAGGGTAGGTAACTGCATTAATCACCTTACTAAACTACATTATATTCCAATGTGCTACTACATTACACACATACATAGGCACCTCCCTTTTCACTATCGGGAAAAATAGTCAATATCACCAGTCAACTCACACTTTTGCAACTTTTGAGCATAGAAAAGTTCCATATCTAGCATATCTGTCGTAGCCTTTTCTCATCTAAAACAATAAATTTACATCATTCAATAGTTAATAAAGAATAATGTACCTCAAATTTGTGTTTTCTAATCTGAGCACCACTTTGAATGGTCTTCAGGAGACCCTCAGATCGTTTCGAGCAATAAACATCATAGTTTAGCCCATCAGGTGGGCAAAGCTGCGCATGAGTGAGGACAAGCAAACTTTTGCACCATATTTGTTTGCCAAAAGTTCCAGTGATAGCCTTAATAATTTGTTTATCCAAGTCATCCACTCTATATGCATCCAGACGATCAACATAGAGCAGAACATCTATGGTCTTATTCAAAAGAAACCTGCATAGTAAGTCCTCAATTATTAACCACAATATACTCGGATTCTAATCACTTTGAAAAATGGCACATAACCCTACAGTAAGTGAAAATTTGTCATCATAATCAGGTACCGACCCTTTTATCAACTCAAGAGCCTGGTAACTAACATAACCAGCTTCTACGAGCCCTGGAGTATCAATCATGTTCAACGTGAATCCTCCTTTTGTGCGGGAAACCATTACTGGTCTGAGCGCTTCCGACTGCATAACAAACAAACAAATAATATAAAACATAGATACCTAAAATCCATCAACCAAAATCCACAAGATAGGTCAATCTAATACGTGCCTGGAAAGAATTAACAGTGACAACTCGTTCCCCAATAAGTGAATTGACAGTAGAAGATTTCCCAACACCGCCTTTGCCCACAACAAGAATCGTCAACGTGTTGACATTCTGCAATTTGCAGCAATTAATTAACTAATAAACCAAAAGGGATTCAAAATGATCAAAAAAAAAAATAAGGGACTAAAACCTCTTGCTTTAATTTGGATAGTAATTCGATCAGTTTGTTCTGAGTTGCCGAAGGAAATTGTTGAAACGCCGACCATTCCCGAATTAGAAGTGACCCCATTGGCGGCTTACTAAAATTAAACCAAAAAAGAATAAACAAGCGAATAATTATAGACAAAAACAGAATTAAAAAACAATTTTATAAGCCCTAAAAAGATAATATCCCATCACTTGTAAACCCTAAACCTAAAACATCGTAAAATATAATGTGATTATTAACTTACCGGCTGTTTTGCTATATCTGGTTTCTTCTTCCAATGGTGCTAAGAACCAAGAAAGTAGCGCCGTTATCTTCTTCCCTCGTCTGGCGTTATCTTATGGGACTTTATATTTGTTTTTTCCGCCCAGCAAGATGCCTACCGACATACAGGAAACTATTTTTTCTTTTATTTCGCCGATAAACAACACAATATATTTTCCCCTACCAACGAAATAAAACCAGGCAGTAAATACCGTATTTCTTTGACCCTCAAAATTAAAAACAAAAAAATACCGTATTTTTACAGAGACACATAAATGATAAGTTTCCATATTTGAATATATATATATATATATATATATAATAAATCGCAAATAAAAATAAAAATAAAATTATATTTTAAAAAATGGTAGAAAATCACGTGTACACTGTACACGCGCAAAAGAGTGATATTATTTCTCTTATTCTACAGCACGTAAGAAATTTTCATGTGTAGATTTTTTATATGTTTATAAGTTTTAGTAATTTTTTATATTACTTAATTTTCTGAAAAATTTTTCTTCTTTTATAAAATTTAAAGTTTATTATTTTTTATAATTGAATAATGAACAATACGTTATACTTATTTTAGAACCTTAAGAAAATAGGGGCAAATGCAAAACTTTGTTTCTGAACCTGCCCACAGAGGTACTTTTCTTTCATTTCTTCCCCTATATTTTCCCCTCCACTGGTCTTCCTTGATTACAACACGTATATAATCTACATAACACGTAATTAGCGAACCCTCAAATCAGATTTTGGAGAGCCAATAATGTCGAATAGATTGTTCAAGAAAATTATCAAAGAACAAGAACAACAACTGCAGCAAGAAGAGGATGAGCAGCTGAAAGACAATGAATCAGAGTCTCCTGATTCTGCTCCTCGTTCTTCGATAAACCCGTTCGACCTCCTCAACGATGACGATGATGATCCTGATCCTGATCCTGACCCTGAGCAGGTATTTCTCCTAACCTTAACCATCTTATGTTATTGATGTTTGTTCTCGTTCTTGTCATTGTTTTTGCGGGTTTTTAATTTTTATGGTCATTGCTATTGTTGTAGAGCCTGAAACTGGATTACTCATTAGGGTGGGTGGGTGGGTGGGTTCATTATTGTTAGTAAATCTTGAAATTATCTAAGAACTATTTTATTTATTACGTTCTGGGTGATGGATATCTGTGAAGTTCAAGTCGCTGTTATTTCAAAAGAATTTATGTTACTTCAATTTGTTCTGAAACTGATCCTCTTGTAATAATAAAATGAAAAACTCTTGAGAGCTTAAGGCGCATAGGAAGATTAGAAAGTGGCAGAACATGATTTAATTATCTGACAATCAGAGCGAGCAGTATGGAATATTCCAGCCTCTTTCAGTTATTCATGATATTGCTGTTGTTATACCATCTCTATGTATGGTTGTGGATGGGAAGCAAAGATGAGATGGGGTTTTGCATAGGTCTATGCTTTAGTTTAGAATGGAGCTGCTCTTGGTGTCATTATGTGTGGGCATTCCATCTCTTTTTTGTTTATGTCGCCTTTACCTTGCTTTTGATGCGCTATATCTTAGTTGTTGGTTGATGCTTCTTCCATAAAACATTTACCCACCGATCGATAGTGGTGGTTACTGGAAAGAGCAGTTATGCAGCACCTGCATGTTTACATTCAACTGCTAATTATCTATACTATTCTGCAGGGAACTGAAGTTGCTGATGAAGCCTTGATTAGAGACAGGGATAAAAAGGAACTTTCTGCACTGCATAGTGCTACTGATGTAGCTCCAACATCCAATCACAAATCAAAGAAAAAGAAAAAGAAGAAAAGTAAGGACAGCGCTGCTTCAAGTGCAGATAAATTTGAACCACCGTTGGATGAGGCTTTGGATATTTTATCTTTGGATGATAACTCTTCTAAGAATCAGTCTGGACCTACAAAAGCAACACTGGAAAATGATAAAGTTCATAATCTTTTAGTCAAACAGCATGTACCTTCTGTATTACAAATAGATCCCAAATATTTGAATGTTGAAAATGAGCTGCGAAGAATATTTGGATCCAAGGTGGTTAAATCATTTGAGAGAAATCAACAAAGTGGCGGTTCTAGACAGGTGAGAGGGGGAAGACGTGGCAGTCATCATATCAGAAAGACTATTCTTGTCTCTCCATCAGACCATTGGCCTCGTTGGGATGGGAATTTTTCCATGGAATTTCTGGAAAGCAGGGATGGATACAATTACTTCAGGTAAATATCAACATTGGCCTTCTTGGTTTGCATTAGACTTCGCATCTTAGTCCCTTCTTGTTGATGTTTATCCCAGGTTAACTTTACGCTAGTTGAAAAATAAGCAATAAACGTCTTGATTATCATTCATAAGATGGACTTACTTTCTGCTTTTAGCAGACTCATCCATTAAGCAATAACTTATATATGTGTACAGTTGTCAATCAAAACGAATGGTTTACTTAGCTATGTGCATCGGAAGTATAGTTAGGTGGTCTTAGAGCTCTCTAATGCATTAAAACCTTTAGTAAATTCGTCATTGCAGATGGACTAAACTGGAGTGCAATATCTATTTTTGTCTACCCGTTTCCCTGGTCATGATACTTGTTTGCAGCTTAGTTTATCTATAATGCTCGTGTTTTGTGTCTGAATTCTCTGTAGAAACATTTGGCAGCGCATATATTTTTAGTTTTAGTGATTTTACTTGTGTGGTAATTTTGGTTTTGTTCATTCGTGTAGATATGTGCATTCACCTACCTATAGTCAAGCTCAGAGGGCCTTTGAAGCTGCCCAAGCTATTCATGATCTTAACGGTGTAGCGACTGTTTTGATGCATAATCCTTATCATTTGGATTCATTGATAACAATGGCGGATTATTTTAAATTTGTGGGTGAACATCAAATGGCTGCAGATGCAGTTGGAAAATGCTTATATGCTTTAGAATGTGCGTGGCCTCCAATCTTCACCCCCTTACAGGGTAATTGCCAATTGAAATTCAGCCATGAAACAAACAAACCATTGTTCAAAACACTTTTCGCTCACATGATTAACATGGATAGACGTGGTTGTCATCGGTCTGCTCTAGAAGTGTGCAAACTGTTGCTTTCTCTTGATTCAGATGATCCAATGGGGGCCTTGTTCTGCATTGACTACTTTGCAATAAGGGCAGGGGAGTACGCATGGTTAGAACTGTTCTCAGAACACTATAAAAGTGATAACTCCTTATGGTTGTTTCCAAATTTCTCGTATTCCCTTTCTGTTTGCCGGTTTTATATTGAGCGAGAGAAAACATCACAAGATACTCGTACGTATAATGCAAAGGCTACATCAGTTGATCTGATGAAGCAAGCTTTGATGCTTCACCCTTCAGTTCTTAAGAAACTTGTGGCAAAGGTACCCTTAAAAGATCAGGCATGGACAACCATAATCAAACACGGTCATTTCCATTTGGATGAAACTAGCATCCCCTCTTTAGATCACCTGATCAATATATATGTGGAGAGGAGCTATATCATATGGAGGCTTCCTGATCTACAAAAATTGCTTAGAAATGCTGCAGAACAGGTGATTGAGACAGTGGAACTCAATAAAACTGAAGCAATGGACTGGGCATGCGTAAGAGAAGAATCATTCACATCAGAGAAAAATGAGTGAGTATTGAATTATTTAATTGTTATCTTAATTTGCTGTAGTTAAACTTTTCTATTTTTATTTTTCACCATAGAAGGCATGTATTCTATATTTAGTTTTTAATACTATTTGCTGAACCAAATTTATGGGAGAAAATCAAATTTAAGAGTAAGCTGAATTAGCTTTGGTGCTGAATAAATAAAGTCAGGATCACATTTTTTGTTCTAGATTAGATTGTATAAATCAGATACCGTTAGAACAGCTTATTCTGTCATATTAATTTTCCTTGTCTTTGTTTGCATTGAAGTTGCCCAATTAAACTTTTTTCTTTGCCAGGTATGGTCATTTATTGGTTCAAGACTTTTCCGATACAGTGTCAACTCTTCCCCCTGATAACCTACAAAACTTTGTTGTTGATGCAAGAATGGGAGAAGCTATGCATATTGGTATCCAAGTTGGTAATCCACCTGACGTTGGCCAAGCTCCACCCCCACGAGATGTTGCAAATCGCCATCCATTAGCTGTCTTGTTTGAATCGATGCTGCCTTGGGTTAATTATGGGGATGGTATTGAAGCTCATGAGGATGACCGAATTAATGGGCATGGTCAAGGCAATCAAGAAGATTGAGTGGAATTGAGACTAGCAATCAACTCAATGCTTCAAGCAGCGTTA
Source organism: Trichilia minutiflora (assembly GCA_035590515.1). NCBI lineage: Eukaryota > Viridiplantae > Streptophyta > Magnoliopsida > Sapindales > Meliaceae > Trichilia > Trichilia minutiflora. Next base: position 16,623,491 of record JAVXUL010000001.1, read on the forward strand.
CCCTTTCTTAATTACTTTACTGATGCACTTCAATTTCTTGTAATATTTTTGATAGATTCATCTGAGAAGGATCTTGCATGTAGGAAGTGACGTTTCCGGCCAATTTATCCCCCGTAAATTATTATCCTTTGGATTTTATGGTTTAACTGTTATGGAGTAGATTTAGTACATTGCCTTTATAGTAACATTTCGACAGAGTGCTCATACATTTGTTTGCTGTTTTTCCAACTGCCCCATAGCAATTGCTCCAGAATGAGGATGTTAATTCTATTAGTTAAATTAGCTAAAGCAAATTCTGAAAGGGACGTTGGGTGGAGTAATCAGATCACTTGTGACATTTTTTGTTCGGTTGCGACAGTTGTTTCATTAAGATTATATTCTCCTTTGTATAATTCGGGAAAATAATTCCAATTACGAGCCATGATTAGGTTAATCATAGAGTGAATTGAGAAGTTTACGTTAAGTCTTGTTTCAAAGCAGGAGAGGTTGAGCATTGAAGAATTTGCGAGTATACTTAAGGCCTGTTAGGGATAATTTTACAAATTATAAATTCCTGTAGGCCGCTGAAGTCTTGGTATATGAGAAATTGCAAATCATCATAATATTCCATGCCCAAAGATTTTAGTGCCATAAGTGAAGGTAACAAAAAAATGTGGACGCTGGGAATAGCAAAATGATGTCAAGAAGACTTGACAATCTCGCTGTAACCATTATTTGCGCCAACTACAGGAGTTGATGATAGAGCAGAATTGTCAGCGACTCCCTGACCCTCGTCAGATTCATTGTCATCCTTTACAGCGAATATGACCGACACAACCAGCAATGGATAGCTTACTGTGGTAAGCAACCAATTGATGATCAATTGAGTGAGCAAAGGGACCAATTTGCCAAGCAATTGCCGCTCCTGCACTTTGCACTCCCTTGTAGAACCCAGTGTACCTGTAATTAGCATACTGCCAATAGTTAGAAGGATTTTGTGATCACGTGCAAACCTTGCATGAAATGCATGCTTGGATGAAAACAAGAATACCTGCTCAGGGTCTCAAAATCATCGGCCAATGCTCCAATCACCCAATAAACCATGCTTTGAAACATGGCATCAAGTAGACCATAACTAAAATACAAAACAAATGGTCCAGCAAATCGTCATGAGAGTAAGTCCATCACGAATCCAATTCCATGTGATCCCAACATTTGCGCACCCCAATAAAAAACATTGTTCAATCCCCTAGTCCTTAAATTGAACATCTAACCATTAACATTATTGAACTGGTAACTATAGAAAAAGTTGCCAATTTGCCATCTTTGGAGTAACTCTATAATCCTAAAGTACCTTAGATAGCTTGTCAACTCACGCTCCTTCATATTCTCGGAGTTTTTCATCAAAACCTTTTTAATTACCTTAGTAATGGCTTTCATTTACCCATTAACTTGAGGTTGAGTCGGGGTTATAAACCTAAGATTTATATTAAAATCTGAGTAGAATTCTCTAAATTTAAAGTTATTAAACTGCTTCCTATTATCCATAATTAGAACTTAGAGAATTCCAAAATAGTAGATTACATTCTGTTTCACAAAGTAAGTAACCTTCTTTTTAGTAATACTTGTCAAAAGCTCAATTTCTGTGTACTTAATAAAATAATCAATGATGACTATTATGTACTTTGTCCTGACTCAAGCAATAAATAGTGAACTGATCAAATCTAGTCTCCATTAAATAAAATACGGGCTTATAATATTAGACAATGCCTCTGAGGGTTGTCTAAAGATATCTCTATGAACTTGGTATTCATAATAGAACATGATAATCTAATATGTATCATGAGAAATTATGAGGCCAATAATATCTCTATCTCATTATTTTATACATGAGGAAATGGGCAACGATATGATTTTCACAATTCTTTGATGAACTTCTTTCAAAACCCTTGTTGTCTCATCTCGTCTTAAGCACCTCAAATAGGATAGGTTTAATCCACACTTATACAGCTTCTTATCGCTAACCACGTATCTAATCGACTTATTTTTTATCTTCCATATCGCATTATTGATTTATTGTCCTCAAAGAGTTATCCATTTTAATATAAGCTTTCAATTTCTTCATCCAAATTGGGTCAGAATCTTCTTCTACTATGGCTACTAAGTCGCTTTTCATATTAGTGTTTCTCTGTGACAAAACTTTGATTAGTATCGAGGCTAAAATTTTTCCTTTAAATGTTGAAACTAGTCAGGCTATAGCACATCAGCTCTTCAATAATCTGACCTAGAAACTTGCTTCAACGTTATCTTTTCAAACGTTCTTATAAGCTCCTTTACATGATCTAAATAAGCTTGCATATTTACTTCACGTAATTAATCTAGTTTGCAATTCTTTAAGAATCACTATACATATTTAAGGATGTAGCTCCCAGAACTTAGACTAATTTGATTTCAGTTGTCAGGACCTTATATTCGACTTTGCTATTAGTTACTCGAAAATTAAATTTAAGTGAGTATATCATTTCTACTCTATCAGGTTCATTTAAAATTATCCCAACACCTCCGCCTTGGACATTTAAGATATCATTAATAAAGAGTTACCAATATGCTCCTGAGACATCTTACTTGGGGGTATTGATTTTTCGTCAAGATTTGATATATGGATAGTTATTCCGATACCAACCTCTTAGCTATAAAATCAACCAGTGCTTATCTTTTCATTGTCTTTCAGGATTTATAACTGATGTCGTATTTGTTAAGCTCGATAGATCACTTTACCAGATGTCTCGAGAGGTCAAACCGATGAAGAATTTGTCTAAGAGATTGATTGGTCAAAATCACAATCTGATGTGCTTGAAAATAAGATCACAACTTTCTGACAGCCATCACAAGTATGAATATTAGCTTCTCGGTGATGAATACTTGGTTTCTATATCAAATATAGTTTTACTAATGTAATAGACTGGCTTATGAACCTTTTCAATATATTTTTTAACCAAAACTGAGCTCATCGAATGATTACTAATAGTTAAATATAAGTAGAGAATATGTCCCACCTTAGGGCTTATCAAATTTGGAACTAAGGCGAGACATTTCTTAAGCTCTTTAAAACTGTTCTCGTACTCTTCAGTCAACTCCATCTTTTTTCCTTTTTTTTTTTCATGACCTAAAAGAATGAAAAACATCTATCAGTAACTTTAGACATAAACCTGCATAAGACGACTAACCTTTCCTTCAAATTTTGTAGTTCTTTTAATGTATTTAGGGACTTCAACTCCTAAATTGCCTTTACCTTTTAAAGATCAACCTCTATTCTCCGTTCACTAACCATAAATCCCAAGAAATTTTCCGTTCCGACACTAAATGAACACTTCTCTGGGTTTAACTTCATATTATATTTTCTTAAATAAAAGAAAGTTTTCTCTAGATATTTCACAAGGTCCACAGCTCGGATAGACTTTATAATTATGTCATCAATGTAAACTTTTATTATTAACCCAATCATAGTTTTGAATATATAGTTGACCAGTCTTTGAAATATAACCACTGCATTCTTAATCTGAAAGGTATCATGTTGTAATAATACAGGCCTTGATCTATGATGAACGAGATTTTTTTTATCAAGTTCATACATTTAGATCTAATTATACCCCAAGAATACAATCATAAAGCTCAATAACTCATGCCCTTTATCAACTGATCTATCTTCGACAGCGAAAAGTTATCTTTGGGGCATACTTTGTTTAGATCAGTGAAATTCACATACATTTTTCATTTCTCATTTAACTTCTTCATCATAACCACGTTGACAATTCATTCAAGGTAATTTACTTCTTAAATAGAACTAACTTTGAGAAGTTTTTCTACCTTCACATTAATTGCTTCCCTCCTTTTGATGTTGAACATTCTTTTCTTTTATACTACAAGCTTAAATTAGGGGTCAATTACGAGGTGATCAAAGATGACTTGGGTACTAATTCCTGGCATCTTTTCATTTGTTTAAGCAAACACATCCATATTTTTCTTAAGAACTCCTGTCAAACTTCCGTTCTACTAATTAGGTAGATGGAACCTTATTTTCATAACTTTCTCAGGACTTTCTACATTTAATATCACAAACCCTATCTCTTCAACAGGCTTTGTGATAAATGACTTATTTGGGAGTTCCAATTTTCTGTTCAAATTTTTCAATATCTACATCTATTATTGTTATTCATTTTAACATTCAAATACCTCTTCCAATGGGCGTTTAGAAATATAATTAGAATTATTCATGATTGTTGTGAAACATAACCTAGCTTTCTTTTGATTTTCTTTTACCACTTTGATGCCTTCTCCTGTCCTAAACTTGAATTTTAGGTAATAGATGCTCTCCACTGTCTTAATCATCTTGAGAAATGGCCTCGTTAAGATCATAAAATATAAAATTTTTAAGTTCACCGCTTAAAGTTCTACAATGGTTGTCTTCTGATACGGCCTATCTCCCATTGTAATTGGCAATTGTATGGTACACAGGGGATAAACACATAATTCTTTGAACCCCTATAATATTGGTTTAGCTGTCTAAGTCTTATATCTTCAATCCCTAAAGAATCTAGTATTTTTTTTAAAAATGATATCGGTAAAACTTTCTGTGTTAATTAAGATTTTATTAACCTGAACTGTCCCAACCATCATAGACATTACAATAGTGTCATTATGAGGGTAATGAACCCCAATCTTATCTTCATCCGTAAACATGATTAGGATTATCGCTACTTTCAATTTCTTCTTGGCTCTCACATTCATTATATGTAATTACGACAAAAATAGACAGAGAGTATTTGAAGTAATTCTTACATGTCTTATTCGAATTGCTTGCCAATGTCAAGTTACCTAAAATGACCATAGCATATGATCTGTTCTTTTCTTCTGTTCTTTATTTAACTCAGGATCTTGACTTTCTTCCTTGAGATCAGCTACAAACTTTATTGGGTAATTGTTCCTGATTAACACTTCAATTTGTTCCTACAAATCAAAATATTCATTAGTATTGTATTTGACATCCTGATAAAATTCGTAAAACTTATGTCCTGTGCTTCCATATAATTTAGCATTCAAGGATCGAGATTCTAATTGTAGAGTTTCTTGCATTTTAATCTCTTTTAGAATTTGTGAAAAAGAAGTATTTAAGGGGATAAATTTCCTATATTCTTATAATTGGGCTACTCTTTTCATACATCCCTTCGAGGGGATTTTCTCTCCCTCAAATATCCATCGTCTCGACGTCTCTCAGACTTAAAAAACTCTGGCACCCGATTCTCACTTTTATTCGAATTAGGGAATCTTCTTCTACTATTACTCCTCTTTTTACTATTAAGTTTATTAAAGCGGACCTTTTTTTCAAGAAAAGCCCGATGTTTTCTCTTTTTTTAACTTTAATGCAATTTGATCTTCAATTTCTATCTCATTTAGTAACTTCCTCCGAGCTATCTCATATGTAGAACAGAGCACTTACGTACAACGTACTATGCTCTATCCACTCTCAACTCTTGCTTGAGGCCTTCCAGCACAAGTCGATAATGAAATTCTCCTAATTTTACCACCTTCTCATCGTATCTCCTAAAAAAAGCTTTTAAGGTGTTCATCAACTCCCTATCTTAACAACAATAAGGAGTTCAGGGTCTTCGTACTAAAAGCGTCATTGAGCTGTTCAAATCTATGAATACTTCCCAACGTTAAGCTGATGAACCACTTTCTGCCCTGTTCTTTCAATATTAGCAGGAATAAGAGGCAAATCTCGTCCATCTCTAGATTAACATCATCTCTCTAAAAAAGTCCATATAAAATTGTTCTCCTTATAAAAGAGGTGATATATGACATCTTGAACTTCCAAGGTAAAACCAAATCCAAAATATTCCATAAAAAGGGAGATTTCGAATAAGAATTTACATGTGATACAGGCTTTGTATTTCTTCGTTGATCATGTTTTTTTCTTACTATCAATTTCTTTCACTAATTTTCTCACTAAAGATTCGTTGATAACCTCAGATATCCTCTCTCTAGGACCCACGATGTTACGAGACCTCTCGTTCTCTTCAACATTTTTTATTAAGGATTCTCTTCATGTTCCCGAAATTTAAGCTGGTCTTAACTTGTAATTCACCTTGGGATTGGAAAAGGAATGAATTGACTCAAGCTGATGGCCCTCAAGAATTTTGAAGAGTGCATTTTTATTCTTCCTTTCTGCTCTTCCCTCGTAGGCTAAATCTACAACCTTTGTTTTCCATTTCTTTGCAGTTGTATATTTTCTTCTGGAAGCATCCTCATACATCCTATCACTTCGTCTTTTAATCTGCATCATATCTGGGGTTCTACTTTCCATTGCTTCCAAGGACATACCTATTTTTGAGCCAAATGACCTTATCTATAGTATTTTCTTCGTCTCCGAGACTTCTTTGACCAACGTTTGCATTTGTTGATCGTTTTCTACAAGGCATTTCTCACTTCTTTTAATTGTTGCACCTAATGAGTGGCCTTTCCATCCTTTTTCCTGTGGTATGATCGATGTAAAAAAGTTTCAGAACTTGATCAGAGTCTCATATTTTTTGAGATTTTGCTTTGTTTGCTGCGATTATCATTGGCTGCTATTGTTGCTTGTGGAGAATAACCCTCCAGATTCCTCACATTCCTTCCAATTGTATAGGTTATGGTTACTGCCATCTTATCCACTTTATTTGAAATTCAATGGTATTTTATTCGTATTTTCCACATACAATGTCAAATATTGATATAGGAAATTATCTCTCTTTAAATTTCGTGCATCACCACGATCTTCAACATTAACAAAGGACGGATTTGACTTGAAAATAAAGAAAACGATCAGGAAAAAAGTTGATTTTTCGAAGAAAATCCTCCGATACTTAAGTCAGGGCTTTACTTGATTCAAAGAGAAACTTAAAATAAAAAGATTTTAACAATAATTCAATTAAGTAGAAAAAATTAACTATTTTCTTGATTCCCTTACCTTATACGATCAAACTTCATAATCGTAGTATATATATCTTACAATCACTGTTACTAAAATTATTGTCTATATTTATTTGATAATCATTATCCACATTTATTTTATTTAAATATTTTATTTGAATTTGTCAAGCAGATCAATGTGATTGTTATAGATAGTCTCGAAAGTCCATCCATCAATAACTAATATCATGATTCAATCTTAATGTGATACATCTAACCTCTCGAGATCTCCTAAGGTCTCGTCTTTATATATAAGCCTAGTGGAATATTATAATTTTTTTAAAAATCTCATAATCTCATTCTCTTACTCTAATTATGGAGAGAGACTTTAGATCTCATATGTTCATCTTAAAACTCTTATGATAATATGTATCCACTTCAAATAAAAATAATCTTAATTTATTGAAGATAGAATTTTAATGAGCTTTGGACAACTGCGAAAAAATTGAACTCCACTGAATAATAAATTCTCCAACTCACTCACTCACTCTCTCTCTCTCTCTCTCTCTCTCACACACACACACACACACACACGCGTGCGCACATGCACACGCGCGCGCGCGCACACACACACACACACACATATATATATATATAAAATTACTTTCAAACATTCAAAAGTGTTAGAGAAACAATAAGCTTTCTTTCTTTCTTTATTTTTATTGTCCTGCTGCTCAATCTTAAAAAACAACAAGAAGAACACATTTCACAACCGTGAAGGCTCAATTTCGAATAATACCTTTGAGCTGTTTTTATTTAAAATGAGTCGTTTTCATTTCTTAAATTCTTAAAAATGTAAGTGCCAAAAATTACAGGAGAAACTCAGAAAAACATAATAGGCTCACTGGAATACAAAATGAGGTTGATGCCACCGGCTAAACTTAAAACTTGAAAAGATGTCAGATACTATTCTGTATGAATGAAGAACTCATTGTTAACGCTTCTCTGCTGTCCGTAAGAAGCGACACACACACACCAAAAAAAAAACACTCAATGCAAAGCCATACAGCTCATATTTGTCATCTGTTTCCCTGTTTCATGCAGTTTCCAACATTTTTGCAGTGATTTATTGTAATTTCTCAAGTAAATGCTAGAAGTCAGAAATTAATTGTCGTTACAGAAGATCCAGACATACAGCACTCCTATATGTTGCTATTCCTATATTGTTTCATATTGAGAAGCCATATCTGCTCTAAAGTAAACACTGAAGATCACAAAATAGGAATGCTTGACATTAAAAGAAAAAGAAAGCCTTATGTGGATTTGATATCCCTTCTTAAAATCTGCTCATAAATCGAAAACAAGCCTTCTTAAGCATGTGTGCATGTGTAAGATAGAGACTAGGTCATATGGATCCTTCTTCTCTCGGATTCTAATGATCACAGTATTCAAAAATCAATTGACTAGAACTTCCTTTTGATTTGCCGAATTTCTCCGGTGACCAACCAGTGTAAAAGGAACTAAATTCCAATTCCCACCAACTGGCTAGGTGATAAAGCCCAAATCTGAGAAGAACACAAAACACAGAACTCCATAATTTGTATCCCCATTTAACTCGTATAAGCAGAAAAGTTAAAGGGATCAGTGTGAATACTAGAACAGAAAAAATCATTTCATATCAACTGTTATTGATTATAGTAAAGATAAAATTTTAATAGACAAAGATGATTAGGAATTCTGAAACATGACCTTCAAAACATACCCAAAACATATTATCATGCAAGCTTTCACAATTGTTCAAGATGTAGCTAAAGCCTGAAACCTCTAAATTTAGAAAACAGCATGTAACCTATGTAACCAAGGTGAAAAGAAGTTTGTTATTCTTGAGAAGCTGGTTGAGCGAACTAAGGAATATCTAGAGTTGAATCCATAACAAGGTACAAGCTATGTAAGCAGGTGTCACAACAGATTGAGCACTAAATCCTACAACAGCTCTCCTAAATATTTAGGGAAGTTGATTGACATGTCTATCAATATACAAAAACATAGTCTACAAAGATGAGGTAAATTTAACCACCATATCACATCAAACATCTGAAGTGCAATGACCTACAATAACAGAGGCAGAACATTATTATAGCAGGCACAACTATCTTTGCCAACTCACAGGGCACTTGATTGAACAAAATGTTTATCAGCTTAGGCAATATATTCTAACACCATAAGGAAGCTAGTAATACTTTGTTCAACAATGGGATTGTGCCCAAGATGTTTTTTTTTTTTTTTTTTTTTTGGTGGTGGGGTGTTTCTGGGGCTTTTTACCATTATACATTAATGTACATACAACACGAGTGATTTTATGGAACCCATAGGTGAAGTTTGACACTAGCAAGAAATACCTACTTTAGGCCATAAGATGTTGCTTTAAGATTTTTTTCAAGTCTGTGAACTTTATCTTCACTGCTTTTATGCTCAACCGTCCGATATTGACTATTTTGGCGTTGCAGAATTCAAATCAACTCCTGCTGTTAGTGGCTTGCCAAACTCAAATGATTTATGCTTTACTTGAGTCTTCCTCCGTTTGTATGTCAAAGGAAGTGCTGGCGCAGTCTTGGACCCCTCTGGAACACTGGGTTTGCCAATCAGCTTCTCTGATATTTTGACACATGAATCATTTTGGCCCTTTATTTGTTCGGAAGAAGATGCCACAAAAGTTTCTTGCTTACCAGTGCCAACATCCGAAATTCTTGAGACCACATCTGCAGTTCTTGAATGAACTGCAGTATGCTCTTCTTGCATGGATTTTATCTGCCACTCTCCTTCATAACATTGAATTTTAAAAGGAAATTGTATGAAGGAACTCTCAGAAATTCCTTTACTTGCAAGACCCAAGTTCGGCAACAAATTTTTACCACCAAAATTATATCTCTTTGCACCTATTGTATCCATTGGTGACTCATATTCAGCATTAGAAACCCTTCCCACATTGTTTCTGGACAGTTTCTGCTTTCCTAAATCAGCCATTTCATTCAATGATGGATTAATTTCCCTCTTCATCTTCCTTGTTGAAGTAGAACTCTCTGAAAATCTACGGTTTCTTAAGTTACTTTCTTGTTGATTCAGTATGCAATGAGTCTTTTCCAGAGTCCTATGCACTTCAATATCACCAAGTTTCTGCTGTAGGAGAGGGGATTCACCAAGGCCACCTGTATCCCTCAAGTAAACAGATGCTGGCAAAGAAGGAATTTTACAATCAACTAAACTTTTACCCCTGCCAGCAACGGCTGATTTTGGTTTCCTTTGCACCATTTTTGTATGATCCAGCCGTAAAGGAACTTTGGGTACTACTTTCAGCAGACCTTTTGGTTCAGACCGAGGCTTTTCGAACACATCCATGGCAGTTATCTTTGGGTAGTGGTTTTGGACTGAACCGTACAAAGATGCTTTTAACTTTAGAACCCCCTTTGCATTGCAGTTCGGAGTAATAAACTTCATTCCATTGGAAGACAGAGAAGAAAACATGTTGTCTGATCTTGAACCACCCATGAAGTTTATTTTCTTTGACAAATGATGCAGAGTTGCATCTGACTTACTTTCCTCACATAAGAAATCACCATCTTCAGGGATTGTATTCAGATCAAGCAAATTGTTGCCCCTGTGTTTTCTCCTTGTTCTCCACATATGAATTCTTTCTTCAACATCAATACTGTTTTCACACTGGTTCCATATCCTGCTCATTTCTTTGAACATTTCAGCCATATTGTCATGGTAGGATCTTAATAAATGATAATACTTTCTCTTCTGCATAGATTGCAAACATTCTCTGGAGGAAGTCACTGTTGGAGGATAGAATCCACCTTTCAACCTTTTGAAAAATATATCTAAGGGATTGCCAAAATGCATATCAGTACCACCAAGGAGCTCCTCCATGGTCAACCAGAAAGTCTGCTGGTCCATATCAGGAAGGTAAGCTGTGAGAGAGAACCTATCTTCCTCAGTTAAACATGAATTCCACGTGTCCAAAGATAATATCTCCCTCAAATTTGGCAGATCATAAAGTTCATATGGTATATTGCAAAGCTGCCCTTCCAACATGCCAAGCTCACAACCTATTTCTTCCCACTCATAATCAGGAAATTCATCCTCTAAGTCTACCCTGGGGTCAGTGCTCTTTTCCATCATCATGTCTTTACCATTGAAGTCAGAAATTTGTTTGAAAAAGCTACCAACCGCCCACTGGCCAATCTTAAGGATGCCCATTGAGAGGAAAAGGATAGCAAAATCTATAATCTAGTCATTGGAAGATGACAAAATTGTCAATGTGAAACCTTGATTTCCAGAAGAAAGATTCCTGAGAAGACGAGTGAAGTTTAGCCATCAAAATCAATTGAATTGTTTGACAATTACTAAAGATCCAGTTACTAAAATTTGACTACCAGAGGAGGAATATTTAATCTCAACCGTCATATATCTCAATGTCTGTAAATAGAACTGCATGAAAAATACAGTTTACAACATATTTGTATATGATATAACAACATTAATTAACAACCTGAAATTCTCAAGAACTTTGAAGATTGTATTGCATATTGATACAAACATCCCAGTATTGAAAACTAAACAGAGAGTATCAATTTTAACAGCTATCATAGGAGAAAAACAGACCCATCAACCAATATAGCTGATGAAAACATTTTCTGTAAGTTATAAATTCATATCAACAGACAATAATCCACAAATTTCAATTATTTGTGCGTCCATGTGTCCAGTAATTCAGCTGGAAAGACTTATACACCCATATCCAAAATCTGATTAGCAAGTAGTGCAACGAAATATGCATTTCTACCATCCTCCCAGATCAACCTGATAATAATTCCGGGCAACAATTGAAAAATGAAATTCTAATACCCAGCATCAGTCATTCAAGAAACAAAACTGCATATAAAATTCTGAAATTTGGAACCAAATTACAAGATAATGAGAATACAAAAAAATAATGCAATTTAGTATTTACTAGATTCTCAACCAATGGACTAACAAAATACTAACGGATCAATCAAAAATACAAACTACACTCTAAAGGTAATTTAAAAGCTCACCAATACCTTTGCCACTAAAATCCCCGATCAAGCTAATCGTCAATACCAGCAACGGAGTAATCCAGAGCCGAATAAAATCCAAAATTCAAATCGTCAAAACCGATAAAGAGATGAGGCCGATCCCTTAAAACAGTAAAGCGAAGCAAATAGAACTGGTTATTTACCTTGGTTGTACTTGAGAATGGCAACAAAACCATAATTTTACTTGTGCCTACACCCTGCTGCCTTTTCAATCATTTTTTCCCCAGTCTTTACTTTTTGTTCCTAAATGTTTTCAGTTTTTGATTTTTTTGATTTTTTTTTGGTTTCTTTCCCTTTGTGGCTTTGTACCTTGTAAAATGTGCACTGTGACTGCGAGTCAATAGCTAAAAGTCTGAAGCAATAGTGTCACTCTCAAGTAACAGGTAACAACCAGAGCTTCCTACTAATTAATGATAAAGATAATTTTGTTACTAAACAGACTATTCAATCTTCATCTTGTTTGGCATGAGCGTGAACAACAGACTAAGCGCGGGGTTTGCTTTCTATAAGTTGTAAAAAGGTATATGGTTTTTATTTGGTTATTTACCTTGGAACCTGGGAGATACTTGATAAATATTATTGTATGCATCAGTATTCTCACAGGCTAAAAGCCTAAAACACACTATTTAAAGTGATATAAATAACTTAATAAATATTAATATTATTTTTACTATTAATATGTTATAAATAATTTAATAAATATTGTCCTCACAATTTATCTTTAAAACTTCAAGCAGCTCAAAACACACCCTTTAAATTATAAATGATTTAATAAATATTTTATTCATAATTTATATTTAAAATTTCAAATGATTATAAATATTATCCTCGTAGTTTATTCTTGAAACTCAAGGTAGCTCAAAACACACCGTTTAATATAGTATAATTGAAATAGGAAATATTGTCCATTTTAATATTTTTGATATCTTGTAATTTTTTATTTGAGATTTTAAACTTAAAACACGTTTATTAAATAAAGACTTATTACCTTCATACCGTAATCTATCATAAGAGTCACCTGATACATTCACAACAAATATTAATTTGATTAAAAAAATTTATCAATTTAATTATTAAATTTTATAATACACTTAATACAGTAATTTGATGTTACTAAAAGCATAATAATAATTTGATGCTATAGAATAGTATATTATATGCTTTACATTGATAGTAATTATGAAATTAGTATGTATTTTAAAATTTGTAAATATTATTTTTTTAAAATTAATTTTATTTTTAGATCATTTGATATTATAATGGAATAAAAAATTTTAAATATCAAATATCAATAAAAAAATGTGTGAGTTATGTTACTAAATATTTTTAAAATTACAATTATCATAATACTCAAAACTCCTTAGTCTCATTTTAACTAATTTGTATGTTTCCCTTTTTTTTAAATAGTTGATTTTAGAAAACCGGATAAGAATTAAATATCTATGGTTCAAAAAAATTTTTTTTTTTTAACCGAAGTGTTCGGGCCAACTTATGCACACCTTGACTAATCTTCAGAGGAGGCTAGCACAGCATCCCACCATCACGACCCCCCACTTAAATCATGGACACACCCAAGAAATCAAATCAATAATCGTATGCTTAATCACACAGTCCCAAATTCATTCATGTCAACTGAACTATCTATGGGTGAGCGGTTCAAAAATCTTTAAAGTGATTCGTAAAATCTATATTTTAAATTATTGTATTTATGTTTAATTTAAATATGGTCATTATATTTAACATTTAATTATTTTTTTTCTAATAATAATTTTATATTAAAAGTCATAATAGTTTAATGATATACATATTTTAAATCAATTATCACATTATTTATATAATTTATTTACTTATAATAAACTGATTAAAAATATTATTAAAGAAGAATTAAATATTATTGGAAAACTTTAGTTGATAATTTTTTGAGTTTTATTTTTTATTTATCACCCAACTCTAAAACTTATTTTTCTAAGCATTTTAGACAAAAATGTCTTCGATTCTATATTTGATAACTCTATTTTATCTTATTATAATTTTTTCTATTTTTATTCTTTTATGTTTTTTTTTTTTAATTTTTCATCTTTTTCCTTTTTTATTTTTTAATTTAAACTCAACAAAAAATATTACTCATTTAAAAATGTATTTTTAATTAAATTTTGTACATATAATTTTAAAAATTAAAAAAATTGACACAAAATGTAACAGGCGTGCGCTTGATGCCATTGCAAGAAGGTAACTTTCATATACTTATTTAGTTAGGCAGTTGGAAGATTGAGTTCAACGTGATCACAAAAATGTTATATGAGTTTAGTTGATAAAATTTATTGAGGTGAGTTCTGAACCTAGCCTGTAAATGACAACGAAATTCAAGAGAGGTTTGTATTAGCCGTCCCATAATGGCTTTCACGTTTTCTAATTTTATTTTTTTTTATGCTAGAAAAAAGGCGAGTGAATTTACAATTATCAAAAATTACTTGATATAATTAATAGTACACAAAATTCATTATTATTTTAAAATTTGAAAAAATAGTATTGTATCTGATTTGATGCCATTCAGTGTATCCAGTTCCCATTAACTAATGCCAACATTGACAGCCTCTGTGATTCTCTTCCATTGTTCAGCTTGCGTTAAAATGACACCATTATCATTGACATACATAGTAACATATACCTTACGTTGGATTCCCGGACCGACAATTTACCAAAAACGCTGTTGGTTATCAAGGGTATCGGAATTCCAGGAATACGAAATTAAAAAGGTGAAAAACCACTGTACAATCGCAAACTCAGTTCATAGGCCAACCTAGGTTCTTCTTCGTCCTCCAGTTATCACCATCCCAACAACATGAGCTACTATAACAACGGCAGCAACAACATCAATAGCAACCCTTATCTTCAGCTTTCTCCTGTTCCTGCATCTGGTAACAGTGAGTTGATAACTATCGAAATTTGGGTTGGTGTACTGAATTAATCAATTATTGTTGATAGGATTGATGATGGTGATGTTTTATCTTACAAAATGAATGTTTATTGTGTTTCAGGGGCGATGGGTACAAATACAATATGTCAAATGTTAAACCGATGTGGGAAAAGGGTTGAAGATGCGACCAGAAAAGCTGACTCACTTGCTGACCACGTCTGGCATCACCGTAAATCTCTTCCATGAAAACTCATTTAAAAGTTTTTTTCTTTCTTTTCTGATAATTATCACGACGGAAGAATTTATGTTGTCTTGATCGAAATTTGAAAAACATTTTCAGGACTTGCTTTTTGGGCATAATAATCTACGTGCAGAGGACCTCCTTTTTTATAAAGATAAAAACAAGAAAAATTGGGGTGATCTCCAAGTCCAAAATACTATTTGTATTGAGCTATGCCCTAGGTATTTACCTATTTCATGAACCGAGCCATTGCCTGTCTCAATCATCTTCTATGGAGTCAATTTTCCCTTGATTCAGTTTGGAGAAGAATTGCAAAATATGGTTTATAATATTAGCGCTTGAAGAGTAATAAACACAGACATTGTGAAGAATTTATGTGGACCGCTCTCTTGAATATTAATTTTATGAATTCGGGTTAAAATGGGTTTCATGAGAATATTTGTGGTCATAAAGCAATGAGCTACAAGTTTGATTTGGGAATTAACTTGCCTCAAGCTTGTCGTGCGTTTGGATGGTATAACTAGTTTGCCCCGCTCTTTTATTGCTGTTATCTAAGATGCTTGATATGTTTGAATACATAACCAGTTTGCACTTCTCTATTAATGATGGTTATTCTTCACAGATCTCTGAAATCATACACAGTATTTTGCATAGGCCCTTTGTTGATCGCTCATAAATTGAGCCAATCACAAACTTTTGAAGCTGAGTAGTTAGGTTAGGTTATCATCTTAGCTTGATAGCATAGTTTGGTATCATTTTGCCAATAGGGCCTGTCAAGATACTCTTTTATATCCCTTGATCATTCTGCCTTATTTGGAGGGAGACAATTGGCTTGCGCTATTCATTTCATTTTTTTATTCTTCTAAATGATTTAGAGGGATTTCCTCTTGTTTTTTTATACAATCTTCTCTCCTTTTCCCTTATCAAATTTTTACCTTAGATTAGAGGAAAGAATTGTCTTGATTTCATTCTGATAGCAATGAAGCTCTGGACTGGTTATGTCAGAGTCTTTTAATGGGCTATATCATATTGCAACTTTTTCACACTACTTCAACTGCCTGAGGAATAAATAATCCTGATGTAAATCATGACTATTCCTCTTTGATTGCATGATTCAAATATTTCAATGAATTGTTTTAGATGTGTGTTGGATTCCAGCATGTAATTTTGTAATTTTTATTGTTTGGCAATAGTCAAGGTCAGTCCTAGGCTCAGTGATGCAGCAATGGCAAAACTTGCTCAAGGGACAAGAGTGCTTACAGAAGGAGGACATAATAAAATTTTTCAACAGGAATTTCATATATTGCCTGGAGAGAAGCTCTTAAAGGCTTATGCCTGCCATCTATCAACTTCCACTGGACCTATGATTGGGACACTATATATATCGACTAAAAGGATGGCCTTCTGTAGTGATAACACGTTTTGGCATTATTCCTCCTATGGACAGCAGCAATTGCTATACTACAAG
>JAVXUL010000001.1:16640173-16652116 GCA_035590515.1 Trichilia minutiflora
TTTTTGCCAAGGAAATGATGCTTTTATGGATGTTGTACGAACTAATCTAGAGATTGACATTGTACATGATAGCTTTTGGTCTTCTATTCTTTTTAATTTTTGAGCCCTTTTGATTTTTGTTCTTTCACATTGCTGCCGGTATGTCTTCACCTATTTAAGTTATTGGGTCCAAAGGCATCGTTTTGTTCAACTGATTTTCCAATTTGTTTTATACTAAATTGGCTTTTTAACTAATAACTTCTGATACTGAAATGTTGTCAACACCTAGGTTGTGGTGGATCTTGATCAGTTGAGAACAGTAAATCCTTCGGTGAACAGACTGAACCCTTCTGAAAAGTGCATTCATATTATCACCTGGGATGGTTATGAGTTTTGGTTTATGAGATTTGTATCTTATGACAAGGCACTCAAGACTTTAACAGACACGTTGCAGTATGTTCATGGTTCTCCTGGAGGACTCCAACCGGTTTAAGGGTGCGGCCTCTCCTTCAACCGGTCTTTCTATACAAGCTGCTAGAATGGATTTGATAGATCTAAGAAGCATGTTATATGTAATAATTTATCAACTATTGGATCGACAATCTCGTCCACTAAGTTTTAGTTTATAATAGATACTAATGTCACAGATGATGACTGTTTTCATGTACGTTGATGCTTTACATCGAATGCTAAGATGCTACTACTTACTCCATATCTAGTTCCTAAATCTTGTGCATAAAAGCTTTTACATTGCGCAGTCTTTTGATGACTGCTTCTCTTATTGCTTGCTGGCTGCTGCTCTTTTTTGAAAGATCAGCAATAAACTGCGATGTGCATGGTGGCACATGGTTTTAAACAATAGGACACTGCAAAATTGGTCAGTTAGTTATGAACGTTTGGCCTTTCGCATGCACAGGCACATAGCTTAATGAAGAAGGCCCTCCCTCTTAGCCCGCTACAAGCCTAAAAGGGCCAGTCGAGTGCTGAAATCAGTTTCGTATACGTATCAAAACACAAGTAACATGGGTAATGATTAATGAATTACATTTAATGTAAAAATGTCGTTAGGAAATTATATGGCAAGTGCATCAAATATATATATATTATTCCCTAAAAATTTTTATTTAACAGCTTTTGAGACCATTGAAAATATAACAAAAATTTTATTGACTGAATTTTATTATCTAAATAAACTGGATATAACATTTTTTGATATCTTAAATTAAAACGTAGCATCGTCTGGATTTAAATGTCTTAAATTTTTTATTTAATAATTTAATTATGTGAGAAATATCGTTCATTATTCATTTAATAAATAACACATAATTTAGATTAAAATAAATTTTGCAATAGGCAGCGTTAATCGAAAACAGTTATCTCATAGGTACACAGAATCAAGCCCATCAGCCCATCACCACCGATGTCTCAGCCAGTCAGTGACGGTTTACGGATGTCAAATTAAGAGCTTGATTAATCAGATATTTTTTTTAATTTAAAAATTAAAAAAACTCTTATATAAAATAAGAGTTAAAAAATTTAAAATAAAATTATTTAATAAATATTTTATAAAAAATTTTATTTATTATTTTTTATGAATAATTTATTTAATAAAATAATTTAAATAAACTCTATTTTTATTTAAAGGATAAAAATAACTTTAAAAATTTATAATATTTTAAAAAATTAGAGTTTATAAAAAAAATTAATTTTTTTTAATTTTTTTATAGAGCTTAATTATTTATATTTACACATTAAAAAAAATTATTTATTTTTTTAAGAGTTTATAAAAATTAATGTTGGGCTAAACTTTTTTTTATAAGAAGAAGATAAGTTAAAAAAAAATTAGTCAAATAAACACTAAATGAAGCTATATGCACGTGTGTTTCTATGTTTTATAAAATGACTGAGATTAATAATTTTTTTTATAAATTATTGTATTTTTTATAAACATTATATTTTTTATTATTATTCAAGCTAATGACAAAATTAAAATTTGATCTTCACCTTTCCAATTATGCTCAGCGAGGTTATAAACTATTGCATTATTAATATTATTAATTAAAATTTAAAACTAATTTAATTAATAAAAATAACAAAAATATAAATTATATTTTAATTAATATAATCATATTAAGTTCGTATAAATTTATATTTTAATATTATTTTTTTTTAGTTATAATTTTTAATAATTTAAAATTATAATAATAGAGTTGAGAATTGATACACAAGATAGTCACAACTGAATGCACGGTTGCCCCGCCAATCTATACAAATCTTACAGGATAACTTGACCAATAAGGTTTGCTTCTTCTTACGTTGCCTTTGATGTCAGAATAAAGATAATAAAAAATAGAGAGAGATTCCCGAATCCTTGGCTCCATCTATTATTGGAATAATAATAATAATAATAATAATAATAATAATAATAATAATAATAATATAATTATTATTATTATTATTATTAACTCTATCCATTTTCCTCCAGAAAGAAAGGGGCTCAGGAGTAGGTTTGGTTGGCTCACACAACAAGAAAACTCAGTTTCATTTCTCTTCTCTTCAATCCCACGATAATCCCACAATCCAGCCATGGCGTCGATTCGCTTTTTTTTCGTTACCCTTTTTATTTTTGGTGCCATCTCCTCGAAGGTACATGCTAACGACCTCGGCTGTTCTCTTTTCCTGTTATGTTGATTCCTAAATTTGTTGGTTTATGCATCTAGTTCTACGGAAATTATTTGCATCAGCTTTTGCTTTTGTGCCAAATAGGCTCAGGTGGTTGTATCGGCTATGTGCTAGTAGGCCCAGATGACTACAATACAAAAGTTACTACTGTTTTTTGGTTCAATAATTATCATCTTAAAACGGATGGATAATGATTTCTTCCTGACTGATATAAGTTCTGGTATGTGGCTTATTCGTATCTCAGACATAATACAAACAGCCTTTGAATAATAAAATGAGGGAGTTGATGAAGATACTTAACGTATTTAATGATTTAGTTGCATATTATAGTCAATACGAGAACAAATTTTTCGAGGACTCAGTTATCTTAGATTTAGTCTATTAGCGGGGACTATCAAGGTTGCTGTTGGAGTTTATCATAAGATACACAACCGATAAACTGACTCTTGATATGATTTATTTGTTGGACCACGACGAAGAAGATAATAGTCTTGCCTTTTGGTCTGGTTATTTTTACTTCAGACTAGATTAAGTTCTTGGATTACTAAGTTTTAATTTAGAGAGTGCTGTTTGAACTTATTGGATTTGGTATTATATGCAGACTTTGGCAGTGAAACCAGTTCCCAAGCTCAAGCTTGACTCTCACATTCTTCAGGTGATTTTAAGTTTATTTTTCTTGTTAAAAAAAGAATAGAAAGAAAAAAAAAAATGATTTCTTTTTGTGATTGGTTGAGTTGCAAATCATTAGAATTTGGTTCTTATGGTGATCCATGGCCAAGCAGGATTCAATCATCAAGCAAGTAAATGATAACCCTAAGGCTGGATGGGAAGCTACCAGAAATCCTCAATTTACCAATTACACTGTGAGTTTTGAGCTGGCAGGACTTTGTTTCTGATATTTTCTTTTGTGAGGAGATAGTTGCTGATTATTTTTATTTTTCTTGATGCATAGGTTGGGCAATTTAAGCACCTTCTTGGAGTCAAGCCAACACCTAAAAAAGAGCTTATGGGTGTTCCCATTCTAACTCATGATAAATCATTAAAGTTGCCGAAAAGCTTTGATGCAAGGACAGCTTGGTCACAATGCAGCACCATTAGCAGGATTCTTGGTAGGCTAGTTACCTTGCCTTTTTGCTATATTGTTGTAGGTTTATTTCGGAAATGGTGCTGATGTTTTCGCATTTCATGTGTCAAATGCTGGATCATTTTTCGTATAAAGATCAGGTAATACTGAATCCTATTTCTATATTTAAATGAGTTATAAATTCTGAGCACATTTGGGGATTTGGTGATACAGGAAAATCGTTAATTCGCTTTGGCTTTTGTTGCAATAATGTTTTCCTGTGCCTACTTGTGGATGAGGCTTGTAGATTCTGAGTATGCTGAGTTTGTTTTGGATTTGGTGATTCAGGGTCATTGCGGTTCTTGTTGGGCCTTTGGTGCTGTTGAATCACTGTCTGACCGTTTCTGCATCTATTTTGGCATGGTAATTTGAACTACTGAGCTTCAACTTGGAAATATCTTTGGAACTTCTGAACTACAACTTGGAAATATTTTTGGGCCTTTGGAAATGTAATATGTTTGTTATTTAAGAACAAATTAAGACACATGTTCATCATTACCATATCTTTCATTGCAGAACATCTCTCTCTCAGTTAATGATCTTTTAGCGTGCTGTGGCTTTGTGTGTGGAGATGGCTGTGACGGGGGTTATCCAATTAATGCCTGGCGATACTTTATCCGCCACGGTGTTGTGACTGAAGAGGTATTAGTTTATTGGCTTTGTATGGGTTTAGTTTTTTGTTATACGTTGCCGTTCAGATTGTTTCATCAATTTGATTTCGTTTAGATTATACTACATATTCCTGATTTCTATTTGTGGTCTATGTATTCGAACAATAAGCGAAATTTTACCATCTGGCAGTGTGATCCATATTTTGATGATATTGGCTGTTCCCACCCGGGTTGTGAGCCCGCATATCCTACACCAAAGTGTGCAAGGAAGTGTGTCAACAAAAACCAGCTCTGGAGGGATTCAAAGCACTACAGTGTTAGTGCCTATAGAATTGATTCTAATCCATACAACATTATGGCAGAAATTTATAAACACGGACCAGTTGAGGTTTCTTTCACAGTTTACGAGGTGAAACTAACATTTTATTCAATTTGTTGCTTTTGTGGACATGAATCTTGACATCGTATCTTAAAATTTATGAATTTTTATGCAATTGCTGAGAAGCTGAAGAAATTATGTATTTTTCTCATAGAAGTGCACACCTGGTGGTGGTTACTAACCATCATTCTACTTCTGTTAATCTCTCCTTTCATTTGTCACTTATTCTGTACCATGCGTGTTCAATTATTATGAATTAATAGAATTTTTGAAAACAAATTCACAATCTATTTTATTTGCTTGCTTATGGTTTCTTAATCACTAGCAGGATTTTGCTCATTATAAGTCAGGGGTTTACAAACACATAACAGGTGATGTTATGGGAGGTCATGCTGTTAAGCTCATTGGGTGGGGGACTAGTGATGATGGCAAGGATTATTGGGTATTTTGACAACTAAACTAATTGAATCATGAACTTCTATATTTTACCTATATAACTAATTGATCATCACGTATTTTCTGTTTCAGCTTCACCAGTGGAATAGGGGCTGGGGTGATGTATGTTCTGATCAAAATTTTCTTCTCCACACTGAAAAACTAATTGATTGAAGCTTAGATTGTCTCTTGTCAATATTAATTCTTGTTTATTTTGCATGGCAGGATGGTTACTTCAAGATCATGAGAGGAACAAATGAGTGCGGTATTGAAGAGGATGTAGTCGCTGGTTTGCCTTCAAACAAAAATCTTGTTAGGGAGGTTGCAACTACTGATATACTGGAGCATGCTTCAGCTTGATAGTAGACCATACTACCCTCTATTTATGTATGGGATGCTGAATATTGTTTTTAAGGCGTGAAATGGGATGCATCTTTATTACGAAATTGAATCAATGACAATTATGTTGCCTAGAAATGGGAAATTTTTTAATAATCTGTATGTTGTACACTATTGCTCATTAGTTTATGTTAGATGTGGGTTCTTATGGTATTCCATTTTATTCAGATCGCAATTGTCACATCTTCTTTACTTTAATACATTGTCTTGTTATCCTTTGTTAGTATTGAATTGATTTGTTGTCCCACACCAGCTATAATAACCCTGTAGTTTTGGCCAAGGCGAGTTCTATAATTTGATTTGATGTTGATGCGCTAAACATCATCCATCAGGTATGTTCATACAAATAATTAGGTAGCCTTTATTTATGTAATGTACTTCACAATGGGAAAACTATGGTAAAACCTATATATTATGAAGAAGCAAGAACAACAGTGATGGTAAGTACGGGCAATTTCAATGAAATAATGATACTACGAGTCTTGGGCAAACCGCAAGCAAAAGTATTCTGTAGAAAATAAAAAGGCATCTCTCCTGAATATTGTTATAACTATTTTTATTTTCAATACCCAAAGCCCATCTTTTTTTATTTCTACGGTGGTCAAAATTAGGTGTTAATACGCAAGAAATTTAGAAATTTTCAATATTCAAGTGGTTTTTGGAGGCGTAAAGAGCAAAAGTTTGTTCCGATTGGAAAACGGTCACCAGCTGCCACATGAGCCAGCCAACGTGCTCAGCCTCTGGGAGATCAAGTTACAAAATCCGCACATGATAGAATATAATTAAAAGCATTGTTATCAAAATCGCGATTTTAAATAGTAAAATTAACGTTTTTAATAAGAAAATTATTTCGATTTTAATTAAAATCGAAAACAGTAAAACATTAAAAATATTTGACTGTTTTTGATCGTTTTTGATCGATTTTGATCGATTTTATTAATTTATAAAAAATTTTAAATATTTTATTATTTATATTATTAAAAATTCTGTTTTTACGTTCTGTTTTTACGTTTCGATTTTACGTTTTGATTTTTAAAAAAAAAAATAATTTTAATTAAAATCGCGTTTTTGATAACCTTGTTAAAGAGTCTTTTTAGCCATTTTTTTGGATTCCGACAAAGGTTAAATACATTTTTAAATAAAAAAGAAACGCATTTTGGCCTTCTCACCAGTCACCAAGCAAGAGAGAAAAGCAAAATTTAAAATATTAACCCGATTCCTGCCACGTGGTCTGTTGACTACAAGTCTCATGTTAAGCGTTTGACCTTCAGTCACCAAACCGACAGAGGAATAAGATAGCAACGTTGGCACACTCGCGGCTGACGAGCCACGTTCTTGTTTTTTTGTTCATCGTCGTCGTTCTGTTACGTTGGGTTGAATCGTTTTTTTTCGTATACAGTTAAAAAACACTTGCCTGCGCTGTTTAAACCATAACACGCGTGTTTAAAATTTTAATTAAATGAAATTAATATTAGATATAATTAATTAATATATTATTTATTATTATAATATAAAAATTGATTAAAAATTTTTAATTATAAAAAATATATCCTATAAATTTAAATATAAAATTAATATAAAAATAATTATTTAATAATTTTTATTTATCAAACCATATCATTTAAAAGTGTTGGATTCAATTCATTCCATTATATTTTACATTGGATTCAATATTTCATTCCCTTTTATTTTATATCATCGTTGACAAATTTTTTATTCATGTTGCCATCATATCTGTAGCGTCACAATTTTGACCACTATAGAGACCAAGATCTGATCAAGATTTTGATCTTCTTCTGTTGATTCTTAAAATATCAAGATAATAAGTTTTTTTTTATTATTTAAATAAATAAAGATTATTGAGAGTTGAGAGTTGAGATATCAATAAAAATAAAATTAAATATAATATTTAAATCATATTTTAATCATATCTTCAAAGTTTGTATATTACCTTACCTCATATGTTGATTAAAATCTATTTATTTTAAATTATTTGAGAAATAAATTAAATATAATATTTTTAATTTTTTTTTGTGATATTTATTATAGAAATAAATCATTTAAAAAAAATTTTAACATTTTTTTTTTGTGAGGGGGTAGGGGAGGGAACGAAATTATTTTCTTTTTATTAAATTTTTTTTTATATCTTTTATTTTCATTTTTTGAATCTTTATGAATAGAAAATATTTTATAGTGCCGCGGTGTGTATTATGATTATTATTATTAAAATTACGATTTTAAATAATAAAATTAATTAAAATTATGATTTTAATAAAAAATAATTTTGATTTTAATTAAAATAAAAAACAATTAAATAATAAAAATATTTGATTAATTTTAATTAATTTTAATTGATTTTAATTAATTTTATTAATTTATAAAAATATTTTAAATATTTTATTATTTATATATTATTAAAAATTTATTTTTATATTTTATTTATATATTTTAATTTTAAATTCTGATTTTTTAAATAAAAAACTATTTTAATATCGTTATTTTGATAAACTTATTATATGATTCAATTCTTAGATTCCCATGGACTTAGATCACTCCACATAGCAAGCACCCCTCGCCTTCACAGCAAAGGTAAAGCGCACAGCGAAGGAGAAGGACAAGCCGAAGGAGAAGAGGTGTCTAGGATTTATGGATCCTTCCACGTAACTCCAAAACCCAGCTGTGCACGTGTCCACCTTGCGTTTAACTAGCGCGACGCATCAGGAATCTCCTGTCGTACATTTTATATCCACCGTTTCCTCTCTCGCACTTCCCCAACTGAAAATAGGACAAACCCTAGAAACTGAGATTCAAATTTTCTGCTATTTTGAGGAATATTATTTCAATCCAAGAACAAATAACAACGAGGATGTGGAACCAAAGTTACCGAAAGAATGACGTGGAGGCCGGAGCGAGGCCGTTGTATCCGATGATGTTAGAAAGTCCGCAACTTCGTTGGGCCTTCATTCGCAAAATCTATACGATACTATCCGTACAATTGCTTTTGACAATCGCGGTGGCAGCGATTGTCGTTTCGGTGCGACCGATTTCCCACTTTTTTGTGAGCTCTGGAGCCGGCCTGGCTCTCTATATTGTGGTAATCATCGCACCTTTCATTGGTATGTGTTTGCCTTGAAAAATCTGTGGTTTTGCTTTTTCTTTCTTTCTTTCTTTCTTTTTAAGTCGTTGTGGCCATTAATGTTATTACGGGGAATTTCTTTTGTTTCAGTGCTTTGTCCGTTGTATTACTATCACCAGAGTCATCCGGTCAATTATATTCTACTTGGGATTTTTACCATTTCTCTTGCCTTTGCTGTTGGATTGACCTGTGCATTTACCAGCGGTAAGTCTCATTTGTAGAAATATTAGCATTTCTATTTCTTTGTTTCATTTTTTGGAATTATGTTGTTTAACTTCAACCATAATGTTATGTTATTTAATCCATCTAAAAAGTAAGTGAAAACAGAAGTTGATGAACAATTGTTCTTGGTTTTAGTTGTGAAATTAGAGAGGTTATTGTCCCTGTGGTGGAGAAATATAGTGAATTCTTATACTGCCTGTGGATTTCTTGATTGGAGTATATTTGTCTGGGGTTCCTTGAAGAATTAAAAGAATAAATTAGGAAAAAATTAATAAAAAAATAAGGTCTGTTGAGACGATACAAGAATGGAGATTGTAGACGATATTTATACAATAAACTTATGTTGCCATGGAAATGGGCATGTATAAGTGTTATAATTTCCTGTTACTTGTTATTGAGTAAATTTTCTGGGAACTTTATATTTCTAAGATATACTTGGTAAGGGAGGAAGAGTAGACTTTTAGATCAATAGGATGGAGGGAGTGAAACTCTCCTTTGTTGATATAACTCACTAATTTTGTGTGTCCTACATTTGTTTCAATGATTGCTTCACGTGTCAAAGGCTTTGATTCAAGAGAATATGCAATTTTTGGTGGTAGTTATGTACGTTTACCTGAATTAACAGGAAACAAATAGTTCTTTTGACTATTTTTCATTACCTGAATCGTTTCTAGAGGTAATTTGTTGTTTTAGTACAATTGCACTTGTGGTTGATGCTCTTTTCTGCTCAGCCTTTTAGGAAACTCTAGATTTATTAGAATGTGATCTTGTGCGTGTGAATAGTGTGTTTGCATGTATTCTTGGCACTTGTAATCTGTGGATTGCAGTAACTTTTACGTGTGTCTTTACTATTGAATGTTGTACAACACCCTGAATGTTGTATTTTATTTTATCACAGGGAAGGTTATTTTAGAATCTGTGATTTTGACGACTGTGGTGGTCGTGGCACTCACTCTATACACATTCTGGGCTGCAAGTAGAGGTCACGACTTCAACTTCCTTGGACCTTTCTTGTTTGGTGCTCTTATGGTACTGGTGGTCTTTGCGTTTATTCAGGTATATATTTATACATTATATCTGCGGTATATGTTTCTTAATGAATTTTATATTCCTTTTCAAGTTTCATTTTTGTTGTATGGATTGTTGTGTGTTTCTCACTGGATTCTTTCTGATTGCAGCTTCTATTTCCATTCGGTAGGATCTCCTTGATGATCTATGGCTGTTTGGCATCAATCATCTTCTGTGGTTACATCATATATGATACTGACAACCTGATAAAGCGTTACTCTTATGATGAGTATATATGGGCTGCAATTGCTTTATACCTGGACATTATTAATCTTTTCCTTGCGTTACTGACTGTATTTAGAGCAGCTGACACTTAGAAGAAGATAATTGCTATGTAACTGTTTGCATTGTTCTTTTTGGATATAACAGATTCTTGTCAAGTACTCAAATGTTTATTTTTAGTTAACCTTTTTTGTGTATATGGCAATACGGTGTCAAACTTTGATATTTCTGTTTCAATCATAAATGATTGAATTGTATGCGAGATTTCTTTATTGCAAGTTATATGTATATGAAACTGTTCTAGTATGTTGGCTTGCTGCTTTGTCAACTTACCGAGTCACAAATTTGTGATTGCTCAATTTCTTCCTTTGTTATTTTTTTGTATGTCACCAGCCAGCTGATGCGGGCTGAAAATAAAGCAAGCGAGGTTCGTTTCTTTCGGATGTTGGTAACTGAGAGTTGTCCTTAAGAAAGAATAAAGTTATCTTATGATGGATGCCATTTGCTTGTAGTGAAGATTGGGACTGCCAGCCGGCGATTTCTTGTAATCTACGACTTGCTTTATGATTTCAATGATTTTCCTGGTCAACTAGATTAATTAGGCAAAACAAGAGAACTCGTTTTTATGCCCTTAAAGTTAAGGTTAGGGTAGGGGCGAGTGTATGCGATTTGGATCGATTTGAAATAAAATTTTAAATCGAATTGCCTATTACGATTTGAAAATAAATAAATTTAATTCAATTTATTAATATGTTTTAAATCAATTTAAATCAAATCATAATACGGTTTAAAACGATTTAAATTATATTATAAAATTAAATATATAATTATAGATTATTATTAATTTTATAATTTTTTATTAATATTTAAAAGTAAGTTTTGTGAAAAAAATTTATCTATAAATAAATTTTTTATTAATTATTATTATTATATAGAAGATATGAAAATAAATTATATATAATTTATAATAATAAATAAATAATTATAAAAATTTTATAAGATAATATTAAACGATTTGATTTATGATTTTATGATATGAAATTAATTCAATACATAATCTAAAGTACGAATAGTGATTTAAAAATATAAATTCATAAATTAATTCATAAATTTTTTAAATCAATTCAAATATTTAATTTTTATAATTTGAATTGATTTGGATTAAAAATGTCAGTCCCTATTTAAGGTAATACGTGGAATTACTATATTTGACTAAAATTTTTTAAAAAATTGTGTTAACAGCATTTTAAGTAGGCACAAAAAAATATTCGAATCTGTCCACATTGAAAAAGAGATGATTCGAATCGGCAAATATTAACACTGAATTTTATGAAAAAATACAATGACATGTAATTCTTTTATCCGTATCCGGATTCAGGTCGGATCGGTTTTCATAAACTCGTACATTTTTTATTAAAGCCGTTAAAATTAAAATAGAGATGGGTATTTTAGATATCTTGCATAAAATGACCGAGGAAAGCTGTTACCCTTTTTGTTGTATAAATTCATCTTTTAGTTTTGACCAAGACGAAAAGACGATCAAAGTATTCTTTTCAAGCTCCAGTTCAATAAAAGGAAATTTTTATCTGAAATTTCTCCATTACTTGTGTTAATGCAAAAAATTATCTTATCTGAAATTTCTCCATTACTTGTGTTAATGCAAAAAATTATCTGATAATTTTTTGCA
>JAVXUL010000001.1:16659983-16683296 GCA_035590515.1 Trichilia minutiflora
CTCAGGTTGGGTGGTGGCATTCCAGGTGTTAGTAGCATCAGGTATAGGTTATGCCGACTCACCCTGTATGGTTCACAGTCCATTAGAGTCTACTATTTTATTTTATTCTATTTACTAAACTTTTATGAATTGTAAAAGAATTTACAATAAATATTTGGATTTTATTTTGGGATAACTTGATTCCCACAGATTCATATTTTGATAAACATTTTATGGATTGATATATATATATATATATATATATATATATATATATGTATATTTTGAAGTGTTTGTGGATTGTTTTGAAATGTTTCGGAGTATGGATGTTTGGGAGAAAATTTATTCGAAGTGTTTTACTGTCGGTACAGGTTTTATAACTATCTTACAGTCTTACGGGGTGTATTCTGTGTGATTTGATACATTTTGAAAGTCTGTTGCGGTTGTCACGTGTGAGACCCACGGGTTGGGGCATGACATGAAGAGATTTTGATAAGAAACAACTGATTTTGCAAAGTTTTTCGATGAGAGAATTAAAGGATTTATTTTGCTTAGAAAGTCAAAGTAAGCTAACCCATCCTGCCAGAGTTAAGTAACCTCTTAAAAATATTTTCAGAATATAAATTTAAGTTCATGTAGCAACTATATGTTTTTCATACACTCAAAATTTAATTTTCAAAAAACTTAAAATACATACCTATTTATATATATATATATATATATAGGTATCAAAAATCAAATATTAGAATTAACAAAAATAAGAATAGAGTATGCATAGAACACATGTATGCAGGTAAGTATATTATAACATATATCATAGTTTTCTAAATCATAATAAGAACAAACAGAGTTAATTTTATTAGCAGATAAAGCATTTAAAAATTCTCATAATATCCATATGTATAAATACTCATTTATTTCTGAAATGTTTCATCACAACTCAAAGTAATAAGAAACCATTACAAAACAATCTACATCCAAATCACAAATGGCCTCCTCTTAGCCTCAGTTCTAAGTAACTCATTCACTCCTTCACAAAATAATTTATGAAATATAAAGAAGTGCAATATTCAAATGAATATATTAAAATAAATAAAACAGGATAAAAGAAGTAAATATCCACTCACAAAGCTAGCGGTAAGGAATCAGATGAAATCTATATCATTGCAAACTTGCAACTAATCTCTCAATGTATCTATTATATGAATTTTTACCACCATTGTCAAAATAATCAAAGCACATATATGAGAATAACTAAAGTGTTAACATGTGACAGATTTTTCACCCTCTAAAACCTAGTTACTTATGATCCAATTCTAACTACTAATTCACGAAAATATTGACTTTGCTTAACTCACTATGAGCCTGTTTGGGGTAGCTTTTTAAAAGCTTAAAAGTTAGCTTTTGCTTCTCTTAAAAAAAAAGATTTTAAAATTAAGATAAAACTTTTCTCTAAAGCTGTTTGGTATAATAAATAAAATAATCTTTTTTTTTTGTTAAAATTATCATAAAGGGTATTTGATTTGGTTAAAGAAAAAATATTTAAAAGAAGGAGTTAAGAAGGATATTCTTAGAATAAAACAAGTATTATCTGTGCATTTAATAAGAAGAGAAGAGAAAGCTTCTCTTTTCTAGCTTTTAAAAAGATCTTTTTTATGCTTTAAATGCAAAAAGACTTTTTATAAAAAGTCTTTTCATTTTTATTTGTTTGGCCCAGTTTTTAATAAAAAGAGGTTGAGAAGGACTAAAAAAGTTGGGCCAAACAGGCATTTAGTATTCTGGTATGTTAAAAAAAATCCCCATTAATGTCTCCCTGTTTTAGAAGATTCCATATGACGTCAAAATATGGTCATTACTGAATCATGCATGCGTGCATAAGATGATTACTTTTTATTAGACTGCCAACTAGTAGATTCTGTGGATGGGAAGAAGTTATTGAACCTATTTTTGACATCAATGTGTCAATTTAGTGCATTGGACTGAAATTTGACAGTGGTATTGATATCAAATCAAAATTCTGTAGAGACAAGTTCAGATAAGTTCTTCTGTCTTTGATCTGAGGAGTTCTGTTCAAACATTGGGACTACGTAGGTGCCAAGCATGAAGTAAAATTAACAAAATGACTACCTATTGACTTATAGGTGCTTATCAATAAATGGTGTACTTTTCAACATTGTAGTTAATATTTTCTATAAAGAAGACAAGATACTGACTATCGCAACTTTTTGTGACTTATTGACTGTGGTTGACTCTTTACATCTTTGACATATGATAATTTGATTTACAATTTAAGAATTATTAGTATATTAAATTTATTCATTCCAATTATTACATCATCATATTTCTGACGCAGGTGGTGTACATCAATGGACGTCCCTTTGTTTTGCGTGATGCAGAGAAACCTTTCTCCAACCTCGAATATACAGTATGTAATTCTATGGATTTCAACTTCCCTTTCAGGATTGTAGCATTTTTAAAAACGATGCTAATTTTTTATATTTAGCATTGGAAGTGGCATTGCATGTTTTTTGTTGGTGAGGTACATTGTGTTATGAATATGATTAAAAGCATGATTTTGATGCCAAAAGAGTATTAACATGAGACGAAGGCCATTGTGATTACTTTGTTATAGTGCTATTCTGTAAACTACTATTAGTTTTGGAAATCATGTTATTTTGATATGCTTTAGTATGATGGACCTTTTACGTCTGTTTAGTAGCTGCATCTATTGAGAATTTTGGGAATCTAAATTGTTGAATGTATCGGTTTCCATGTATACCACTCTAGGTTGGGAGCCTTAGTGCTTATCATAGCTTACATTCATTGAAAATCAGTCATGACTTTTTATTTTGAATTAGGGAATCAACAGGGCTAGGGTTGAACAAATGGAAGCTCGATTGAAAGAGGATATCCTAATGGAAGTTTCAAGGTACTTCTTTTGGTCCAATGCTCTTTTAGTCTTTTATTGTTCTACAGATATTCTTATTTGTCTTTGTTTACTAGTTACTCTTGCTCTCCATGATAGGGAATTGTATTTTGATATTTGACATGGCAGATTTGGAGATAAGATCCTTGTCACTGATGAACTGCCAGATGGTCAGATGGTGGACCAATGGAAACCAGTGTCGTGTGATTCTGTGAAGACTCCGCTAGAAGTATAGTGCTTAGTTCCCACTTTATGTCTTTGCAATGAGAAAGTACAATTGATCCTCCAATTTTAGTTATGGTTGCTAACTTGTTTCTTTGGTGCAGGTGTACGAGGAATTGCAGGTAGAAGGGTACCTTGTTGATTATGAACGTGTTCCCGTAACTGATGAAAAATCACCAAAGGAGCAGGATTTTGATATCTTGGTGAGTTTTCATCTTTCAGGTTTTATTTTGACCTGGTTCGTAAGTAATTTATAAATTCTATGTTTTCATGAGAACCGTGAGTTTACCCTTTTTTCAATTTATTAACTACTTTCAACATTTGTTATTAGCATTTGGAGAAAGTATGAAGATTCTCTCCTCTTTGCCCCCCATCCCTTTCTTTCTCTCTCTCTC
Organism: Trichilia minutiflora; assembly: GCA_035590515.1. Classification (NCBI taxonomy): domain Eukaryota; kingdom Viridiplantae; phylum Streptophyta; class Magnoliopsida; order Sapindales; family Meliaceae; genus Trichilia; species Trichilia minutiflora. Next base: position 16,663,506 of record JAVXUL010000001.1, read on the forward strand.
TTCCGGGATGATAAGTACAATTTGTTCAAATAACTGTGCTGTCTTTTATTGATTGACATCATGGCAACATCTATAGATTTGCTGCAAATAGATTTATTATGCTTCATTTAGGGTATATTTGGGAGTGCTGGATTCCTGAAACTATGAGAGCCAAGTTGAAAAAGTGTTTGGTAAACACTAACTTCTAGTGAGATCTACTTAATTTTTCATTAATATTTGACATTTTTTTATTCTATCCCACAGCTGTTATGGCTTCAAAGTCAAAGCAACTCAATCCAAAACATACCTTTAGTCTGATAATGAGGTTTCTCTTAGCGAAGATGGTTCTGCCCATGGTGTCACCTTCACATTATGTAAAAAGTCAACAACTCTGACTTTAAATTGGTTCATGATATGCACACTGCCATTTCCTGGATTTCTTGTTTTTCTGCTGCAGTATCAGTACAACCATGCTTCTTAATATCCTGAAGTAATATGCTACGTTTCTTTGTGATTTCAGGTTGACGAAATTTCTCAAGCTGAAATAAACACAGAGATAATTTTTAATTGTCAAATGGGACGTGGACGAACTACAACAGGGATGGTGATTGCCACATTGGTTTACCTCAACCGAATTGGAGCTTCTGGTAACCTTGTATTTTCCTTCTCTATAATATACTACGCTTTTTATTACTCTCTCTAATATATTCAATCATCAGTATAAGTCAAGCCAATTTTAAATTTCTTTGTATCAGTTTAGTTATGTCCTTGTAGATTTCTCATTTTTTGAAAATGATTTAAGCGTTGAGATGGGTGCTCCCCTAGCTTCTTGATTACTATTTATATGCTGAACCACTGGAAATCCACTATACTACATCATGCACTGGTGGAACAAAAAAACATTGATCACTTGGTGCTTAAAAGAGAATAGGAGGGAGAAAAATATGACAAGATGACTAGGTTTTCTTTGGAAGTGCCTCTGTGATTTATAATCTCTTCGATGGGCTACTGTTGAAATTTTATGTTTTTTTGGAGTTGCAAAATGGGTCTAACAGTTTGGTTTTACTACTCACAAGATATAGCAATGTGTTATGTTCACATAATGTAGGTATCTCAAGAGCTAATTCGGTCGGCAGACTTTTTGACACTGGTTCTGATGTCGCAGATAATTTTCCAAACTCGGAGGAGGCAATTCATAGAGGAGAATATGCAGTCATAAGAAGCTTGATACGGGTTTTAGAGGTATATACTCCTAGCTCTTGTTTCTCTTAGTTGAACATTTATCATTTCCTTGAGCTTTTTATCAATGTGTGAAATACCCTTAGGGTGGTGTTGAAGGCAAAAGACAAGTGGACAAAGTCATTGACAAGTGTGCCTCCATGCAGGTAATTTTCTTCAAATATTCTAAACCATTCAGTTATAGTTTCTGAGTTCTTCTTGTTAGTTTTCATGAAATTTTATCTGAGAAGTTAATCCCAGAATCTGTGTATGTTCATGGCTTTCTACTAAAATTATTTTGTAATATTTAGTCTCTACAGTTTACTTTTACTTTTCAATTTATGGTTTTCATCTCATTAAAATGTTTCTTCAATGGAATTGCAGAACTTACGTGAAGTGATTGCCACTTATCGAAATAATATTCTGTGTCAGCCAGATGAGATGAAGAGGGAGGCATTACTTTCCTTTTTCATGGAGTACTTAGAGAGATATTACTTTCTTATATGCTTTGCTGTATATATTCATTCTGAGAAAGCAGCCCTCTGTTCTAATTCCTTTGGTCATAGCAGTTTTGCTGACTGGATGAAAGCAAGGCCAGAGCTGTATAGCATTATCCGCAGGTATATGCATACTATGCCCAGTTTTACTTTCCCAATTCAATCTTTCCATCTATATAGACAATACATCCGCACACACATACAGCTTAGTTCAACTTGAAGCAAATTTTTTCTCTCCAATCTGTCCCAAGCTTTGCCATAATTATACAATTTCTTCAGAAACTAATCTCTTTCACTATTATCTATATGATTTCATGTCTTCCTTTTCTGGTTTCATCCTTGGCACTTGAATCAAGTCACTCTTTATTAGCAGAGCATCACATAATGTCACGAGTGTCTGACTTGTCATGAAATATCCAAGCCTGATTTTAAATTCTCTGTTACATCAATGAGAAAATTATATAGTATCGTACTATCTTAGGCATTCTTTGATGTTTGCATTATGGATAACTTCTTTGTCTGAGATTGTTCCTCCTTGTAGGTTGCTAAGGAGAGATCCAATGGGTGCTGTTGTGTATGCTAGTCTAAAGCCATCTCTGATGAAGATGGCTGAATCTTCTGATGGCCGCCCTCATGAGATGGGGGTGGTTGCTGCCCTGAGGAATGGACAGGTACTAGGAAGTCAAACTGTCCTTAAAAGTGATCACTGCCCTGGTTGTCAAAATTCAAGTTTACCAGAGATAGTTGAGGGTGCCCCTAATTTCAGGGGAGTTCCTGGGTTTCCAGTTTATGGAGTTGCAAATCCAACTGTTGATGGTATTCGATCTGTCATTAGGAGGATTGGTAGCTCTAAAGATTTTCTCCCAGTGTTTTGGCACAATATGAGAGAAGAACCTGTCATCTACATCAATGGGAAACCGTTTGTTCTTCGTGAAGTTGAAAGACCTTACAAAAATATGCTTGAATACACGGTATATTATAATATTTTGTTTCTATGTTTTAGACTTTTTCGAGGTGGAAGTTGTATTAGGTATAGCATTAGCCTCTTTGTTTTACTTTATGAACCTTGCTTTGTATCCATATCACAGTATGACGATGCTGGACGTTATTATAATTACAATTGTACTAGTGTTGCGAAATGTGCAAAATAATCTGTCTTGATAAACAAAGGAAGTCCATTTGCAAGTAGTGCTTTTGTCCATATGCATGGTCTGGATCAGTGACTGATAGCCAGCTGTATTGATTTTTTGATCCACAAAATTGAGTATATATCGCTGCACTTATATTTTTTTTGTCTTTGTTTGTTTATATGCAGCACAGAGCATGCCAAAATTGAGCAACAGCTTTACAAATTTTGAGAAATTAAGAAATAGACTCCTTATGTGTGTCTGCATTTTGTTAAAATTATATTAATTGCTATCGCTATGTGTTAGTCCACTACATAATGTGGTGGCAAGATGTTGTTTGTTTATGTTAATTGAAGTAAATTATAATCTGATTAAAGATACATTGAATATCAACATGTCACAGCTCCCTTTTTGAATCTCCTTTTTCCCTCCTGAAACCATTATGAATTTTTCCTCTCATCTTGTTCTGCCATAATTGGTGAAGTTGAAATTATGATTTTTGCGTTCAGGGAATTGATCGTGAGAGAGTTGAGAGAATGGAGGCTCGACTGAAACAAGATATTCTACGAGAAGCTGAACACTATGAAGGTGCGATAATGGTCATTCATGAAACAAATGATGGGCAAATATTCGATGCTTGGGAGCCTGTTAATACTGATTCTGTTCAGACGCCACTTGAGGTATTCAAACGCTTAAAGAATGATGGTTTTCCTATTAAGTATGCTCGTGTGCCTATCACTGATGGCAAAGCTCCCAAGACTTCTGACTTTGACACGCTGGCAGTGAATATTACTTCTGCTTCCAAGGATACTGCATTTGTTTTCAATTGCCAGGTTAGAGCTTTCAGAACTTAGTTGTTTCCATTGTGTATGGAGATATACATCATATTTTATGTATTTGTCTTTTTTTTTTTCCTTTTTTATTGCTTATAATTTTTTGCAATTTATTTATCTTATATTCACAGATGGGCAGAGGAAGGACAACTACTGGTACTGTTATTGCTTGCCTTCTGAAACTTCAAATTGTTTATGGGAGACCTATCAAAGTCCTACGTGCTGATGTGACCCATGAAGAGTTGGATAGTGGTAGCTCAAGTGGTGAAGAAAATGGAGGCAGTGATGCTGCATCAACCTCCATTATCACAAAAGTAAGAACTGAAGAGCAAGTTCGTACATTTGGCATGGATGATATTCTGTTGTTGTGGAAGATAACAAGATTATTTGATAATGGAGTGGAATGCCGTGAAGCCTTAGATGCTATTATTGATAGATGTTCTGCTCTGCAGAATATACGTGAAGCTGTTCTGCATTATAGAAAGGAATTCAATCAACAACATGTTGAGCCAAGGGTAAGGAGGGTGGCATTGAACTGTGGTGCAGAATACTTGGAACGGTACTTCCGTTTAATTGCCTTTGCAGCATATCTTGGCAGTGAAGCATTTGATGAGTTTTGTGGACAAGGAGAAGCCAAGATGACATTTAAAAGTTGGTTGCGTCAAAGACCAGAGGTCCAAGCTATGAAATGGAGCATAAGATTAAGGCCTGGGTGTTTTTTTACTGTTCCTGTAGATCTTCTTCTCCTTCTTGTTATTGGAATTCACAAGGGCTAAACGAGCACATGTTGCTTGTTAGAAAACCTTCTTATTTCTGTTTTTTTTTTTCCTTTTCATGATTTGAACATGCTTGCCTTACTAACCTCACTTTCGGAATGCAGGAGGAATTGAGAGCAGCTCATGAATCCCAGCATGGAGATGCAGTAATGGGGGCCATTGTCAACGCTCGTAATGGTTCTGTTTTGGGAAAAGGCTCTATACTGAAAATGTATTTCTTTCCTGGTCAGAGAACTTCCAGCCACTTACAAATTCATGGTGCTCCACATGTTTACAAGGTACATTTGGCTGTTGCTGAACTGCATGTTTGTAGTTTTTCTTCCCAGTATTTTTAGTTTAGTTGGCGAGCCAAATAATGTTCTTATAGTAACAATATGTCTTGAGTATTTGTCATATGCAGCAAAACGTTTTAATATGTTTTGAGGGTTGTAGAAGCTGATGATGATTTTTATGGGATCAATTACGGCTTTTATGCCCTTTTTTGGGCTTCAGTTTTGAAGGATTTTGAGGAGGTTCATTTATTCTTTGTTCTTCAGAATTGGCAGGCAGTGATTAGTTGAGTTTTCTGTTAGGTGGTTTCTTAGTTTCCAACTATTTTTGAGCTATGCTCGATTATGATCCAGGTCTGTGTAATTCCTTTATGGATAAGATTTGTTTCTTATCAATTGCTGTTAAATTTCTGGTTGGATTTATAATTGATTCCTTATTTCACAATGTCTATTGATACATAATAGTTTGCTCAAGGTTTTCTACATCCTTGCCTAATGACGGTTGAAGGTCTACTAATTGTCTGGATCAGGTTATGTTATTTGGTTATATTCCAGTAATTTTAATGCTTATGAATATCATGAAGGTAGTATGAAAAGGCTTATCATTCGGTCATCAAGATAGAATGTATTAGCTATGATAAAATGTTTTACTGTTTTAAGCCCAATACTCTTCATTTCTTTAGGTGGATGAATACCCCGTGTATAGTATGGCAACTCCAACAATTACTGGTGCTAAAGAGATGCTGGCTTACTTAGATGCCAAGCCCAAAGCAGAAGGATCCATTTCTCAGAAAGTTATATTAACAGATCTGAGAGAGGAGGCAGTTGTTTACATTAATGGTACCCCGTTTGTCCTCAGGGAGCTTAATAAACCTGTTGATACACTCAAGCATGTGGGAATTACTGGTCCTGTGGTGTGTCATCTTTAATGTGATTCTTATTCTGTGAACAAAATTACTCAGCCAAATCTGTTTCTCAGCTTCCTTATTTTAATGATTTTTAAGGTGGAGCACATGGAAGCACGGCTAAAAGAAGACATATTAACTGAGATCAGAGAGTCTGGTGGTCCAATGCTTTTACATCGTGAAGAGTATAACCCATCGTCAAATCAGTCCAGTGTCATAGGATACTGGGAAAACATCTTTCCATATGATGTGAAGACACCCGCTGAAGTATATGATGCTTTAAAAGATGAAGGATATAATATAACATATACGAGGATACCATTGACTAGAGAAAAGGATGCTTTAGCTTCTGATATAGATGCAATCCAGTACTGTAAAGATGAGTAAGTACCATATCTTTGTTGTATTCTTTTAGCAAGTGGCTTTTCATTCATTCCTTTAATTGTATAATGTTAATTGAGTTCATGTTGCAGCTGGTGCTACTGGTGCTAGTACACGCAGACATACTCTTATTTAAATAGCATAAAGTATTGATTGAAATAAATAAATAAAACAAAGATTCTTTTGCCAGTGTTGAGAAAAAAGTCCTTGCTACTATTATCTTTTTTGGGAAAACCAAATATCATTTCTCAAAGAAGTGGTGTTACTCTTATTTCAATAGATTTTGTACAATATCATTTTACTCATTCAGGTACCAAGAACATCAAATATAAGTTTCTCAAAACACTAAGAGGGTATTATATTGAGTTTGAGTTATTATACACATTTTCAAATTGAAGTAAAACCGATTTTGTACTTCCTAAAAAGAGTTCCTAAGTCATAATGAAACTAGACAGGATTTTTTGGGGGGCATGTAGGGTATCATTGACCTTTTTAGCTGGATGCATAATTTAGGGAGCATATGGAAACAAATTTATTTTGACATTATTCTGTATATGTTCCTTTTGGAAATTTCCCGTTATTCTGTATATATTCCTTTTTGGAGATTTTCCTTGATGTTTTAATGTTGTAAAAGTGAAAGAAATTTTGTTTATAGCTCTGCAGGACGTTACCTTTTTGTGTCACACATGGGGTTTGGAGGTGTTTCATATGCAATGGCAATTATTTGTCTTAGACTTGATGCGTCAAAGGTTCCAAAATCTCTGGTTGGCCCACATCTGTCATCAACGTACGAGGAGAATTTACCTTCTCAAGCTTCTGATGAGGAAGCACTTAAAATGGGTGATTATCGTGACATATTAAACTTGACAAGAGTTCTTGTCTATGGTCCGCAGAGCAAAGCTGATGTTGACATTGTTATTGAGAGGTAGTGTATATCTATCTTATTAAAAAATGAAAATGAAAGCCAGCTTATGTCTCAGTGATATTAATGTCATTAAATCTAAAATCACTACAAGAAATTTATGGATAGAGGATAATATTAATAAGTTATCACTGTTGTATTATTGATTTTTCTCTTTCCTTTTTTGTTTTTTAAGCATCTTTCAACAGAGGATAATGATACCTCTATAACTATGATTATTTTGTCTTGGTTAGTTATTCGTGAAATGTTGTTTTATCTTTATTTGATCTGAGAAAGTGACTCTCTTTAGCATGATTTAACCTTCTATTTATGGACCTTTCAATTTTCAATGGTGTTGAGTTTGTTCCTTCATTTTAAAGGTGTGCAGGTGCAGGGCATCTACGAGATGATATTCTTCTTTACAGTGAGAAACTTAAGAAGCTTCCCAATGAAGATGATGAGCGGCAAGCATACCTCTTGGATATGGGTATCAAGGCTTTAAGGTTAGTTTGCTAACCTCAACATTTAGATCTACAGATTCCCTAGGTCAGTTGTTTTTGTCCTGTTTTCCTTTTGGTACTAATGACCTAATCTTTCACATGTTAGCCTCATTCACTAATGATCATTAATTGAATTAAAAAGTTCCAAACCTAGATCCTTCTTAATACAGTTTGTTAAAGCAAACCTAAGGCTTTTAATACTCTTCGGGTGAAGGAATGGCTGTTGCTACACATGATTTTCATTTACTGTACCTTTTCATTTCTATTTGTGTAGAATGGAAAACCTGAGTAGCCATTTTCAATGCATTTCCCATTTAACTCTTGGAGTTCCTATATTCATTTTTACTGGAAAAATGGCAACTCACATTTGTGTTAGAACCTAGAATTATTGAGTTCCTCTATTTGAATTTGCAGGCGGTATTTTTTCCTAATCACATTCAGGTCCTACCTTCAATGCACTTTGGCTGCCGAGACAAAATTTCAATCGTGGATGGATGGAAGACCGGAACTTGGACATCTGTGTAATAACCTTAGGATTGATAAATGAATTCAGCATATAGTGATGTTCTTCAAATGTACTTATTATTGTACATTCCTTGGCTAAGCCTGCCTGTTGTTTCGATATTAATAGCCTAGCTTCTCTCTTCCCCCAATTAGATCTCTGCTTGCATAACGTACGGGAGAGTAAATTCGTACACATAAAGTAGGTCTTCGCTGGCGTCGCTTCAGGCTCGATAATCCAGAACAATAGCCAGGTCACCAATCTCCGCTCCGACTTCAATTTTGTTGCTATAAGGCTGAACTTAAAGTTGCTATAATTAACAGTTTGATGTAATATTTTTGTAAACTAATTGCCTATTTCTTCATCCTTTTGGTATCTGAAGCTGCCCTATTTTCTACTTGGATCGACATCATCGGTCATTGTAGTTTACGTTTCCATTAAAAGATAAAACTTGAACCGCATAACATTGCTTTTGTTTTGTTTTGTTTAAATATGGCAGAAACATGAATTATTTTCGAAAGGGAAAATTTTGTTTGTATACGTATTCCTTTTCATCTGACCAAAAATATGTTAAAATGATCCGTATAAGGCAAACAAACCTTCGTTCTTACAACATATTAAATATATTAAAAGTACTTAAATCATCTCCTTTCAACTTTTACTATCATGAAGCTTTGATTGGTTAATACATCGAATTGTTAATTGGGCATTGGTTAGAGTAAGAATTAAACGCGATGTTGTAACTCAGGAGATAGAGAACCATCCTAGATTCATTTCATCTTCAGCATTTTTCCTCGAGTCCGTACATTGTATTGTTCAACAATTACGCCAAAGATTTGTTTTCTAGAGAATAATTTCGTTGGTTAGATTAGATCTCACTCAATAAAACAAGAAATATTAATTAATTTTTGTATGAAATAAGTGGCGAAATGATAACTCACCAAAAAAATGCACCAAGAGAGTCATTAATTCATATAAATGATATTGAGAATAATTAATACGATTCCGAATATGATGTCCCCCTGCGCCCCGAGTAATCTCATGTTGTTAAATTCAAATTATTACACAAAGCATTTGTTTTCTCTTTGTTATTTATAAGAGTATCTTCAATATATTTATGAATTATTTTTTTAAAGATATCATATATATAAAATATATATTAAAAGTACAATTAGACTCTCTAATGTATGTAATTTCATTTATTATTAAACTGTCATGACAAAAAATATAATTTACATCCTCAACTCTATCTTCTATTTTTAGAGGGTCTTGTTGATAATCATGGATTACTGACTCAACAATTCATTTATTTCATTGGTCATTAAAAAAAGGAAAAAAACTAATTTAATAATTTTATAAAATAATAAATAACAATCCATATCCACGTTAGAGAGTTATTTTTAGAGATGATGGTATTAATACCATGTACGATGTAAGTCTCTCTATATTAATGATCTAACATATCTTTTATGAAAATAATTCATTTATATATCGAAGATATTCTAATATATTATTTATTTAAATTCAAATTATAGCTAAGGGAGTTATTGATAACGCGGTAATTCTGGGACGTTTAGGTAGTCAAACTGAGTTGGCCCCGTATTCTCGGTGTGAAGAGAAGACTCACTCAAGTGAAAAACTAGACTGATTTTGTATATTAAATAGAGTAGCCATGGACAGATTCTCTCTTCTTTCTCTTCTATCAACAAACAACTCCCTCCGACTCCGATTTACTCAGCCAGAACCTAAAAACCTGAAAAAAAAAGTGTTAAGTTGCTCTGTATGACACAAAAATGGGTGTTGGTGATGGTTCGTCTGTACTGATGCCCTCCCATGAGAATAATATTAATCACATTCTTCCTATTTATTTTGGTGATTCAAACTTAGAATGACCAATGAATGCTAATTTTGTCGGTGTTGTTTCCATCTCATTCAATTCAAAAAACATTGATTTAGTTTTTTATTTAATTTTAATATATTATTATGATTATGCATGCACATGGAAATTCAGTCTAGTAGTTGAAAACAGAAACCCCAATGAGAAGGAAACGCCGTACGATCATAAACATGTATGTGTGGTGTTTCTATGGAACATGGTAGATGTGGAAGCTTTTATTCTAAGCTGTTGAGAATCTCGAAAACTTAAACCCAATTTCAAGAATGAGAGTTTTTTTTAATAAAAGAAAAAGTCGGTCTTGTTTTTTTGTTGTAACGTTGGAGCCATTCTTTTCTCCATCCTCAGGCAACTTGAGCCTTTATTAATTCAAAATGTAAGAGACATTACACCAGCATAACCAAATGTTGTTTATATCTTTTAATGCAGAAGTATTTCTTTTCTTCAACCCCATTAATATAGATTAGATTCTTCACTTAATTTATTAGATTTCTTAGTTATATTACATCCCGGATTATATAGCTTTTGATTGGCATTCCAACTATGTTGATTAAATATATTTTAATCTCTTCCTGCATTTGTTTTATTTTTTATTTTCCTAATTATATGTGTTTTACAGCTACGTGCTGATTATGGCTGGGCTGGGTCCGCTAATTTTATTTTATTTTTGCATCGAAAATGTTATTTCAAATCCCAACAGATATTGGGTGTGGAGTTTTTAGATGCATAGATAATGTGACGTGAAATGCTTCTATTAACTTCCATTTTGGTTTTGTGATCCATTGAAATAGGAGAAGATACGTGGAAACTGGACACAGAAGCCTAGACGGGCTTGTTCTTGAACTCCTTTTCATTTTCATTCTTCAAAGGAAGAAATTTCTTGCATAAGAATTTATATCCTGATACAATAGTCAGTATTGAATCAGTTGCTGCGATGGAGTTGACTGGGCTCAGCTCATTATCTTCAAAGATGCCATCATCACCTCAATGTGAACTGCCCTTGCCATCTTCCTCACTCTGGGGTGTTAGTGTGGGTACAAGGTGGCCCAACAGCTCAGTATCAGGCAATCGGTTAAGGAATTTTAACATCCCCAGAAAAAGATGTGCCTCAACCAACCACCTTTTTGTTAATGCTATTCTTGCAGATGTTGCTAAAGATTTCACGGTGACTTGCGCCTTGAAACTTCGGTTCTTAGCAAATACGTTGTTTAAAGTTGAATTTTTCTTTAGCAACTCTATTTGATTGTTTACTTCCTTGTTACTGTAATGCTTTTATTTTTTAACTATGAACTATTAATGCAGAGTTTCCAGGCACCAATATTTACAAAACCAGAAGCTAACCCCAAGAGTGTTGCCTCCATCATATTGGGCGGTGGTGCTGGGACACGACTTTTCCCACTTACTGGAACAAGAGCTAAACCAGCTGTAAGCTAACTCCGAGTAACATATGTGTCTTATTTTTAAAATCAATATGCATGTCTTCTTACAATTCCATGGTTGTTTTGGACCCTGTACATGATCATTAGGTGCCAATTGGAGGATGTTACAGACTAATAGATGTTCCAATGAGTAATTGCATCAACAGTGGAATTAACAAAATTTACATCCTCACCCAGTTTAATTCCCAATCTCTCAATCGCCACATTGCACGAACCTATAATTTGGGAAATGGCGTGAACTTTAATGATGGGTTTGTTGAGGTATGTTGATACTTTTACTGGTAGTGGTAGGTATTAGTAGCCACGATCTGCTTCCATCTTCCTATGCTTCTGATTCTGCTTCACTGATCGTGGTAGGTATTAGCAGCCACTCAAACACCAGGTGAATCAGGAAAGAAGTGGTTTCAGGGTACAGCAGATGCCGTAAGGCAGTTCATCTGGTTATTTGAGGTACATGAAATTGCTCTGCAATCTATTTCCGGATTTCTGAATTCTTTGCTTTGACCAAACTAAATTTTTTAGCTCGTGCCAAATGAGACCAATGAGCAAAACTATATGTGAAAATAGCTCTTTGATTTTTAGATCTCTTTATGCTTTTCTGGCCTGTTACATAGCTAAGGATTCTGATGTTATCAATGCTGATTGAATATTCATTGTTATGTTTGTAGGATGCTAAGCATAGACACCTTGAAAACATTCTCATATTGTCTGGCGATCATCTCTATCGAATGGATTATATGGACTTTATGCAGGTGAAACCATAGTTGCCAACTTGATTATTGTCCGCTCCACTATTTCTCCATTTTATGTAGTTCCTAAGATAAAACTTTCTGTTTGCAGTATCACATCGATTCAGGTGCTGATATATCAGTTTCTTGTCTCCCTGTGGACGAGAGGTATTCGTTAGTGTATAATCTATTTCCCAGAAAATAAAATTGCTTCTAAATTACTTGGATGAGTTCATTTTATTGTCTTATTTCCTGCAGTCGTGCCTCGGATTTTGGGTTGGTGAAGATTGATGAAACTGGAAGGATCAGACGGTTTCTTGAGAAACCCAAGGGTGAAAGTTTGAGATCCATGGTTTGTAACTCCTTTCATTTTTCTTGACTAACACATAAAGAATTTAGAAACTGATTGAATAGTATATAGAAACTAGCTTATATCTAACTAAAGTTATTTTGTTCTCTCAGCAAGTGGATACAACTCTTCTAGGACTTTCAGCTCTAGAAGCAGGGAATCTCCCATACATTGCATCGATGGGTATATATTTGTTCAAGATAGATGTTCTATTGAAGCTTCTCAGGTATTCTCTCTCTCTCTATTGCACAGTTTTAGTGACACGAGCACCAAATCCACACTATTTTAGCTTTTACACCCTTGCTTTGATGGCTAATAAGCATAATAAGAATTCCTTTCAATAAATAATTAAATAAATTTTATTTAGGACATCATGAATTCATGACCTCTGAAGTCAAGGATAGCATCTATCAGGTAGAGATGGAGATGATTTTCGGTTAAGTATACTGTATTGAGAAACATGGAGTAATGACATCTTGTTTTATGTTTTGAATTTTTTGCTTCTACAGGTGGCATTATCCAGAGGCCAATGATTTTGGATCAGAAGTCATTCCCATGGCTACAAAAGATTTTAATGTTCAGGTAAAACCTTGAGGCTAAAGATAATCTGGTTTTAACCAGTATACTTAGAGATGGATGCTGCCAAAATTTTAGTTTAATGTACCTTTGTGGCCTGGTTGTTGCAGATTTATCTGACCTCTATTTGATGTTGATGATGAAAATAGGACAACTGATATATCTGTGTTTCCAAGTAGCATTCAGCTCTCATTTTCTATCTTCGGTCATTACGGCAAAAGTCCAAGGACTCATGTTTTTCATTCTATGTCAGGCATATTTATTCAATGACTACTGGGAGGATATTGGCACTATTAAATCATTCTTCGATGCAAATTTGTCTTTGACAGACCAGGTAGTTTTCTTTTAGATTTTCTGTCAGAAGTTTTTCATTGTCTAAACACATTATCAAGCTAAATACTGTCACCTTATGAAGCCTCCCAAATTTCACTTCTATGATCCACTGAAGCCAATTTTCACGTCTCCTCGCTTTCTACCACCAACAAAAATAGAGAAGTGCCGGGTATAATTTCAAACTTAATGTCAAACGCCGATACGATGTTAAGGCTCTTTGGTGCAATTTCCAGATCATGTAACAAACTCGTTTGTATTGTAGGTTAAAGATTCTATAATTTCACACGGGTGCTTCCTGAGAGGGTGCAGTGTGGAACATTCCATTGTGGGAATTCGCTCAAGACTGGAGTATGATGTGGAGCTGAAGGTAATATTTCCTCCTCATGCTTTCATTAAAATAAGTTGTTTTCATTGCTTCTCTATCGGCATTCTGCTATCATATTTTTTAACTATCATTCTCAGGATACTATGATGATGGGTTCTGACTATTACCAAACTGAAGCCGAGATAGCATCTCTTTCGGCACGAGGAAAAGTTCCAGTAGGAATTGGGAGAGATACTAAAATTATGTAAGTCACTTGGCCGATCATACTTTATCACCTAGCTGAATATTTCATCACGTCAAGATGTTTTAGCGCAAGGATATATCATTAACTAACTCCATCTCCATCATGCAGGAATTGTATAATTGACAAGAATGCAAAAATTGGAAAGAATGTGATCATTGCAAACAAGGATGTAAGTTACAATAATTTCAATAGTAAAGCAGTATTCCTAAAAAAAACTACTAATTATTTATATGATTTAATTGCAGAGCGTGAAAGAGGCAGACAGACCTTCCGAAGGATTCTATATACGATCAGGAATTACTGTGGTGTTGAAAAATTCTATCATAAAGGATGGGACAATTATTTGAAGGATGATTCAACAAGAGAGAGCCAAATGGAGCATAAAATCGTTATGCGTACGTATCACCGATTCATGCGGCATTGTTGAATGAGTTTTACATTTCATTCCCGAGAAAGAACACAAAATTTTTCATTATTTCTACTACTGGGATTATGCTGATCAAACTTAATCTATCAGTTTTACGAGTAAAGAATATAGGAATATAAAAGTATGAAATAATATCTCATCAATAATGTTATTGTTATCTTCGTATATTGTTGAGTTTCTAAATCTGACAAGAACGTATCCCAACTGACATTAAAATTGAAGTTACACCCTCTTTTAATGATCTAACACATCACTCTCTAACCATTCTTTTCATTTCTCTTTCCCTTTTGCGATAGGTAATTCATCTTTCGAGATTGTTGAGCAATGATATTGGCAGTTGAGGTACTTTCCTCCAATACAACTTCATATCCATCCCCAAAATTTGCCATTCCTTGGGTCATCAGTTGCCAAAAAAGGCCACCAGCACATGGACCCTGACTTTCGGCACTAGTGTAAATGGCATTGTATACATTCGCAAAATAATTATTCCTTTTCTGCACGCTATATCCTGGAAATTTATCAGATTTCCCAAACTCTCCGATAATAATTGGTTTCTTAACTATTGAATTTGAGTCTTGGATGTGTACTTGGATCCATCGATTCGCAAAAGAAAGTTGAGTTTCATCACTTGAGTTTGGTGATAACCTGCCATGAATACATACATAGATAAATTAAATAAAATAAAAGGGGTAAATTTAATTACATATGATGTTTTTTTTGGAAATGTAAATTAATAATTATTACCATTGATCAGGGTAAATATGAATGGTTGCGAAGTCAACATCTGGGATCTGATTATTGGTAATAAAATCAGTCCCAACAGGTGCAGTGTTTGGATTGTATTGTTTCCTTTCTGGCAATGATTCCCCATAGAAACCTTCAAGTCCTATTTCCAATAGATGATAGTTATCAATGGCCTTAACATGTGCTGCCATTTCGCTAATCCACTCCTGTAAATTAAAAATTTGGTAACAAGGGGTTGCTATCAATATAGGAAATTTTGGCTGGTATCTGGTACATCCTATAAGCATGCCAAAAATTTTCTAATATGGGTTAGAAAATACAATTACGTAGAGAAAGTAAATAGGAAAATCTCAATAATGCAAGAGATTTCCAATTAGCAAACCAAGCAGAAGAACACAAACAAGGTCGTCGTCATCCTCAACTTATAACCCCTATTAGAAAATTCCATTACTCTTTTCAGAGGAAAGAGAATTAGTTTTCATGTTCGCTGTTATTCGAATTCCTGTAGCGTGAAAACTTCTGAAATTATAAAAGATATTCATATATATAAATAATCTTGATTGATAAGTTAGATGCTGACTACATTTTTTTCCTTTGCATTTGCCCGAATGCCTTTGTTATGTAGCCTAATACTAAATTTTACTACTATTATTAAAGCAATATGATCACCACTTGATTTCTTATTTGATATAGCCAGTTGATTAATATTATGAGTTCTGATACAAGCAAAAGAATAACAATCATATAATTTTGCTTGTGATGAAAATTAATAAAATGAAGTCCCTTTCGAAATGAAGGGCCAATGCCGCCAACTCCTCCTTCTAGATTGAGGTTAGATTTATTGATTTAGCATATCTTAGGCACCTAGATTTTAACATTTTTTTCAAGTATAATTAATTACCTGCAACCACAACTATGTAGGGGATAGGATAGGTTTGTTACCTCATTAATTGTTTGAACATTGCATATGTAATATGTTCATAAGTGGGTTTTGAAGAAAATAATTTGGTATTTTCAATGTGGTGATGCATTTGTAACTCTTTCATTAAAATTTCGCAATACATCCTTTTTAATCCATAAAAAAGTGACTAATACACCTATAATATAAATTTAATGTGAATATTGCAATGCACCGGGAATGCCTATTACGCTCTCTCAAATTTGAGACTGTATATGACTCAGGATAAAAACTAAAATGCAATTGATATATGTATATGGCAGACAACCAAAAAAATCTGTTCTACACTCTACTTGTGTATTGTTTGAGGGAAATTAATAAACCTGAAGTTTTTTTCCTGAGGGATCAGTCGGACAGCGTGGTTCATTTATGAGTTCCCATGCAAAAATTGTCGGATCATCTTTGTATGCCACACCGGTTATCGAGTTTACTCTCGTCAGTACAGCCTGGAACATCACAACATTATCCATAAATTTCTAATGAATCAATATTAAAATTATAAACCTTCATTTGGAAATCACTTAAAACATTTCCAGTACTGTTTAAACACCAAATCGATCGGATGAAATCAAATCAAAACATGGGATCATCAAATCTTAATCCGGACACAACATCTTCCGTTGGGGACCCAGGCGCTGGCCTGCTCCATCACCTATGCATTAAAGAGTTTATATTACTTGTACCTTGACATGATTCTTGTAGTATTGTTTGACCACTGGATTTGTATAAAACTCATCCTCATCCTTGAGGACCTGCCCACTTTCCCTTGCCCATTCCACATATTTCTGCCTTCCACCATACTCCTTGAAGTTATTCACGAAGCTCAAGATCATATAAACTCCAGATTTCCTGGCTTCTGATACCACAAAATCAAGTCCCTGAAAAAATATATAAACAACGAATAAAACCGACTACGCTGTCCATACACAATTTTTATAATAAACTTTCTTCGTATGCTCCGCAATTTCAAGTTCTTTTTGACGACAGACAAAGAGAAACCGTTATAATAAAAAAAAAAAAAAAAACTACCTTGAACATTTCCTCATTGTAGGAACCGGGAGAATACTGTAGAGCTCTGTAACCGCCATCGCTAAAAGCCCAAGTTCTAACAATATTCATGCCATGCTTGGCAGCTTGTTCGAATGCTGTTGTAACCTTGGCTCTCGTGGATGGATCAGCCGCATAATACATCATCCAATAAGCATTGAAACCATTCAAATAGAGAGGTTTTCCATTCGCCACAAAATGGTTTCCGTCCGTTTGTACAAAACCGTTATAAGGTTTTGCTTTCACTAAGTCATTCCCATGTTGGAAGATTACCAGGAAAACCAACAAAATTAAATGGTTGAACAATATTCTTGGCTCTGGCATAGCTTAAAATAAGCCGAGAAAGGAAAAGTAATTAGGAAAAATCAACGTGTCTTGGATTTCCAGCTACGGAGAAAGTTCACTAAGAACTCACGGCATATATTGGTGATGTTATATATGGTTGAGGGGTTCATGTGACAGAGAGAAAGAAGATAAAGGTAGCGTGCTTTCCAGGGTTTATATAGAGAACTATACGAAACTGAGTGAGTGGTTTTCAGTTTCATTTTAATTATTGTTTATATATTTTGTTTTTATGGCATAATATATGGCAACGTTAAGATAAATCCATAAAAATTAATTATCATAATTAAATAATTAAACATCCCTCGTTTATTAATAATTTATAGATGATAAGTTCAACTTTTAATGTATGAACTAAATTTGAAAAAAAATTATTATTATTTGCCAGAGAATTTTATAACAATTATTACAGGTGGCACTATTTTTCTTTAAATCTGTCACACTTCGATAGTCGGGATCATGATAGTATGGGAGTAGAGATATCTCACCCCCACAAATTTCAGATAGACGTGATCGACAACCTATAGTGCAAATAATATATATGTAATTCGAGATAATAAATCAAGGGCTTCGTGCCCTCCATTACGATTTTATTTATATACCAAAAAGACAGATGTATAGCCATACATATATAAGAATATACAATGACCTACAAATAACTTTATATATATATCGTTGAGCGTTGAGCTCCCAATATACAAAATGACAAACTCAGATAAAAAGTAACCCTTAGGTGATTGTGAGGAGAATCTGGATATCCAATGCTCTTCGCAATAAGCCTACTGGTCCTTACTAAGAAAAAGTTCTGCACAGTGCACACACTAAGAACTGTATTGGGGTGAGTTTGGGAAAAACTCAGTGAGTATATAGTGAAACAGTATAAAATTGTGAAGATCCATATATTCATTAAAATATAAATTTGAAACTAAATCATTTACGACAAAACTATAATATCAAGGCATCCATAGCATGCTTATAAACTTGTAAAATTATATTTTCAGAGGGTTTAATATAAAGAGAAGCATGCAAGGATGTCTACAGAAATGGGTCAGAGAACAGACCGCCCTTCGCCCCCAACTTCTCACATGTACCGGTACCTTCACAAAGCAGATAACAGAATATGCTTTCAAAGCACATGTATTCTCCCCCCCTTATGGCTCCCGACTAGGGTAAGGAAATACAAAATACAGGCTAAATTCAGATGTCAGAAAAAAGAGACGTAAAAGCAGAGGAGATCAGAAACAGATATAATGACTTTTAAATAAGTCATAAAACTTTCATAATACCAATATCTAGAAACTAAATCAAACAAATCATCAATTAACATATAATTGCACAAACAAGGGCCAACTCCTTGCCACAACACACTGTATCTATCAACACTTCCGGTTCCTAGGAAATTTAAGTTTGTAAGCATATATATAAGCATATCACAGGAAAAATATAATAAAACCATAATCATTTGAAAACATAAGTTTAAGTCATATCCACTCACTGTGCAAAAGAAAAATAAACCAAACAGAGATCAGGTTAACGAGGACTGGATAGTCACTCCCTCTACGTATCTACAACACAGTTATAATATCAACGTCAGAAAATCAACGTATATCGCAGGATGTAATTTAAATTCTAATTTCTTAATAACGTTCTCCTCCCGAAGTCTCATTTCCTATATTCTAAGGGCCAAAATAATTATTCAACTAGCTAAACGTTACTCACGACGTTAATTAGAATCCAACTACAATAATTCAAATTTTGCGAGTCAGAATAGTAAATCGATATGAATAGTAATTTAACATCAAAAAATTAACCAAAATACGGATATGAACTCGTAATGAAGCTGGGAATCTCACCAAGGAGTCAATTTAACTCAACCACGTCCGGATTGCGAGTAATTACAAAAATCCCAAATTCATAAATAGTGCCCAAAACTCTCTCCCGATCAAATCATCAATCGAATCGAGCAAATAGAGTTTTTAGAGTGTAGCCCGTGATGAGTACGTAAGATTTGTAGCAACAAACGAGAGTTTAAATGGATGAAAAATGAGAAATTGAGAGGAAATTAAAACAAAAATACAAACCAAAGCAAACTAGTGGAGCTCACAGGAAGAAAGAAAAAGGGGAAAGACCTGACTCAATTTTGGCTTTCTGGACTCAAATACACATTAAGGAAGGAGTAATTATCGAATTGCCCTGGAGCTTTAAAAGAAAGAAAGAAAAAAAATGATGAAACAAGGGCAAATGAGACTTTTTCTGTTTCTTGCATATCATCCAACTTCTAAGTTGCAATTCTCTCTCCTCTGACCTCAGATTTGACTCAAATTTATTTCTATGAAATCCTTATTGTGTCTTCTTTTTGTAGAAACAAACGGCTCATCATTTGAACTTCCGGATTAACAAAAATTTGACTTGAAAGCTCGGTGCGCAAATAAGATTTTTGAGAACAATTTGCCAACCTATCAATTCTTCATCAATTCGAACTCCTCACAAAAATAAT
>JAVXUL010000001.1:16683396-16709031 GCA_035590515.1 Trichilia minutiflora
TACGACGTCGTCCCGAGAGTTATCTATACCATGTAGGAGATAATGAGACCGTCTCGAGTACTCTGCCCGAGACTACTGGTCAGGAGGTATCTTTTGAGTTATTCATGGTTGATCCACACTCGGGTAAATGGTCTTCAACGACAGGTTTCCTGGGTTTGGTCTCGGAGGGTCGGACTGATATAACCCATATAAAACGACAGGAGTTTGCGAGCAGCCGGAGTATACAGGCCTCCACAACGCTACATTCTGGTATCATCAAAGCCATACCCCGCTGTATAAGGACCTCCCGAGAACTAGGGGACTTCATTCTCGGGGGAACTGGAAGCTTCACTCGAAGGAACGTACACTCGGGGTCTCGGGGTTGACGTGGTAAGGAACAGTATCACAGTTTCCCATGTCCCCTGACTTTTACAGCAGATTGTCTTGGGCACGTCAGCCATAGAACAACATGTGTTCAAAGGTACGAACTCCTATACTTCCAATATACAACATGCAGAAATCAAGGGAGGTATACATTCTATAACATTCGAATACACTTTTTACAGACACATATTCTAAGACATTCTATTACACTTTCGGTTACATTCTATATTATTTTTTGAAAAGAACATTCTATATTTTCATGCACACTATTCTTATACACAAAGTAAAACTCTCTCTAAGTTAAGTATCGGAGGGTTTTCGTTGGAAAACCGACTTTATCCCTGAAGTGTTCATTGTTTTACAATTTCAAATTAAGGAACGAGATTAGAAGACCAGCTGGTGCTCGAGGTTAAGAACAACACCAACTTCTTACATTAACAATTATTTTTATTGATCACCACAAGTAGATACAACTTCTTTAGCACTTTTACCTCAAGAAGCAAGGAATTTCCCATACATCGCATCGATGGCTAATTTTCTATCGAAGCTTCTCAGTTCTCAGGCATTTTCTCTCTCAATTGCAAAGTTTTATCGGTATGAGCACCACATCCACGCAATTTTAGCTTTTACACCCCTGCTTTGATGGATAACAAGCATAATAAGAATTCCTTTCAAAATAATTAAATAAATTTTATTTGGGACATCATGAATTCATGGCCTCTGACGTCAAGGATAGCATCTATCAGATAGAGATGGAGATGATTTTCAGTTAAGTATACTGTATTGATTCTCTTAAATAATGACTTTATCTTTTATGTTTTGAATTTTTTGCCTCTGCCGATGGCATCATCCGGAGGCCAATGATTTTGGATCAGAATTTATTCCCATGGCCACAAAAGATTTTAATGTTCAAGTAAAACCTTGAAAGTTAAAGATAAACCAGTGTACTTAGAGCTGAAGGCTGCCAAAGTTTTGGTTTATTATACCTTTGTGGCTTTTGGACTGGTTGTTGCAGATTTATCTCATCTCTACTTTATGTTGATAATAGAAATAGGATAATTGATATGTCTGTGTTTCCAAGTCGTATTCAGCTCTCATTTTCTATCTTTAGTTAATTACTACAAAAGTCTCAAGAGCTTTGCTGTCTTTCGTTCCATGTCGGGCATAGTTATTCAATGACTACTGGGAGGATATTGGCACTATTAATTCCTTCTTCGATGCATAGTTGTCTTTGAAAGACCAGTTAGTTTTCTTTTAGATTTTCTGTCAGAATTCTTTCATTGTCTAAACAAGTTATCAGGCTAAGTAATGTCTCCTTATGAAACCTCCCAAATTTCACTTCTATGATCTGCTGAAGCCAAATTTCACATCTCCTCGCTTTCTACCACCAACTAAAATAATGAAGTGCCGGATATAATTTCAAATTTAATGGCAATGCCAATATGATGTTATGGCTCCTTGCTGCAATCTGCAGATCATGTAAGAAACTCATACGAATTGTAGGTTAAAAGATTCTATAATTTCACACTGGTGCTTCTTGAGAGAGTGCAGTGTGGACCATTCCATTGTGGGAATCCACTCAAGACTGGAGTATGGTGTGGAGCTGAAGGCAACATTTCTTCCTCGTTCTTTCATTAAATATAGGTTGTTTTTCTTGCTTCTCTATCTGCACTCTGCCATCATATTATACAGTTATCATAATCCGGATACTATGATGATGGGTGCTGACTATTACCAAACCGAAGCAGAGATAGCATCTCTTTTGGCATAGGGAAAAGATTCAGTAGGAATTTGGAGAAATACCAAAATTATGTCACTTGATCAATCACACTTTATCACCAAGCTGAATATTTCAATGCACCCTTAGATGTTTTAGTGCGAGGATATATCACTATCTATCTCTATCTCCATCTCTATCATGCAGGAATTGTATAATTGGCAAGAAAGCAAAAATTGGAAAGAATGTGATCATTGCAAACAAGGATGTAAGTTACAATAATTGCAATAGTAAAGCAGTAATCCTAAAAAAAATAGTTATTACTTATATGATTTGATTGCAGAGCGTGAAAGAGGCAAGCACACCTTCTGAAGGATTCTATATTCGATCAGGAATTAAGGTGGTGTTGAATCATTTGAAGAATGATTCAACAAGAGATATAAAAATGAAGCTACTTTCCTTTGCCCACTTCACATATTTCTGCCTTCGACCATACTCTTTGAAGTTATTCACAAAGCTTGGAATCATATAAACTCGATATTTCCTGGCTTCTGATACTACAAAATCAAGCGCCTGAAAAATATATAACCAATGAAGAAAACACATTGAATAATCCAAATAATGTAACGCTCCATTTTTACAATAATTAACTTCCCTCGCACTCTCCGCAATTTTTTCACTACAGGTAAAAAATAAACCGTTAGAAGAAAAAAAAATACCTTGAACACTTCCTCATTGTAGGAAGCAGGAGAATAGTGAAGAGCTCTGTAACCGTCATCGTTGAAAACCCAAGTTCTAGCAATATTCACGCCATACTTGGTGGCTTGTTCGAATGCTGTTTTGACCTTTGCTCTTGGGATGGATCAGCTGCATAACACATCATCCAATAAGCATTGAAACCATTCAAATATAGAGGTTTTCCATTCATCACAAAATAGTTTCTGTTCTTTTGTACAAAACCATTATCTGGTTTTGCTTTAACTAAGTCATCCTCATCTTGGAAGATTACTACAAAACGAAGAAAATTAAATGGTTGAACGATATTATTGGCTCTGGCATGGCTTAAAATCAGCCGAGAAAGGAAAAGTGATTAGGAAAAATCAACGTCTCTTGGATTTCCAACCGTGGAGATAATAAGTTCACTAAAAACTCAAGGAATATAATGATGATGTTATACATGGCTGAGTGGTTCATGTGAGAGAGATAAGATGATAGGTGGGGTGCTTTCCATGGTTTATATACTACAGGAAACTGAGTGAACGCTAGCTTTTCATTTTCATTTTAATTATTATTTATATATTTGTTTTTATTGCAACTTCAAAATGAATTCACCGTAAAAATAATCATCATAATTAAACATCCCTCATTACTTAACGATAATTCCAACTTTTAATCTATGAACTAAATTTTTAAAAAATGAATTTTATTAACGAATACTCATAGAAACTTTATTAAAAATTTTATTTTTACTATTTATAATAATCTTTAGTATTTAATAAAATAATTAATGACGAATTTCAATTCATTGAAAAATATAACTTAATAAATATAGAAAATTTATCAAATATCCTTAGCAAAGCCCTTAAAAAAAATAATAATATTCATAAGAGAAGTTTGTAACAATCCATGGCATGAATTCAGTTGGCAATATTTTTCTTTGAAGTATCTCTTTCTTGGTAAGTGAATATGCAGTAAGAAACGAGAGCTCACCCGTGCAATGCATCATGCAGTAAAACACTTGTACCTACCGTTTATGGATCTTTTAATTATACAAGTTCTCTCAACTGTTGAACTTGATTTGAGTGATATGTAGATTTAAAAATCACTCAAAATCTTGAATAGCTATACATTAAATTACTCATAGGTCACAATCACAATTCACAGAATTCTTGTATTGAATGTTCACCATCATCTATTATCAATCATCGTTGATTGAGAATTTCTTTCATTCCTCATCATCCATTCATCCTCACTCTCCATCATTCATTAACGCATCGTTATATAATAATCTTTTATTTTCATTATTAATAGATTACACAGACAGACAAAAATTCTAATACAGATTCTATATATCTTCATTTTAACCACCTTAATAATTTTGATAATAAAATTACTAATTATAAGTGTCATGCCTATTATAAGGTTAATATAAATTTTATAAAATTAAATAATGTTATTATTATATCAGAATTTATTTTTGACGACAATCATGCAACTTTTGAGGCATTGTTTTCAATTTGGGAAATGCAAACAACCAATTTCAGATATAATATACTAAAAGCTTGATTGAAGCAAAGTCATCAGTTTTACGAGTTGTATTGTTTTGGTTTGTCTTTTCCTCTTTGATCCTGTTCAAGCTCATTTAGGTCAATACGTAATTTCTTGATGTTTACAGAAGAATCAATCTATTACAGAAGAATTCAATAATCAGATGTATTGTAGAAATATGCTCAACCCTAAACTCGTCCAGTAGAGCTGCACAGTTGAGTTACAGTCGATGTCATGGAGAACTGAAGCCACAAAGAATCACATATAATCAGCACCACTGTCGAATGTCTAGCGAATTTGTGCTCCATTCCTCGTAAGTCTTGCTTAACCATTTAGTTACGTCACGTAAAAGCTTCCCATTCTTGCTCCAGGGAAATTACATTCATTGTAGAAGCCGGAACTCCTATCTGATTGTCAAACGTTGTGGACCATTCAGGTCCTCAATCTAGACAGGACCAGATGCTATTGATGGAACAAGACACGTCCTGTAGAAGTTAATAAAAGGGAGGGAGCAGAAGCATGGCTTACAGGTTCTTCAGAATCAAAACAGTCCTAAACCTGCTAAGAGCACCGTAAATGTCAAAAATAAGCAAACCATGGGACAAATCTAAACTGCCTCAAGGCACAACTTCAGACGGGAGAGTTGCATGAATTTGTTCTAAAACAGCTAGCGAATACCATGTACCTAGCTGGCTTCAGCTTTTCATCCAAAATTTTGGCACCAACCCACCTCCAAGTACTAATAACAACTGATAACTAATCCTAACACACTCAAAAGAAGAAAAGATTACCTGGATAACCAGTTGGCAGGTACACTGAGTAAACTTCTCAAAGTTGAAATAGAAAAGGTATGTTATCAATATTTAAAGACCCTACAAGAAGAAATTGATGGAATTATTTTGATAAGAATTCACCATATATTCCAATTTATTAATACCAGGTCATGGAACCAATGTACCAATTTCATATAATAAAGATAAGAGTTCCTAGGAAAATAAATTGGACAAACCACCATCATTATCTGGTTACCTCATACAGCAGACAGAAAAGTGGTCACCAACAAATTGAAGCAGCCAATCTAGCTTCCTCAAGCACATTGCCTCTTTTCATTGCAAAAGATAAGTTAATGGAGTTAGAATATTACAGACGATTAAGGCCCAAAATGTGAAAACTTACTATTAAAACAACAGGAAAAAACTGAAAATACAAAAACTTACTTGAAAATCGTTTTTGTTGCAGATCTATGAATAGTAATGTGCATTCATCTTTTTGTCGGCTGTTTTCAGTAGTTAGGAACCAAGATTTTCAATCTAAAGAAATTCGCTTTCAATTATTTCCCCCAAGAAAAATTTTGGAGTACAGCTGTAAAAAATGCTGTGCTAAATGTGGCTTTTTGTAGTAAAAAGTCATTCTCATTCCTTTTAATTCTAAAATAGAGTTTTCGGATGTGAATCCAACTGGGACCCTGAAATTGAAAGTAACATGGGCCCCGTCACTAATAGAGCATCTCATTCAATAAGAGTTAATCGAAGAGTAAGTTCATACCATACACATGCAACAACCAAAAAACAAACAAGAAAGGTATTTATGAATGCTACTAAAAATAAAGCTCAATATCTTGAAGGGAGACTAATCTAGAAGCAACACTCTACCAATGTAAGGAAAAATTGCACTTGTTAGCTTCCAATTGTTGGAGACTAAGAGAAAAATTTTGAATGCTGTGGATCCATGATATCTGAGAAGCAGTTCTTGATAACTAGCAGCTGTGCTATGTATTTATAATCTAAAACTGGAAAACTCTACAAACCTCATATGGTTCCATGTTCTTTAGGTGAGGGATTGGAACAGCTAAGTATCCATGCCTCTTGTTAAATCTTAATCTATAAAACAAATTTCAGAAATCATTCAAAACTGAAACAGAAAAATGATGAGTACTAATGAAACCTAATCCTATGAATCATTTAAATTTGAGAAACATGCAGGGGAAAGAAAGAAAGACTAGCTAATTATTTCACCTATTCAATTAAAATACCCTCTTTTTTGTTAAACATTGGTGGTCAGTTTTTCCCATTGCTAAGATTCTTATAACCATGGAACATTGGCTGCATCAATTATAAAGCTCTAGACCAGGGCAGCATAACAGAAAAATAGTAAATTAAAGAATAAACATGGTAAATTAAAAAAATACTTTTCATCAAAATATAAGACATACATTTCACCAAAAAAGAATGGTTACAACATATTCAAGGATAACTCTACCTGTTTCTTTACAAGAAATGTAGCTTAGAATCAGTAGTAAAACCAATGGCAAATTACAAATCATTAGCTTGATAGTGTTAACTTACACAGGTGGGTGTCATAAAAACTTCCACTAAGATGTTGGAGGCTGAATCTGCTTCAATCGTTGAGCTACTTGCCTCATAGAAGGTCTGGAAGCAAGAGATTCACCAGTACACATAACAGCCAAGTTAAGCATCTCAATCAAATCATCATGAGGTCCACAATCCCATAAACCAGCTGTGAAGAACTCCCGGGGCCGACCCTGCAGAAGTAGCATACTAGCCCAAGCTACAATGTTGAAACCATTTCCAAAGGAAGAGAAGGAAGGATCCAAAGCCTTCTTATCAGATATTAATTCAAGTAGGACAACACCATAACTATACACATCTGCCTTATCGGAAACACGGCATGTCATTGCATATTCAGGAGCAACGTATCCAAAAGTTCCAGCTACATCAGTAGTGGCATGTGTCTCTGAAGTCCCCAATAGTCTTGCAAGGCCAAAATCAGAAAGATATGCATTTAAGTTATTATCCAATAATATGTTGCTCGGTTTGATATCACGATGCAATACCCTAGGAACACATTCATCATGTAAATAAGCTAGAGCACGTGCAACATCCAGGGCAATCTTGTGCAGCATACTCCATTCCACAGTCCTCCTTGGTCGATCCTGGATGAACTTTTCCAGATTTCCACCAGGCAAGTAATTGTAGATTAGGAACATTTCAGCCTCGCTGACATGGTAACCTATCAGTGTTACAAGGTTAGGATGTTGCACTCTTCCAAGAGTTCTTATCTCAGCCTCAAATTGCTGAACACCTTGAAACCGCCCAACTGAGAGACGCTTTACTGCAACAACAACTCCAGGAATGATCTCAGCCTTGTACGTGGCTCCAAACCCTCCACTTCCAATGCAGTTTTGGACATTGAAACCAGCAGTAGCTCTAACAACATTTTCATATGTCAGCTGCACACCAATGTTGTTACAAATTACAACCTCTTTCCTTACTGAACCAGGATCAGCTATAGAATTGCAAGCAAATTTCTTCATACATACAAGGAAAAGCACCAAAGCTATCAACACAGAAAAAATTATCGTGGCTGATGTGATGGAGGCAATTTCAATTGGATTGAAATGGTCGCTGTTTCCTTGAACACTTCCAAGAGGGGAATAAGCTTCTTGTTGGGAAACATTACCAGAGTGTTGCTTGTGCCATTCAGAGGATGATGAATCAGTATGACATGGTTGAAGATTAGGATTTTCTCGCACATTTTCACACCTTATTATATTTGAGTTCTGTGGGATAGAACCTGACAAATTGTTGAAAGACACATCAAACACTGAGAGTGAAGTTGTGGTACTGAAACCGGAAGGTATCTTCCCTGCTAGATTGTTATGATCCAGCCTCAAAATATTAAGATGCTCAAGTTTGGAAAAATGAGGTGGTATCTCTCCTGAAAGAGAATTTGCAGAAAGTTCCAAAATCTCTAATGAAGCCAGTTCAGCTAACTCCCAAGGTATGGCTCCAGTAAAATTGTTACTAGACAGAGAAAGGAATTTCAAGTTCCTCATCTTGCCAATATAAGATGGTATGAAACCTTGCAAATGGTTTCTACTAAGGTTAAGGTTAAGTAGAAAATCCAAGTTAGCGAAAGTCTGTGGAATCAAACCAACAAATTCATTGCCCGCCATGCTCAGAAATTTCATGCATTTACAATGCCTACCCATATCCAAAGGAAGTTCACCTATAATTTTGTTGTTACCAATATCAAAGATCAGGCCATCCAAACTGAGGCACAAATCAAATGGATACGTTGAAAGATTGCCCTTAAGACTATTCCCAGACAACCAAAAACCGTAGAAAGGCCTGCTAGACAAACTATCTGATTCAATTAGAAACGGCGGAACTGGACCAGTGAACAGATTGTTGCTAAAATCATGTAATATAAACAAACCACCAGAAGAAGATAAAGGAGCAATGGTGATAGCTGCATTACCATAAAAGAAAGACTCATAGAAACCAAGCAAGTCAACATGTGGCATTGACATATTTACTGACATCTCAGAGCATTCATTGTGAGAATTTCTTGGAATATCTCCCGATAAAAGATTTCTGCTAACATTAAAGACAACCATGCACGATACGGAAACTTCTTCAGGAAGCAGCCCAGTCAAGTTATTTGAGCTCAAATCAAGAAAGTATAAGCTCTTACAATTTCCAAGGGACATTGGTATATTTCCTGTAAAGAAATTGTGAGCTAAATTCAGCATCTCCAACTTAGAACATAGGTCCCAGTTCCCCGGAAGAATGCCCTCCAAATTCAAGCTTGGAGCCCAAAATAGACGAAGATTTGAAAGTCTGGCGATACTATCAGGCAGTCTCCCTTCAAAAAAGTTAAAATCCTCCTCGCCCTCAACCACTGGCTGAATTGGTAAATTACTACGATCTCTTGAAAACAGAGGACCATAGTTATTTTTTAGCACTAGCACTTTTAACTGCTTACAGTTGCCCAACTCCGGCGGCAGAACGCCGCTCAAAAAATTATGGGACAAATCAAGAACTTCGAGATTAACAAGTTTACCAAAACTTGAAGGAATATCATCTTGCAACATGTTTGAAGATAATAGTAGAGACCGTAGCTCAGTGCAGTTCCCCAAGCTTAAAGGAATTGAACCAGAAAGTGAATTCCCAGCCACATGAATATGCTCAAGACTCCGGCAGTTGTCACCCAAATTCTCAGGAATTGAACCACTTAACAAATTAAACGAAAGAGAAACAACTTGCAAACTTGGAAAGTGATCGAAAAATTCTGGAACTGTGCCGTTAAATTGATTCCCGGAAAGATTAATGACTCGTAGTGAAGTACAATTCCGAAGAGTGAGTGGTATAGGTCCATAAAAAGCATTAAAACCCAAATCCAGAATCTCCAAAAGAGAAAGTCGACCGATCTCCAGTGGCAACTCTCCGGAAAACTCATTAAACCCAAGTAACAAAACCCTAACTTGTGTAAGACCACCAATTGCATGCGACAACTTTCCTCTTAATTTTTCCGATGAATTATCACGCTCATAAAAGCAAGGAAATTGTAAAGAAAAGTTACCTCCACCTGCGGGCATAGAAAGTAGAGAGCATGTACGGTTGAGATTAGAAGAAAGATTGAGAATTGTAACTCGACGAGTAAGTGGATCACAAATGACACCGTTCCAAGAGCATGGGTCTGTGTCTTTAGGGTTCCAATTAGAAGTTAACCCTAATGGATCTTCAGTAATGGCAGATTTGAACTGGAGTAATGCATCTATATCATCATCTGCAGCTACAGTTACAGTTACTAAACACCATATAATTAGGACAGCAGGAAGAAAATACACGGATTTACTACGTAGAAGGACGTAAATTTTATCAGGACGATCACATCTTTGTAGTCCTCTTGGCATTTTGAGATTTCTAATGAGAAGAAGAAGAAGAAGAAGAAGAAATTTAAGCTTACAAAAGAAGCAAGAAGAGATGGCCTAACATTGAGAGAAAGAGATGGAGAACTTGCAGAAAGTTAGCAGAATGAAGAGAAGTGTGCGCTTGGAGCGAGTCAAGAGTGACAGCGAACCATCAAGAATACGAGTGAGCCAGAGAAGCGTCAAGTAGCAAAGGCTGTACTGTCTATGATGTATACAACATCACAGAAGGTAGTTGCGTTGTGGAGTGTTCCAAGCAAGCAAAACATGTTCATATGGAACTGCTTTTTCTGTCTGCCAATGGGAATAGGGCCATGATAATATCCTCTAGTCTCAGACGCTGTCGTTTACTACTGTGATTAATGATTTCTTAATTTTAAGTTTTTCCCTTCAAATATTCTCTGATCTGCTAATCTGAATTTTATTACCATTAAATACGAATCTAAGAATCATGCTACAGTGCGGACAATCTCGTTGTAGTTAACTTGTTACTATCAAGTAGATAGAAGTAAAATAGATTGAGATTGATCAGAGCGTATACCAATCACATCATTGTAGTATGGTCAGTGATATATACTCAATGATAAAGATCACGACAAAAATACTATTATTTATGTAACGACTATCAAAGTATCTATCTTAGTATCCACTTAATTAATCTCAAAAGTGTATTCGAAATTAGGTGACAAGTGTCATTAAATAATAAAATTTATAATTTTTATAATTACATATTTTAATTTATTAAATAAATAATTATTATGTAAAATTAAATACGCTTTATCCAATTTAATAGTTGGATCATATTTTTTTTAAAGAGTGGTATTTTTATATGTTATTAAAATATTATTTGAACAAAAATACGGAATCGATACCTAGATCCTCCGTCAACAAGATACGGGGTAGATGATTAAGTGGCTTACGCCCGATCATCTTGGATGGCCTACATCTTAGGAGTTTCATTGTCCCAAGCATCCTTCGCCCCATGAATTATACCGTCCCGGGAGCTTTATTGTATGAGGTTTTAGGATTTCAGGGACTTCTTTCCCACTTTTGTTCCTTCCAGTCATCAATGACGTACCTTAGCCCGAATATCTAACAGTTGGAGCCTCCAGACACTCTCCGCCCCAAAAACCAGACCAGCCTCTCAGGAGATACAACCCTCTTGGTACAGATTCAACAACTGCTCCAAGCAGGGATTCCTTCAGTATCCAGCTTATAGGTTGCATCTGACCAGAGCACTTGTGGACACGTGCCTCCACTATCCAAAAATGAGAATGAGTTTCGACAGTAGACCTACTATCAAGGTAGCCGCCCTACCATGAATGCACTCATCCTATCTTCTGATCATCTTTAGGTGATGTGACGGTGTCAAGCCTGCAACCTTCAGATGTGTCAGTGGGGATATTTATGAAATACGGGGTGCACTCTGTCCTATTACAAACGTCCCATTATTCCTATTATCCGATGCCTAGTCATTATCATAAGGGCACTATATAAAAATAACATTTTTCCAACAAGCGAGGGATCGTATATTTTTGAGAGGAAGAGATTTGGCAACACACACGTTTCGGAACCAAACATTTTCTTCTCCGGTAGCACTTTTCTGGTGATTTCTATTCTAGTTATTGGTAGAATCCAGTTCCGATTTCTTTCTTTCTCATTCCTCAAAATCGGCATTACCTTTCTTCACTATTTTTTGACTTAGGCATCGAAGTTTTTTTGTCGGGAATCCCACCCGACATCACTCCGAAGGTGTTATTATTTTGCAGGCTTAGGAGGTGAAGTTTCGTCAGAAACAGCAATACATTCAGTCATTCTCCGATGGACAAATCATCGTTCGACAGCAACTTCATCGCTCTCACACCTCACCAGCTAAATCATTCCTCACTGGCCGTGAAGAGAGTCCACAGACAATTCTTGCACCAACAAATATAAAAAATTATAATATTCTATTAGTTAACTCTATATAATATACTGTTGGAGAAAATATACAGGCGACATGTGAGATTTCGTCAGAAAGAAATGTGCCACTTTCATCCCAGGTATTTCAGCCTCTCTAGATGAATCAGGCCTCAGATCGTAAGGAGTTACCCTCTCAGGATACCTAGCCTCAGATCCTAGGGAGACACCCCCTTAGGATACCCAGTTTCGGCCCAAGGAGTCGACCTCTCAAACAAAGCTGCCTCAGGTCCCTAGGGAGTCGACTTTTCAGGCAAACGCGTATCCTCTTTAGGGGGGGCGTCCAACGTCTCTCAAGTGGTTCATCCCCAGGACTTAGCGACATGCCACAATTATCAGATAACAATGGTTGAAGCCTTCAGGAAGTCCGCATCCACCTCAGGATTATCCCATTCATCCTCTAGAAAGTGCAGAGTCAGCCTTATAATTACAACAGCCCCCCAGGGACAACATCTCCCCTTCATCAGCATGCATGCAGTCCCAAATAAAGAACCCCCAGTTACGAGCCCACACTATCAAAAATGAAAATAATCATTAACACAGTAAGCCCTATGATGGGAATAGATGTCCTGTCCTAGGAGCTGTCTCTCCCATCCTCCGTCCATTTTTAGACAATGTGATAGCAGTAGACCTGGGATTTGTACAAATATCAGCTGAAATATTAATAGAAAACGGTCACACATTACCCAAAGATAGTAGAGTCCCATCATTTTTATTCTCTGATCTCTAGTCACATCACCAGGACACTATAAAAAAAGGGATTTCTTCATCAAAGAAGGGGATTCTAGATCTTGATTTTTTTGGCTTTCTACTTACACCTCTTGTTGTCATTTTCTCTTCCGATTTCCTCTTTTTCACATTTGGTAAAGGAGTTTCGTTCCCTCCACTCTATTATAATTTATTCACCGAAATTTATCGTATATTCTCTCACTGTATCTGACTTAGACATCGGAGTTTTTTCATCGGAAACCTTACCCGGTATTACTCCTAGCGTGTTATTATCTTGCAGAAATTTGGAAGTGAAATTCTGTAAGTAATAATCCAGCCAACAACCCTCTTCAATATAGATCCGTTAACATAACAGTCACATTCATATTCACATCTCAACATATACAAAATAATAATATTCTTAATTTATATTCATAATATTTTTTAGTATTTATTAAAGAACGTAAAATTTGGTGTGTTTTTAACAAGCATTTATATGTCAATTTTTTTTATATATAAAAATTATTATAGATATTTTGTAGCATTAATGGTGGAAGTATTGATTTTTTTTTTTAACTCGGAGCCTTCCAGTTATCACTACAGCATCCAGTCACACACGGGGATAGGTACTCACTCCCGTGAAGTCTATGATCGTAAATCACATGATTTTATCCTTAACCACTAGACTCGTATGCAAGGACCACCTGTAATGATACTAAGCACAGAAATAAATCGGAATCTTTATCTTGACGCGTTAATTAGATAATATGATGATTTAAACTTAGTACACTGAATATAATATCCCAAACCCTTATCAACATAACTACCCAATCAGATCGGGTGTGTATTAACTTATTAATGTAGAATAAATCAATACATGTAAAAGTATATTTATAAATGTACATATATCTTCGCCATTAGGACATATTTCTTCGTAACATCTCTTTATTTATAGTTAGTTATCAGATCAAATTCAAATTTGATCAATTATTTAAAATGCACCAACACCGTTTTAAATTAAAAGAACACTATGAAAAGATATATCATTTCGTAATTTTTATGAAAGATTGTATGATTTCATAATATATCATTATATTAAAATATTACTTTAAAATGATTAACATATTATAGTGTATTTTAAAATAATTAATAAAATATACAACAATCTGCCTTTACTAAAGAATATTTAAAATTAATGCATATGTACAAGTGTGGCGCAGTTTAAATGCAAATACACCCTCTATCAAGTGTGCCCTACAGTTTAAATGCACCACCATACAATATTTGTGCTTAGGGTTCTGTTCATTAAGAGTATAAATACTTATTCTTATTCCCCGCAGTTATCACTATTTTGATATATTGAATAACCAATATTATATATATGAATTTGATAATGTTACAAGACAACAGCAACTTATTATTAACCCCATCAACCTATTTGAAGGAATTGAATCTCCAATTACGTAGGTGGAGTTATTGTTACTCTTATTACCTTTCCATGGTATAATCCACTCTCACTCAATGTGCAGCTATGTTTTAACACAGCTGCACACCAACACAACTCAAACAAAGAATGGTCTATTTTTTTTTTTTCATTTTCTTTATACCATTGAAGCTTCACAATAAATTATAGGAGAATATATCGTTAATGGAACGATAATATAAAATTATTAATCGTTAATCAAGAATATGCCTTAATAAGACGATCAAAATATAATAATTCATTTGATCTCTACTATAAGAAATATCACAATGATATAGTAATAATAAAATTTGTACAAAAATATATATGAATGAAATTGTTAATATTTGGACCTCCATCATTTAAATATTTTATACATGAAAAAATATTTTCTAATTAAAAATAATTAAAGTACCAAAGAAACTAATTTTGTGCATCTCAAAATATGTATCCAAAACTACTAGATGCTTATTTATTAAATAGTAAAACGTGTGTTAAATAATTTTAAAATAGGATAAAATATTTCTTATATTAATTTTAATAAAAAATTGATAATATTTATTTATTATTTTACTTATAATTATAAAAAATAATAAACAATATAGAATAATATTATTATTCATTCTAAATTTTTGTTCTTAAATACATCCTAAATAATATAATAGGTAAATTGATATGTATTTATCGTGTGGTAAATTTTTATAAATTCTTAAATTATTTATTATATCCTTTTATTTTTTAATGAAAATGTGTTTATTTTATTCAAGATGTATTTTAGAAAAAAAAAACTAGATCATTACCGAATAAGATAGATATTATTATTCACCTTTTTTTAAACTAATTTTGTTAAACGGGCACTACACTTTTTGATATAGCTGAAATGGGCCGATTATTGCCCAGAAAAAAATCAAATATAAACCACCATCACGAATCTGGCCCGATCCATTCCATTCAGCCCAAGAGTCAAAAAAATATATATATATATATATATATTGGCGCTTACTCCGAAATTCGAAAAATTAACGTTAAAACCAAACCGTTCTATCATTCTAAACACGGAGCTCCACTTTAGTTTCCATCGCAACCAGATTCGAGCAAATTAATCGCAGATTTCAAAATTTTTCAACTCGAGGTCAGCGTCCAGTGCTTTATCTAGTCAATCAATTCAGTTGTGATTTTTCTAGGTTGAATCCGATATGTTCCTTTCAATTATAGCTTCAATTTCACTTAATTTTACAGAACATTTCTTGCCAATGATAGGTTACTAACTCAAGTTAAGTTAAATTATATTTCATGGATCAATAATTTCGGTTCCTAATTTTATATTTCAGAGGACGTGTTTACTGTCGAAACCAATTGATGACAAACTGCTCGGAATCGTAATTTGAATCTGTTGTTTTAAAACGGTTGACAAATGACGTACTCCAATCATTTACGTTAATTATTGGATTCGATAGCTTAATTTGATAAATTGGATCCTATATACATAAATCGACATGCTTTTGTGATTTTTTTTTGTGTATTCTGGTATTGATTGTAGTAATTTTGTTCTCTCATAAATGGCTGCTGGTTGAATCATAATAATCGAAGAGAAGTTTCATTGGAACAGGCCACTTAGCACTATTTGAAAACGATAATACAAAGTTCATTCTCTTTCAAACACAATTTAGACTTGTTTGTTACAACAGTAATGTTTTTATCGGTAACTATGGGAATTAAACCTGTGTTAAGTGTCAATGCAACAGTTGTTCTGATTGGATAATATTTTTTGTCAGATAGACATTGCCATTGGAACATTTTTGTGTTTGATTTGAAGATTTTTGGTTTGCTCTTCGTTTACAATTTATAAGAATTATTAACCTTCATCAGCGAGCTCCTTGCCGATGAACGCGAATTGCTTTGACAGTGATAAACGACGCTCGAGAAATTTAACTTTGTCATTACAAATTGTAGACTTATAGTGTCATTCATATTACATAGTTTTTGCCAAGCACATATATCTCTATAAGTATTTATGAAGTTGCTAAAGAGAATTTATCGTCTGACAGCTTAAGTAACTGTGAGTAAAATGGAGAGTGAATGGATCGAAGCTACAAGAAAACGCATGAAACCAACTGTGTGTACTACCTATGTTTCGTCCTCAACTCTTCTAAAGCTCCTTTACTAGTTATATCTTGATATTTATATAGTTTCGGTGAGTAAAATCTTGATATTTATATAATTTCAGTGTCTAATTTTTTGGTTATTTAGATGGAAGAGAAGGAAGGGGATGTAGGACATGGAACAGGTCTGGAGATTGTAGAGAAGGAAGAAAATGAGGCAAGCATTGCGGGATCCGAAGAGATGGAACTTAATATCACAAATATTCTTGAAAAGATTGAACACTTCACCCAGATGGTATATTTTACTCAGATTTTCCTTACATAATTAGCAATCTGTATTGAAGATATGACTGTACAGTGTCGTATACTGAATAAATTATTTGTCTGCAATCAGTTGGAAAGTCCACTGCTCTTGGTATGATTAGATGATCAACTGAGAAGCTGAGATAATTCATATGTTGCACTTGCAATGGTTCTTCATAAACACTATTAAGTCTATAACAGCTAATAAGTTTTTGTTTCTCTTTGAGTCCTTACATGCTTCACAATTTTATGTAGGTATCTGAGCTACTGGAATCAGGAAAGACAATGTTTAAGGAACTGAGCAATGAATTTGAAGAGCGGTTGATTATGTAAGAGACAAATTCTTCACTATATTCTACATCTTTATGGCTAAGGTTGTCCACTATATTGAAAATTATACTTGCAGGCTACATAAGGAGCAAATAGAGAAAT
The DNA here is from genome assembly GCA_035590515.1 of Trichilia minutiflora. Taxonomy (NCBI): domain Eukaryota; kingdom Viridiplantae; phylum Streptophyta; class Magnoliopsida; order Sapindales; family Meliaceae; genus Trichilia; species Trichilia minutiflora. The sequence continues at coordinate 16,700,445 of JAVXUL010000001.1, forward strand.
GGCAGGAAGAAATCAAAGAATTGAGGTTGCTTGATGCCTCAAATGAAGAGTCCAGTGCAATCCTGCATAATGCTCGTTTTCTACTTCAGAACCCTCATATGGACTCTTGAAGGTAAAACACAAATTCTGGTAATTGTATCTTAGTTAGGCAACACAATGGCTTCTGGTCAACAAGCTCAGGATATGGTATTTACAATTTCTGTTGCATCTGAAAATTTCTCAAAATTGCCAAGAATTAGGTCAGCAAAACAACAAAGCACACCAAATATTGAGCTCTGTCGTGACTTCACCATCTTGGAGCTCAATTTGACTTCAATAATTGATATTTGGCAGCTTATTAAGGGCTTGGTCCACTGAAATGATGAGTACTTTCAATAGTAGGTGGTTATGGACATGAGAGGATGGTTAAACTGTTTTTCTTGTTAAAGATAACATGAAATAGGAAGCATGTCTCAAATATGCGACAGCATAGATGTGCAGTCACATTATAGGTGAGTGAAAATTGTGAAAACATAACACTAAGGAATAAACTCTTTTTAGGGCTGAGAACTCTTTCTAAGCTTAGCTTAGCTCATTTATAATTGAGTCTAACTTATGCTTCAACTTGGCTTGCTTAACTTATAAACTAATTCAAACTAACATCGAAACAAGCCAAGTTGACTCCTCCACCCTTGGGCGCCTAATTTGTTGCCGGTATTAGCATTGAAAATGAACATCATCATTTAACTTCCAAGTTAGCAATTCATGATTTATGCAGTCTAACATTGCGGAGTGATTGACAGATGCAGGTTTTCCTAGTTTGTGCACGAAGAACCAATGATTTTCATTACCTTGATTTCAGGTGAGAAAGGGGCCGGGCTTGTAAATGCTGGATGTTGCAAGCTTAAAAGAAAACAATGGCATATTTTTTATACATTGCAGACTTGGAAATACTGACAAGATCCTTAACTAACATACAGCACAGTTTATAGAAAAAAAAAAAATTAAGCGGAAGCATGTAAACAAGAGATGCAACCTAAGTCGATGTCTCCACATCATATTTTTCCGTTATTTCAAGTTCTTCTGACAAGCATTACTTAGAACTTCAGAATTAGTCCGAAGTGGAATGCTTACGTTTCTTTGGAGCTTGGGAGCATTTTTTCTTTATATAATCTGCCTGCATTTTTTGCTGCATTCCTATACAAAGTAATAATGCAAGCACTCTTGTGGCATACAGAAGTTTAAGGAGTGATTGATATTATTATGGTAATTTTGCTCCCTTTTTGCTCACATTGGGATTCAGTTGTCCTTTTGATAAGGCTGTCCATCCCATTCTTCTATAAGAAAGTTTCATGTCTGTTTCATGAATCGATTTACATTTTACTTGTCAATGCACCGTAGTTGCAGAGGCATTAGATCACTGGTATTGTTTTAAATTATTATACCGGTTGAAGAGTAGAGCCAGAGTTTCTTGTAGAGGATCTATGAGATGACCATGGTCATCACTTTCACATTCTTTAGAGTGACAGAGTTCCAAGTGTAAACATGATTATTTTCAGAATAATTAAATTCCATAGGAAGCTAATCGAAAGCGGAACCAATTTTATATAAAAAAAAAAATTAGAGAATTGCACGTAAGCAATTTAATTCAACAGTGTGACTCCATGTGTGAATCATTGGCTGGCTGTTAAGTCTATGGCAGATGGCATCACCCATGTGCCATGTGCATTAAACTTTCACAAGACGTTGCATAATATATGGCACCTTACTCTTGACAAAAGTACAATCATAACACAAATCAAAGTCCACTCATAAGTTGTCAAAATATTCTTCCTATTTAAAAATACATTTTCTATTGATCTAAATTCTCATTTCTTCGTAAACAAGACAAGGTAGTTGCATATGAATTGCAATCCCATGTTATTCCAACTACAAAACCGAATTTTAATTGAATATGATCTATTTTATTGAGTTGACTTGGATTTCAGTTGTTGAATCTTTCAATCCATTCGTTGGTCAGCGTTAGTTTCGTCTATCTAAAAATAATATACGGAAAGTTCCCAATTTGCAGTTGAACTATGTACTGTAACGTACTATGGAAATTATAACTGAAACTGAAAGGCAAGGAAACTGTAAACTTACGATTCCAATGATGATACTATACAGATATACCCAATACTATCTAAATTCCAAGAACTTGAGCCCAACAGTTGGATGCCGTGGGAAAGGACTGGAGAGTGAATTGTCTTCTCTACCCTCCAACACGGGTGTGGTATTTGACGGCACCGGCTTATGACTCATGCAGTGGACACGTCAGCTAGTGTATCAGTTATTTCTCTATCTATAAGAGAAGTTATTAAATACGTGGGGATTAGTAGGTTTGGGAAATGATATATAATTGTTCAGCTTATGTTTTCAAGTATAAGATACTGCAATAATTCTACTGACATCTAATTAGTACTAAGGCACCTTGATATAACTTTACTTCTGTTTAATTTTAAAAATAAAATTGTAAAATGTGTTTGATAATATTAATTTTTAGAGAAATTTATATATTTTAACAAATTTTTAATCACAATAACTGTAGAGTAAAACAATTATATGTCACAGCAACTCATTACCGAAATACTCTTAATCCACGATTATATAAAGTTACTGTAGAAGAAGTGATGCATTAATTAGCCTTAATTAAGCTTCGAAATGGGCTGTCGTTTTCTGTTCTTGCTGCAGGTATTATAATTTCATTAAAACAGGACAGGCAGAGGGAGCTACGAAAATTTTAACGCGCACATATTTATAATCATCTAAGTTAGCATCCTGAATGACGAATTGTCTGACGTTGTGTATCAACTGACACATATTTTATTAGAAGAAACGGCTAATCTTGTCGCTTGAGGAATGTGGAACGCTTTGAGTCAACTTATCATTCACATTCAAATTGGTTATCATCATCGTGGTTTTGTAAGGCAATTTGATGTATTATTAATAGTCAATAATAGTTTACAAGTACTTCTCGTACCATATCTGTGATTATAAATAGCTTCCTCGTTCGCTATATTCAACATCACAATTAAATCAAGCAGTTCCCTTGTTTTAGATAAGAAAAAGTTAGAAGATACAGAAATGGAAGGGTTATTTACATTCAGTTGTGTTACACTTGTTTTCATTTTATTTTCTGTTGAAGTAGATGTAGCATCTGCTGCTTGGATGCAAGCCCACGCAACTTTCTATGGTGGAAGTGATGCTTCAGGAACAATGGGTAAGTTTCTATTTCATGCTTGCCTCATTAGAAATCACGTAGAAGAAATCATAAGAACTTTTCTAATTACTTTGAGTTGTTGACATCTATTTTGATTTTTGTCTTTCAGGCGGTGCTTGTGGATATGGAAATTTATACACAGATGGTTATGGCACAAAAACCGCGGCATTGAGTACAGCGTTGTTCAATGATGGCAAATCATGCGGAGGCTGCTATCAGTTAGTCTGTGATGGTACCAAGGTGCCACAATGGTGCCGCAGGGGAACATCCATTACCATTACTGCTACAAACTTCTGCCCACCAAACAACAACCTCCCCAGTGACAATGGTGGCTGGTGCAATCCTCCACGCCCGCACTTTGATATGTCTCAGCCTGCATTTGAGTCCATTGCCATTTACAGGGCTGGAATTGTACCTGTACTCTATAGAAAGTATGTTAAATAGCTTACTCTTCATAATAAAATTTCTCATGTTTTCTGGATCTTTATGCTAAGGTTTACTCTGGTTTTATTAGGGTAGGATGCGAGAGAAGTGGAGGCATCAGGTTCACCATAAATGGAAGGGATTACTTTGAGCTAGTACTTATTTCAAATGTTGGAGGAGCCGGAGAGATTTCTAATGTTTGGATCCGAGGGTCAAAAATGAGTCAATGGCAAATCATGTCAAGAAACTGGGGTGCTAATTGGCAGAGTTTAAGCTATCTCAATGGTCAGAGCTTGTCGTTCAAAATCCAAACCAGCAATGGAAGTATACGCTTAGCTTTAAACGTGGTACCTTCCAACTGGAAATTTGGTCAGTCATTCAAAAGCAACGTCCAATTCTAAAAGTCCAAGATGTCAAAATTCTTCCAGTGTACTTTTAGGACTTGTGAATTTACGTATTGTTTCTCTATGTTTTGTTTTGTTTTGTTTGTAGTTTCTCTATCCCCGCTGTATTTTAAATGCGAGTGTTAATGAGGTCGTGGCTTGGCATTTTGCTATGAAGCCCACAAAGTACTGTACTGGATTTGAAATTTATCTACAGCTGTACGCCATGGAATAACATATGTCATATGATTAGATCCCATACCGCTGGCTTTCCCATCCAGAAGCGCAAAGGTCATGATAGAAAATTGAAAAATAAGTAACAACATTTTAGCCCTTAGATTTGTTGAAATAACAAAACAAGACGTGGTTTGGTGTATTATAATATTTTAGTTCCTGATGTTAATTTTGTCTAACTTTTATTAGTAAATTTTAGGGCATTTTAATCATTCAAAATAATCAAACATTGATAAACAAAAGCAAAAGAATTGAGACAATAGAGAGGGAACGGAAGCGTGACTTTGGGTTGATGAGAAAATTTAAAAAACTAACCAAATTTTTGTGTTTTATTACTGTTCACGAGATATTGTGTCAGGAACATGACGCTTGTGACTTTATCTTGAATCTCGGCGGTTTGATGGCAAAAATGAAAGAAATGGGTCGGGAGTTGGATTTTCGATTCCTGCGAACGACGATTATTTGGGCGGTGAAAGTGGGCTGAGAAGATTGTGTGGTGGCTGCTAAGCTTATTGACAGTGGCTGTAATGCTGAATGCGCGGTGGTTGATGGTCAAAATGATGACGGTGTCTTTTAGGTTTTGGTGACTTCTATTGTGGGTAATTCTGCATGTGTTTGACGGTGATGGATGGTTGCCGTCTTCTTCCGAGTCGTTTGGCGGTATTGGATCGGCGACTTGAGGAAGCTGTTGTGGCGCTGGCTAGTTTCGTAGTTCGGTTCTAGTTCGGTTCTTTCTGGAATTTTGTCAAGAAGGAAATAAATAGCTAATTTGTTGCCTATTTATGCGTAATAATTGGGGTCAAAATACAAAAATTACCCCTCAAGCGTTATCAGGCCACTATGCGCCAGGGACTAAAATGTTAAAATATACCAAATTCTGTCCTGATTAATACTCAGAGACTAAAATGTTGCCACCCATTGGTAAGAAAAAGATGTACAATGCCAATCAGACCATCCTTCTGCGCGCAAAAGAGGAAAGCACTCCGTCCGAGAGAAGTAATTGAGTATACTCAGATAATGCGTCCTTCTTCCATCCAAACAATTCATATTAGGTATACAAATAACACCGGTCAGCCAAAAAGGAAAATTTTAATTCATCATGGACCTAAGATTGCCCCACCCAATTAGCAAGTGTACTCTGATAAAAAGTTTGAAAATATGAAAATTTACCACGAGATTGATAGATTATACATCCTATGGTGATGCAGGCGTCTAAAATCTATTAAAAAATGTAGTCATTACATCATAAAAATTAATTATACAACAGCTTTGTTCCAGCACGCCTCTTTTAATAACTCAATCTGAATAACCGGGAGCCACAAGGAATCATGCGGTTGCATATCAAATTAAACTTGACATATTAGTCAAGAGATAGAGATAATTCCGAGTTGCATGTTATCTTCGCATGACCCGATGGCGTTCACGCTTGCGGAACCGTTCTAGCATGAATTCATCTGTTGCAGCCTGCCTACTTCCTGCTGCATCACTGTTATTATCAGTTGGTCTGGATGCAGCACCATCATCCTTTGAACCTCTGTCCTTGTATAACTCCGGATGTTCTGCAAATTTTTCACATATTATAGAAGAAAATAGAGTCAGAAGAATAAAATATCCTAAGAAACACCAGATAACTCACTAAACAACAGATGCTCAAAAGCTTACAATCTAAATTCCAATAAAGGAAAACATGTAAAAGAAGTAATATCAAATTACCATTATTTATCTTAGTACATAGTCAATAAACCAAACACTTGAGGTAAACTGGATAAATCTAGTCATATGATCAAAAATCAGAAATAATAGGAAGTAAAGTAACCTCTTCTAAGTTTCTCAGCATAATCCTTGCCACGTTGGAAATAATCTGCACTGTAACTTGAAGGGATGCTAAATTCTAATTTTGTCCTACCCATGAGCCTCTTTTCTTGTAGAAGCTTTTTGGCAGCTTCGGTTTCCTCAATATTCTTCAACTTGTATCTGCAATCATTGAAACAATTAATTGTGATGCCAGGCATTATTTGGTCATGGCAATAATGCAAAGCCTGCATACCAAGAAGCTGGCTAGAGGCTAAATATTCCCCTCTTGATGAAAACTGAACATTTAATTTCTTGAAATTTTCAAATACTGTGATTCAAAACAGGTTACTCAAAGTACAAACAGATTCTATCAAAACAAGATTAAAAGAGAAAAGGAAATACTCAATAGGGAGCTGAACCTCAGCAATCCCCGTGGTCCACTGAGTGGAGCTTTCTTCTGAGTTTCGTTTCTTCACCTGATAAAAAACAAGGCAGAAGTTTAAAGCATGTTAACAATATTTGTAGATTGATATGAACAATAGAACTTCCTCCACTGTCCACAATAACACAAACAGTGCAAAGAACAGTAAAAACAAAATTCGAAAGACAGTACAAAAAAAGAATGTTAAATTGAGAGAAGAAAAGATGACAGTTAGTAAATGATAATGTTGCAGGTGCAGAGCGTAAAGCATAGCTCCAAGAAGTTTCACATTGACACGAACAAACTGTTTCATCATTTATGGAAAACTGAGAGAGACATAGTAAGAAGAAACCATTAAATCACTAAGTTGGTGGTTGATGACTAATGGAATGGTTTAAAACAAAGTGGTCATTAGTAAGCACGCATGATTATAAAATATATATGGAATATGTGCAAATGTTATCAGTTGACATAACTAATACAAAATCACCGCTTATCTACGAATCAGAAACTAATAATTCTCTTGATTTGGAATCTCCATATTTCTGTAAATGCTATTCTTTTTCAATGTTACAATAAACCAAGCACCATCAGGGTAAGAACATCAACTAACCAACTCACTTTAAGATGCTCTGGAATTTTGTATAATTCATCTTCAGCATGCTTTAAATCAGTCTCAACTTGATCTGTAACATCAATATTCTTTCCCCTTTTCTTTGCTAGTTCTTGTTCAATATACTTCAACCTATTCAATAAAGAAACGAACCTCAAGACAAGAATATAAACATGTAGAATCCAGCAACAATTTTAATTTCAGCCAACAGTTCCTAGAAAGGTAAAAAGAAATCACATAATCCTGAATTAACATAAGCAGCCATAAAATTCAAGTCTCTTAGCAAATAAAGATTAAATGGCCCAGAAGGGAGCTAAAAGAGAATCCAAGAGATACTGAGAAGCTCTAATCCTTAAACATGTGATCCTCCAGACAGGTAACTAATTGAATTCAGATACCTCTAGGACCCTCGAGGAATGACCCATCATAAAATTATTGCAAAAAGGAATTAAATTAAAAAAACTACAGTAAGATGGATAGTTAAAAAAAGTAGTGCTTTTTATAGTATTCTCATTAGTATAAATAACGTCGTGGTCTTACTAACAAATTTGATCACCCAAAACAAGTATGAATCACTAAAAAGCTCCTATTCCATACATTCTGAGAACAAAAGTTCAGCAAGGTATATAGTGCACAAAATGCACATTACCAACTAATATAACTGCAAAGAAGTAAGAAAAAGAATGTTTACATGTTGGGATCTTCAACCATAACAGCAGTTTCTTGAGCGAAGGTATCTTGGAGAACCAATTCGTCTTTCTCACCATCTCCTTCGTTCTTTTCACTCTTTTTAGCTAAACCGTTGCCACCGCCACTGGCACCTGCTGTTGCATTTTGCAATGCACACGGTCTTGCAGGAATTCCCAATTTTCTTTCTCTCTGTTTTTGCAGAAACTTCACTTCTTCTAAAGCCAGCCTGAATGTTTTTTTAAATTATTCGAGGTTAATAAATATTGTAACTACAGAAAACCCTAATGACGCATTGAATTATAATCTAATCATTCAGAATACCTCCTTTCTTCTTCGTCATCTGATACGTTGTTCTCCGTTTCCTCCTCATCTTCGTAACGCCTCTTTCTGAAATTCTTCTTCTTCTTCTCCAGCAGCGGCATTAAATTTTCCATTTTTGACTTGTTCTCTAATTCCAAAAGATTTCAATACAAATACCGTAACTCTGTAAACGCACCGTTTTTATACCAACATAAAAATATTAAGTCTAAAACTCTTTCTTGGGCCGGCCAACAAAAGCCCAGTTCTTATAGGTTATTTAATAGGCAACCCAATACACAGGCCTGTAAGCGGTAACAGTAAATACACAAACTACTGAAATATGAGAGAAAAGCGATTTTGCTTTTTCAATTAAAACGAAAATGAGCCAATTCTCTTGCTCAGAGTCGAGTAATTCGGGATGGTGTGTCAGCTCAGCGGGAAGCGGGCGCTGGTTTCCTTCGGGGAACCCGCGTTCGATTCCCAGCAAGGGC
>JAVXUL010000001.1:16724646-16751396 GCA_035590515.1 Trichilia minutiflora
CATAACTCCAAGGAAAAAGCTTCTTTCGCAAGGACTTCTGCTTCCGGTACATTTTTCTAATCTTTGAAGTGAGCAGAGATTTTCTTGTGCTCTGCCTTTGCCCTGAAACAGAAAAAGCATGCATGGAAACTTGATTAGATTCAATCCCAGCCCTTCCATCTCCTCCTGAAGTAGTTGGATCTTCACCCCAATGGCCAGACCCATCTCCTTTAGGGTTCAACGAGTCCATGGAATCCAATGTCTCTGGACATGCATTTGTTCCAGGCTCAAACTCTGAGACCAACGAAGAAGCTTGTTCATCCCATGAATCCATTTGAAGCAATTCATATAGCCGCATACTTTTTCTACCTCGGCCAGTTAATTCTGCATTTGGAATACAACCTGTGACTTCTCCACTTTCCTCAACTATTTCACAGTTTAATGACTGGCCACTATTACATGATTCCTGTAGATTACTGGAAATCACTTCATCTGAGCTGGAGTTCAGTTGGCCCTCCTTGATGCACTCTGACCTACTCTTAGCATTTTGAAATTCAGGCTGTCCAAGTTGTGCAGGATCATTTAGAGACCTCTCTTCATAAACCCAAAGCAATCCTTCCAATTCCTTGTCTATTGCTCTATAAAGATGGCTCATCAGGAAATCTGGTGCATCTGGCCCAGTAAAGCCATCATATATCCCAATAAACAGCCATCCTTGTTCTTCAGAAAGCACAACATGAACCCTATCTTCACCAGCCTTCCCATGAGCCCATTGCAAGTTGCGGCCATTCACATACTCGCCTTCTATTGGTCCCCCTTCAAGACAATTTCTTTGGGCTTCAGACCGAAACCTTGCCTCCTTTGCTTGCCAGACTAATCGGGTCACTGGATGCAAGAAAAACCGTTGCATCCAACCAGCTCCCATGGTATGTTTCGAGAAGGTACGGGAAAGGGTGCTTTTCATTGGCCCACTCACACTTCTCATAAATTGTTGGAAGCGAGGTCTTCTGCAGCCTCGGGCAAGTGGTGCAGAAAAGTTGGATTTTTCATTAGCATCAAGAGGACCTGACATTACTCCCTTCTCAATTGGCCCAGACATAAAACCACCTCCCCTATCCAAAGGACCCGAAGCAAAACCTCTCTCAAGAGGTCCTGACATAAACCCATTTAAAGGTCCAGAGCCACGAGGAACTGGCTGCAATGGTATTGCAGCAAACGAGGAAGTGCTCTCAAACGATGCAGCAGGTTCTTGTGCATCACTAGCAAATAATGCACTCTGGTTACCAGTCCTAGCAGTAGAAACATTTGCACTAACCGAAGCCCCTGAGATGGTCTTAAATGTAGTCTCAGGGAAACTCTTGGGTTTATGAAGACCAGCGGGATCATCCAATGACTCATGCCTAAATGACCCGTTTAATGTTTCAGAATCAAGTGTGCTTGAATCAACAGTGAACCTCTCAGAATTCGATGGGGTAATGGCAGGAGAATCAAAAATGGATGGCCGAACGTAACAAAACGAATGGCCTAATCCCTCATCTAGAGGCTCTAGAAACTCCAAATCAACACCACTTTTGCCATTAAACGGCACAAAACAACCAACAACACGAGAAGTGCCGTTACCCATTTCTCAACTTTTATAAAACACTATAAACCACACCTTTGAGACGGAGGGTTTCTGCAACTTCCCACCATAAACAAATACAGAACAAAATAACTCAAATAAGATCCCAAAAACCCAATAAACCCCTCAACCAACCGATGGACACTCAAATAACTGCACATCATCAAATTTTCATACTCCAAACAATTAAATCAAAAAAACGAAACGGTAGAACTAAAGCAAACCCACAACTATTGCTGATCAAATCAAACTAATTTCCCACGTAATTGAAGGTATAGAGAGTATATAAAAAAGATAAACAATGAATATAAACGGTGAAATGTTATGATCTGACCTTGAAAGGACTGTCTAAACATGAATAAAGCACTGGATCGAGCAGCCGTGGTAAACAGATCTAACAAGCGGCAAAAGACAGTGAATGAATGGAATACATCAGATACAAACACAGACACACCAAAAACAACCATTTAGATTTTTTGTGGAATCTGACAAACTACCCATATTTTTAAAATAAAAGACAGATTGATTTATAACACTGAATCATGCAAATATAAACAGCTGTTCAAATCTATACAGCACGAAAAATTAAAACCAAAACAAAGAAAACAAACCCAGAAGAAATATTTAGGGAAAAACAATGAAAGTGGGGGTAATGAAGTCTGCAGACCGTGTTGAAACAAAGAAGAAGAGAATAGAAAATGTGGGTATTAGTTGAAACAAATAAAAAAAGGGTAAAAATTTGGGATTCGGTTTGTGACGATGATGAAGAATCAAAGTTGAGTTCATCAAGGAGAGTCTCTTTCTTGGGGTTTTCAAATGGTTTGGGAGGGTAAAAATAAAAACTAAATGAGAAAAAAAAATTTAATTGCATTGAAAAGTTTTTAGACTGCTAAAGTTATATGGACTTTGGTCTTTTTGTTTTAATTTAATTTAATTTTTATTATTTAAAAAAACAAATTTTGCAAATGATTGGTGGTATGTTGGTGCTGTTGGAGTCAATAAATTGGGTGCTGCGCATCATCATGCTCGTCAATCAATTGGATGGGTGGGACATCATCTTAACTTTGACCTCTAGACTATTATTATTAACAATAATAATCATAATTAAATTGATTTAAATGCCCACAAATTATCTCTAAAAGATTATAATCCTGTTTATAAATATATTCTAAGAGATATCTCAGCAATCCTTTGAAGATTCATATATCTATGTAGCTCAAAAAAAATTACTATAATTTATCAAATCTTGAATATATATATATACACACGTGGGGTTAAAATTTAGTTTAACTTTAGAATTTTTACATAAAAAATATTTTAAAATTTATGAAAATTCGATTGTTCTGCAAAAATAGGATTTTTTTAATAATAATAAATTTTGCAAATTATTACTAATGTGTGGGTTTAATAATAAAAATGAGTTATGAAGAACTAGTGCGAACTAATTCATATATTTTCTAATTTCCCAAAAATTTTAATACTTCACTGTAAAGGTTCATACAGTCTACAAGACATAATTAATAAGTCATTGATTGGATTGGACACATCACACATTTGACTTATTACATCACAATCAAAATAGATAATTAAAAAAATATATAATGATGAAAAAAAAGGAAAAAAAAGTCGTATGTTTGGAGTGTTTATTCAAAACTATGCAACAAATTATAATTTCATTCAAACTTTATCGTAATTTAAAAAAGAAAAGAAAAAGTTTGATTGCTCTACGTATATGTATGAGGCAATAGCCATATCTAGCCCAGACATGGTCATTTATGTGCTATGTATGTGTTACATAGACCAAATCATTCAACATGTGGGGTATTACATGAAATCCAATGGAAATTTAATGAACAGGGAGTTTGTCTTTTCTCATTTTTATAATTTAAAACATAAAATTTGTAAACTAAAAAAATATATTTATATAATAATAAAAATTAATAATAATTATATTATAAATTTTGATTGTGTTAAACCTTTTACTAACAAGTATTTGTTATTTCTCAAAATCATAGGATAAAAATCTTTCTCCCTTGTAAAAATTATGGACTGTTATTTATATTTGTGTGGATAATGGAGAGGCGCGGGGGCGGGCAGGGGCAGGGCATAGAAATTAGAATGCCTAACATGGCCTTGATATTGTTGACTAACCAAATCTAATTGACTATGATGATCATTACAGTTGATCTCTATTTTTTCAACGCTAATAAATTTTTTTCTTATTTATGAATATTAATTAATAATATTTATTTGTCAAGATTTGCTTACATACAAGATTATATTAATAATCAGATCTTCAACCGAATAATGACATTTCTTTTAAAAAAAGTGGGTGAAGTGGGCATCTCTAACCAAAGTCTAAGCCCACATAATTATATAATATTATTTGATGGGTGCACCCGAGAACTCACCGATCAAAACCCTCAAGTGAAACAAAACCTTAAGTCACGAAAATGCCCATTAACTATTAATAATAGTGACATTAAATTAATCATAAAGTCCAACTTGACTCCCACACAACCTTCCAAACCACTCTCCAATTAAATAATGTGGGTATTTTCTATAATTTAATAATAATTTTAAAAATGAAGTTTTGTTCATAACGGCTAATTAACGTATATTTAAAATAAAAATATTGTGAGTAACTACATAGAATCATATATAAGTGAACTAGAAATAAATATAAACTACATAATTAAATTGAAATCTTATTTATATTTTAATTGTTATATTTTGAAAATTAATTTAAGATAAAATAAATTTAAATATACCTTTTATCCATGAAAGTGGACATTTAAAAAAAGAAACTGCTGTAAGTAAGGTGAATCTGCTCTCTTTTCCGAATCCACTAATTTATATTGGTGTGTTAGTTGATAATTACTTGCCAAAAGGTCATAGGTTTTGACAATTATGTTGGATAGATCATGAGCAATTGTGATCATGTCTAAAGCCATTATGGATTTTATATTTAATTAGTTTTGGTTTTGGTTTGGTTTGGTTTGTGTTTTAGTTTATCCAAAAGATTTGTATTCAGTTTTCCTACCCTAAAAAGTCATACAATCACACAATCCAAATGATCCAATAAAACAATCAACGAATCATAAGCAATAAGCATACAAAAGAGAAGAGTAATCATCAAATATATGAATCATTTCATATGGTAAAAAGATTGAAAATCCCATTGCTATGATTTTGTTTTTGCTTTTACAGCCTCATCTGGAATGATAGCAATAAATCATTTACTCCCGTGCAAGTGAAAATAACGAAAAGCACTCCAATATCTGGATATAATAATTGCCCAAGTAAAAAAAGAAAAAAGGAAAAAAGGAGAGGATACAGTTCCTGTTTCAACAGCAGATGAAGAATAAGACAGGAGTGTTGTTGTGCTTTTGTCACTTTATTACAAGAATTAAGACATAATTATATTTTTGATCTGAATTTTCAAATCCTTACAATTGTCAACTCATTGGGCATCCATGAATGATGTTATCTAGACCTAATCCACAACTCAGTTTTGTCAAAATGCGTGGCAATCACTTTTAGTGGCTTAAATAAAAAGCGTGGAATCATAATAGTTGATTCAGATGGACCATTTATATATGCCATATACTAAAACTAAGTTAACCTGATGAACAGTAAGAAATTACCCAATCTGATTGCAGATATTTTTGATTGTTTGAATTAGGGGCTTTATCTTGTGCATATTCTGGCAAGTAGTGGTGGATAAGCTGTCTCTAACAATTGAAACATATATAAGTCTCGAACATTGTACCAAATTTTACCAACTCAAGGGTTGCCAAGATTGTCAGATTGGTTGCCTTTGGGTCAAACACGTGAACCCATTTAACGGGTTGATTTGTATCATTGGTCAAACTCACGTCTGAATTGCTCCTAACCTGTTTGATCAAATGCCAGAAAGAAACCAAAAATTCTCCTTCTGGTTTGGTCAGCTATTATCCATTTACGTAACATGAACTACAAACATATTAAGACCTCTCTCTCCCTCTCTCTCTTTTTGGTTATTTCGTTAACAATTCCATCGCCATGGATTGCGGAAACGGTGGTATTGGGCTCCGTTAATAAAGTTGTACCATTGCAATCCTGGAGCCTCTTTGAATGTTTAGTGATTCCCCAGAAGTTGGTTTCATCTGTAATTGTCACGGACTCGTGTTCTTCGTTACCTTACAACGGTAGTTAACAGAACTAGTTCAAAATCCACTACTGGTGTAAAAGATAACAATATAAATTTTCACGAAAACAAGATATGCAGAGGACAAATTGGAAAAAAAATAAAAAGAAGCAAGAAACAAACTTATAATGTTTCAATTTGAAACCAATACATAACTTTTCTTTTCTTTTCTTTATTTTATTTTGAAAAGAGAGTTTGGTTGATTAAATATTGCATATAAACTAAACTGCAAAAAGAGAGATTCAAACCCCAAATCTCATGTATTATTCCAACATAATTTACCAATTGATTCTACATCATTCAAGTGTAGGGTGGAGTAGAAGTCGGTTATAATATATCTACCAGCCCATGAGAAATCGATAACCAATTGACACTTAATTACCGTTTCCCTACATTGGACCCAGCTATGCCATTTAAAAGAACAGTGAATGTGAACCTTCTTCACCCCAAATCATACAAATGAAAGTCATAGCCTTCAGAATTTAAATACATATTTGGATGAATGCACAATTCAAATGAAAAGATCTTCTTAACTGTTCATAGACCACTTCCTTTCAAACAGTTGACAGTCACCTTCAATCATCTTAAATTCAATGTCACGTTTTTTCCCAGTAGGAAAAATCTAAGGCTCTTTCCCATAACAATTAAAGACTCCTTTACCATTAATTTTGATCGCCAATGCCACATTCTGCTGTCCAATTTGTTATATAGAAGGAAATATCATTAAGAAGCACAAGCAAAAAGTCAGAAACTAATTTTATGTGCACATTTGATGTTAAGATGTTTTCAGTCACCAACCGATATTTCCGTATCATATATTACATACATAGGGCATGCTTATACTACTATTTAAGGATGTAAGCATAAACATGGACACACACATCCACATTTCCCTCACACAACACATGTTAAAGAGAGAAACTTTGATATGAATCTATGCCTATACTCTATCACAAAACTAGCTTGAGACTCATGGAAACCTCATTGGATCCTCCTCTGGAACCGACGTGGGATACATCATTCCCAACTCCTTTAGACTATATATGTGCCCATCAACCCGCAGAAGTTACGCTCTAATACCATTTGATATGAATCTGAGTCTATACTCCATCACAAAAACTAACTTGAGAGTAAATGGCTGTCTAAATCCATATAAACCCCATTGATTCTCTCTTTAGAATTGATGTGAGACATATCAAACCCGCTCGATATTCCAAGAACAATATAAATTAACAATCTCAATTCAAAAACTTCAAAAGCACACAATGTGCAGTAAAAAAATTAGAACAGCTTTTTTCTCTCTTAAAAATAAAGGTTATGAAAAATTTTCCCAACCCATGAAGTCCTTTTAATTTCTCCCAAATACATATGGACATGGTCAGGGTTCAGTTCACTGTTTAATCAAATAATTAAGATTATATAACAAAGTCTGAATTGGAAAAATTAGTTCTGCTGGCACCTAAGGCCGAGCTTTCTCAAATGTAAAAGAATGTACCATGACTAGGCCATTGTGTTAGAATTCCTGAAAAGGAGAACTTTGGATCAGTCTTCTCTGTTTAACAGCTTCCTGCCTTTGTCTTTATTCAAAGGTTAAAAGTATGGAAGGAAAAGTTGAGGACGGCGGTTTGAAAATCCTATGAGACTCTCCTATAACTTTTAAGCATTAAAAAGCATAAATTTATCTAGAACTAGGTTTAATAAGTACAGCAGCTCTAATGCTCTAATCAGATTAAAGCCTGGTAGATAGCTTAAGATGTAGCAACCAACTGGAGATGTTGACATTGTATTGTATGATAAAACAATGTATAACATATAACAAACTGGAAAAGGCACCGAATCAGGGTCTAAAAGGGCAGGAAATTTAAGAGAAGGACTGAATTCTATATTACTTGGACACAGTTTGCAACTAGCGAAGTCCATGGCGGGAAAATTTAAGTTCCTAATCTATGGCCAGCGGCTCTGCTTCTGTTTCTCTTCTCACATAGCTGGGAATAGTTTTTACAGTTGTGATTTTGAAGCCAAGTTTGCATTCTGAAAGAAATTAAACCTTTTCCTATTATTTTGCATATCATAAGCAGATAAAATCATCCTATGCACTGCAATAACCTTCTAAAAATAATGCTTTATGGAATTAATTGATCATTAGGTCGCCAACAATGTTACCATTACTTGACCAAATTTAAATCACATATTGTTACAACCGGCGTAACTATTATACGTTAACACAGAAGGTGCACGGTCCTGCCCTCGTTTCGGGGGTTAGCACTGTGTTGTTTCACTCTACTTATGTTGTACCTCCATCGATTTCATAAAGCAAAACATTGAAAATCCAGCGTAAGAAAGAAAAAAAAAGAAAAAAAGGAACAATTACTATACATATACCTTTGGCCATATGGATGCCACCTCCTTGGTAGTTCAGAGACATGTTCACGAACCTAATAGCTGAAAATCTCTCGCTGTCTGCAAAAGCCAATGGGTTCTTCTTCTGTTTATACAGACAACTAGACAAGCAATTTTTTTTTTATTATAGTATCAGTCTGTGAAACTTGAGAGGAGGAAACCGGAGATGGTAGCAATATTCAATTAATTGCGTATCTTAGCGTACCAATCCTGTTGAGCGATCTCGGTTGAAAAAATGATTCTGGTCAATCATCCAAATAAAAATGGTAGATTTGCTACTTAAGAATGGCTTAGGATAAAATAATTGGCTCGCGTGCTGCATTCCTCGCTATAATCCATTAAGTACATTTGCCTCGCTTCTGATAGACATTGCTCCGCATATGGGTTTTAATTTTGTGAAGTCAACTACATGATCAACGCTGATGGCCATAAATTATTCAAAGTTCTGAAACCTCCTTACCTGCAATGCTGACTGACCATCTTCTTTTAATGGTTAGATGTTTTAAATTATCAACAGAAAAATTAAACATGTTAGGGCACAGAACAAGAAAGCAAGAGCGAATCGCCAAAATTGCTTTCTTCCCTTTCCATTTTTTGAACATTTAAAATTTTACACATCTTTTTTCTTAAATGCTTTTAAACTCTATACAAATATAGAGCCAACCACCCCAATCATATTATGCGAAATTCAAAACTCACCTCAAAAAATTTTACTGGTTGAATTAACCTTCTCACAGGGAAATCAAATTATTGTTTCATTATACAACACGATCACCAGTATACACTAATAACACAAAATTATCTGGTTAAAAGGCCAAAACATTAATAAGTATGCAGAGCCTTGTTATTCAATTTCTTTGCTGCTTCCCGGATGCATGAAAGGTTACTTTTTATCTCATAACAGAGTCTGCCTTCGACTAGGCGAACTGGAAGCCATAATTTTGGCTGCACATCTACTGTATATGAGAGAGTAGTCTGAAATTTTTGACTAAGAGAGGAATCACTGTCTTTGCATATTTCTCCATTCAACTGCACAACCCATCATATTTTGAAACCATTAGCTGGTTGAGTTCAAAAATATTAAATCACACTCAAGTATACCAGTAAAAAGCCAATGAATAGTAGAGTTTCTTATTTACAGCTCATACTATAATGGTTGAACTTGAACATCATTCAAATGTAGACCAAAGTGGATTCTGGCAGCAATCTATTCACTAGTCCAAACATCAAATCCGCTATTAATTCACACTTAGGGCATGTTTGATATTGAAGTGTTTTGACCACACAACTGCCGTGGGATGAAAGCTAAAATATAAAGTATTAGTAGAAAATAAATGGTGTTATTAAACATATTTTATAATTTTGCTTCCAAAACTAATGGACTACAACAATACCAAACATGTTCTTAATTACTGATTCTCTAGATTGGAATCAGCTATGCCATTTATGACAATGAATCTGAAACTTCTAGACTACAAATACTACAAATAAATATCTAACCTGAAGAATTTGAATATACATTTGAACATATGCACAATTTTAATAAAGAATAATTTGAATAATCTGCAGACAACAATATCTTACCTGTTCAATAGACCACTTTCCTTCAAAAAGTTGAAAGTCACCTTCAATCATCTTGAATTCAATGTCTCGCTTTTTCCTAGTTGGAAAAATCTCAAGATCTTTCTCATGACAATCTAAAACTCCTTTAGCATTAAATTTGAGCCCAAATGGCAAGTTTTGCTGTCCAATCTGTCATGTAAAATGGAATAACATGATAAGATGCTGGAAGCATGAGACAGAATGTCAAAACTAAATTTATTAGCATATTTGTTATTAAGCCAAGGTTTTAAGTCACTAACCAATAATTATGAATCATATAGTGCATACACAAAGCATGCTTATATTACAGCTTTAAGGTATAAGCATTCACACACACGTGCACATTTTTCTCTCACGACACATTATTGAAAAAACCATACAAAGAAACACACTCAACGTCTCTAGCACAATACATATTAACAATCTCAATTCCAAAACTTAAAAAGAAACACTATGTGCCCTGAACAGTTCCCTCTTTAGTCAAATAATCAAACCTCAACCAGCATAGTCTAAATTGGATATATTAGTTCCATTTGGAACTAAGACGGAGCATTCTCAAATGTAATAAAATTTATAATGATTAGTCCATTGCAAATTCAAATTTGACATTTTGCCCACTAATGAGAGTTTAAGATCTTTTCAACAGGGCATCCGTGTAACTAAAAGTGCTAGGATTCCTGGAACGGAATAGGTGAGAGGCAGCCTTCTCTGTTGAACAGCCTCGTGTAAGAGTTAAAGCAGGGAAGGAGAATATGAGAACACAGTGCACAAACGAGGTTGACAAATAGAAACCATGGGACTTAAAGCTCTCCAAGAACTTCCAGAAACTGCAATGCATAAATACGTATAGCACTGGGTTCAAGAAATTCAGCAGCTCTACATTATAGCCTGGCAAACTGAAGATATCAAGAAGCCTTAGGTAACAAAACTACAGCCCTTAACATTTTATGCAAATTTAACTTATAAGAAACAGGGAAAAGACACAGACTCCAGGTCTAGAGGGATAGCAATTTAAGAGAAATAGCAAATTTAAGAGAAAAGGATCTATACAATAATGCTAGTCATCCCAAATTTAAAACTTTTAAAGTTTTATAATTATAAAAAACTGAGGTGGTAAGTGAATTGGCACGCGTTAATTAGATAGTAAATTTTTAGGATTTTCAAAACTATTTATTGCATTCTTGCATTATCCATTGAACTCATGCATCCAGGATGCATTTTGAGATGAAAAATTTGGAATGAGTAGCATTACTCATTTCCATATTACTTAGGAAAACTGAAATTCCTAATATAAACGACCATACAGTTTTCCCAGTACCTTTGTTTCCCATAATTCAACATAGCAATACGATATATAAGATGATTCTAAGACCACAAACAACATTTTGAAAGTAAATCATTGCCAAATTGATCATTGGATCACTAACAATATTGCCATTACTCAATAAATGTAAACAAATAGTAAGAAAATTGTTGCAACATGGACTAAAAAAAATGAAAAAGATAAATACCTGATAAAGACGAACGAAGTTATCTTTCTTCTCAATCACTTCGCTGAGCGCAAGACCAGGAATGAAGTCAGCCAATTTCTCATAATCAGTCAAAACGTTCCATATGGTGTTCAGGTTTGCGTCAATTTCAATTTTGGACCGGATTCGTCGCGAATTTCTACCAAGCTTCTCTATTTCAATGCATAGTCCATCCCCTGATACCGATTCTGACCCCTCCTCTAACAAAACATTATCATCATCATCATCATCATCATCATCATCATTACTCGTATCTAACACACCCGAATCCGAGTTAAAACAATTATTGGGGTTGGGCCTTAATTCATAGAGAAATAGCTTTGGAGAAACAGTTAAAAGAGAATTATAGGATTTAAGATTCGAGGTAGTGGGTAGAAACCTAAAGGGGTAATGTGGAGTTGTAGTTGTTCCGAAGGAAAGAAGACAAGAGGGTAGTAACGAGGATGGATAAGCGTGCATAATTTGTGTACGGCAAACATTCCTGCGTGAGATTCCGAACCAGGTCACGCGTTTCGGTTTCCGTTTCAGGCTGGGTATTGTCATGTCTGGATATTTGAGTGTCCACGTGTTAGATGTTTGCTTGTCTAACTCTTAATGGATCCAGGGAAATGTAAGAATATGGCCTGGATCAAAATGGGGCTTGAATAGAAATGTAGTCCAAACTGGACGCTAAAATGATTACTGTAGATTTTGGGTCGGCCTGAATACAATTTTTGGCAAATGTTTCATCGATCAAATTCGAGTGTCAGGAAATGAAAGCCTTAACCAAACATGTCAATGTCTTTTAGCACTTCTATTTATTCTAACTTGCATTTTATTTGTAATTGTAATGAAAAAATAGAGTTAATTTTTATCAATTTATTCATTTATATTTGAAAAAGTAATTTACAAACACAGTCATCAATCATATACTAATTATATATTGAAAAAGCTAAGACAATTATTCAACGAACGATTGCTAGCTCTCCGAATAATTTGACTGAGATTAGGAAATATACAAAACTCCGAATTTAATCCCATTTTATTATTTTGCCAAGTAATGACTCCAATTAGAACAGACCCTAAGCCGTTAACACCATTTGTAGATTGGGCTGAAAAATATGAAGAAAGCCTTTACAGTGGGCGGATATTTTGAAGGATCCCCTCGGAGAAATCTAGGTGCAAAATCACATCGCCCATTCGACCTGATATTTAAAGCACAAAATAAATAAATAAATAAATTACTGGCATTACATTATCCAGGAGCAACTCCTTTGTTTCCTAGTAGGAGTATTATCTGAAACTTCTTGTTATACCCACAACATCAAATTTGAGCTACCAAAATGGCTTCCACATTCTCTACATACAGCCCTACACTCGTTTTCCAGGTTAGCACTCCGTCCTTTGACTCCACTGTCATTTTTACTCAAATCGATGTCTTAAAGCATTTAACACAATGCACCAACATCGAAAAAAACAAAAAGTAAGTGCAGAAACAGTTACTATATATGTGTATGTATATACCTAGGGCGATGGTGATGCTAGCTCGTTGGTAGTTCAGAGACATCTTCATGAACCCAATAGCTGGATATATCTCGCTGTTTGTAAATGCCAATGGTTCTTTATCGCAAAGTGTTCTGTTTATATAGACTATAGACAAGTGTTTTTATAATAATATTTGCTCCGTTAAACTTGAGAGCTGTAGATGTGAGCACTATTAGTTTAATTGATTATGCGTATCATTCATTTCAGGCTCTGGGTTGAGTAAATGATTGTCATTGACTCGTCAATATTAAAATTGTATATTTGCCATAAGCATTCTTGAAATTTTTTTTTAGTTTTAATCTTTCATCCCATGCTGGATTGCTTGGTTTGCATTATTAATGCATTAAATACATTCATCTGCTTGTGTTGGAATTCAGTTAGCACATGGCTATAGTTATTATAACCTCAACAACTTTCATTCTTCAAAGAGGATTGCTTGGTTTGCATCATTAATCCATTAAATACATTCATCTGCTTGTGTAGTGTGTTGGACTTCAGTTGGCTATAATTATTATAACGTCAACAACTTTCATTCATTCTTCAACACTTTGAATCTGGGATAAGCAATATTTCTTCTTACAACTTGATTCATTCAATTGGTCCCCGCACTGCTGAATATGTACGTCATAATCACTGCTGAAAATGTACATCATAATCACATGCCCTAATTTGCAACGTGATTCATTCAATTAGTCAGAACTTGTGTAATTTTCTGTGTAAAGCATATCGGTTATGATGGCTAAGATTGGTGATAGAACTTAGGTAAACTGCATTCATCTAGCATTTTCCATCAATGCTGTAATGATTTGGGACAATTAGTCACAACTTTTATGACATTTTGCTGAGGACTGGAGTTGATATGTTTTGTAGTTCTTAGTTAATGAAAGTAGAAAGCAGAAGAAAATGATCGAACTTGATTTGCCATGAAAGGTTGCTTGCACAAGAAATTTAACTGAAATTTTTATCTCATCATTCTTGATTTGTCTTGAATAGTAGCTTAAAGTTTTGAATCAGTTTTTGCAGGGTCGTCATGTCCAAGATATTTCAAATGTGCATATGCCACATATGATGTCTACCATTAAAAATTCGCTCTCAGGCTACTCCCGAGCTTCAACTTTGAAGTGGTCTGGAAGATCATTGGCATCATGCTCGCAATATGCATCAAGCTTCCCCATGATACAGCTTTCTAAAGCTCCTTCCATGAACTGTCGGAGAGTATTCTGTGCCAACTCGATGGCAAAGGTTAGCAATTCCTTAGAATTATTCAAGCCCAGAGCTGATCTTTGATTTGTTGTTTGATAAGTGCTGTTATTCTACATATTTACTTGATTCTGTGATTTTAGGATGTAGAGCTGCAAGCAAAAGTGACAACCAAGGTCTTCTTTGATGTAGACATTGGAGGTGAACTTGCGGGTAGAATTGTTATGGGTCTATTTGGAGATGTTGTCCCAAAAACTACAGAGAATTTCCGTGCATTATGTACAGGTAAGCTTTGCTTAGTTCATCAATCATTGGTGTAACTTTTCAATTGCTTGTGTGGCAGTGGATCTTATTGGTCACTACAAACATCTCCATGCAGGAGAGAAAGGATATGGTTATAAAGGATGCTCCTTCCACCGTATTATTAAAGATTTTATGATCCAGGGAGGGGACTTTACTGAAGGCAATGTACGTCTTTTTCCTCGCATCTATGTGACTTCTTAACTTATATGTGCTTTACATAGCTTTTTTGAGCTCAAACTAAGCTCTCTTTTAATGGCTTTAGGGAACTGGAGGAATCAGTATCTATGGTTCCAGCTTCGAAGATGAGAGCTTTGCTTGTAAGTTTGCCCCTAGCCCACAAAAAAACAGTCTACTTTAACAATGATGAACATAACAAAATCTGACCCAAGTGCCATTTTCTTCAGTGTATTAGGCAGATATTGTAAATCTAAATTGAACAGCCAGTATGATACTAATATGATAAGATCACTATTTGCAGTGAAGCATGTTGGACCTGGAGTATTGAGCATGGCCAATGCAGGCCCTAATACCAATGGCAGTCAATTTTTCCTTTGCACAGTGAAGGTTAGCTAGTAACTGTAATGCTGTTCTTTTTGTTGGTTACATCTCTAATTTCAAACTTCTAATTTTTAAGTCAAAATGGTTACCTTTACCAACACGTGGTACTGAAAATCTTGTTTTATGGCAATACTTTGAGAATCTGAATTTGTCTTTTGAAAGAATTGAAATGTTTTTTAGTCTAGCATAGATAAAAAAGTGAGAGATTTTGATGGCAACCATCTTACAAGTTTGTAATGATGGTACAACTGATGTTCAGTGTTGGTATACTTATTGTAACTTCATCACTGTATTCATAATTAGTGCACAGTCACCAATCATTGTATGGAGACACAAAATTTAGCATCATTGAGCTGAGTGCCTTCTCTGTAAACTGCATCCTATGTCTGGTTTTATAATTGCAATAGTAAATAACAGCTGAAATATACTTAATTCAGGTTGAATTGGTTACCTTCGGCTCAATTTTATTGTATGTGATGTTGTCAATTTACATTTTGCAGACACCATGGTTGGACAACCGCCATGTTGTGTTTGGACATGTCATTGATGGAATGGATGTTGTGCGTAAACTTGAATCTCAAGAGACAAGCAGGTCAGATTACCCGAAGGTGCCATGCAGGATTTTCAATTGTGGAGAACTACCCTTAGATAGCTGATCTGCCTGCTTTGACATCATACCACAACCCAAAAATTCCCTTTTTTGTATTCTCAATTTCACAGAGGCAAAATGGTTTTGGTAACTATTATGTATGGAAAACCTTTTCATTTTAGCTTAGTTGAATAATACTTTGTAACCTTGCTGTAGAACTGAATGTATTATTGTTAGGTTGAATATTTATGCGAAGATTTTGTATTGTTGTTAGGATGAATATATATATGTGCAGATTTCATTTGCAATACACATTTAACTTAACAGAGCCTCTATTTTTGTAATTCTTAATTTTTATTTATTGACCTTGTTCCCATTATTTTGGGTTGATCACACGGGTGTATATGTAATGCCTAGCCTCTTCACTATATTTAATTTCCTTGATTTTTGTTTTGGACACGGTTCAGATTTATACTGAGCTTAAGTTGTTTTCTGACGAGAACTTTACAACACCATCTAAGCGAGAACAGCAGTTTCAACTGAAGTAGGTTGGATAACCTGCTCTCCTTCCTTGGTTTCCCATATTTCAGGAATCGCTTCTTTGATGTTGTGAATGCTGCTCAAGGCATGGTCTGCCCCTGGCACTAGAACTGAACTCCCCACCTGCCATAAATTGTTTTCACTTGTTACAGGTAAGTTGCATTTGCTGCTAGAGAAACAAAACAAAAATCAAAAGGTTAAGCTTACTATAAATGTATGAAGACCTGCTGCTTTCCCACTTGCAATGTTCCGAGTGCTGTCGTCAAAGAAAATCTGCAGAAAGGAAAATGAAAATTTTTTTATTAATGAATTGTCTCAAGTATTATTGAAAAAAAAAAGGAAAAAGGAAAAAGAAAGGAGAGATTACCGTTTTCTTTGGGTCAACATTGGCAATCCTAATAGCAGCTTCAATTGCTTCCACAGAGGGTTTACAGAGTATTTTTGAGTTGGAGCTTAAACTACTATTCTCGATACTGTCAATGGTATGATCTTGCTCTTGTTCACCTCCTATAAAGAGGGCATCATCATCTAGTGCATTCATGTTATCTTCTGATTCAAGAGGGTTAAGGGTTTCAAAGCATATGATGCCTTCAAAACAATCTTCCAAGCCCAACCTGCCCAGAACTTTAACTGCATGCACCTTATCAGCATTAGTGAAAATCTGCAAACATCCAGATTAATTTTAGAATGCCTTTGTATGGTAAAATTTAAAGAACAAGCTGAAACAGGTTTAAATTTGACATACGATTTTACGCTGTGGCATGGAAAGCAGGAGGTTTCTCAACACCGGATCAGGTTTCAGTGTTTCATATGGTAATTTTCCATGAACATAAGCATGGAACTCGTCATTGTCAAATTCATAACCAAGAGCCTGAAAGTCAATAATGAGACCTGTAAATTCTCATGTAGTGAAAAAAGAGAGAGAACAAGGAATCTAGGATAAATTATTACCTTTAGGCCGGCCATTGTTGTTCCATGTTCCCTGTACAATTCCAAGCACATCCTTGGTACTTCACTTTCATCTATGTGCAAATGTTGCAACATGAACTCTACAATAAAAAATATCTCAATGTTAACAGTTTTATAGCTATGGCCGTATCAGCATCAATACATTATCATCAAGCCCTTGATTACAGTTATACCTTCTATGTTCCTGCGACAGGCCAAATTAATACCCGTGCTCAGGGGGTATAAAGTGTCATCCAAATCTGCAAAAGATGTTAAAAACTCACAACTCGGTGTTTCTCAATACTTCTATGCTACTTCTACTTCCATTTCCAATTAAAAGTGATCCTGGATGCTTTGAAACTAACAACGATCCAAATTAAAGCTACGACAAGTTCTCATTGTAATAATTGGTATTACTCATTGTTTACAACTTACCAAAGAGCAGGCAGTCATAACTTCTTGTGGTGGTCCTCCCCATAGCATCCATCTTCAAGCTTGTACCTGCAACGAAGACTCGATCAACATAGAAGAATGAGCTAATGAAATCAGAAATCTAATGAGTTATAAAAGAGAAGAAAAGAAAGACCTAATGAACCCATCAAAGAAATGGAATGGGAGAGCATAGAGGAAGCACTAAAGGTTTACAATTTATAGACAAGATAACATAGAGTTTCCCATATTTAAAATGCCAGCATATTCGTCTTATATATTATGACGATTGATGAAAGCAATGAAGCACACTCTTTATCAACAACAAATTATAATAAAATAATCTGAAAACACTGTCTTTATGAATACTAGTCGTAACACAAACCAAGGATTATAGTGTGACAAGACCACACTACCTTCAATAATAGAATGATGACAACAGGACTGATGAATGATCAAATACTGACTCTCAGACTTTAATTTTACGAATTCAATGATGACCAGTGTATTTCAGTAATTTGACAAATGAATGCAACCATTTATGACATGGCAAGCATATAGTTTTTCACTTGATTATAAATCTAAATTGATTGTAGTCATCCTGCTTCCTGTTACAAATCATTTTCAGTGATAGCGCATTTTGAAACCTACCATCCCATTAAATACTCGAGTAGTTTGATTTCAACTTCTAAAAGAATATGCAGCATCCACGATCCAATGCATGTTGGACAACCCCCGGTACTCCTCCTTTCAGTGAAATGTGACAGCTATTTTATTTTAGTATTTGTAAATTTTGTAAAGAAATAGGGAATTGATTCCAGATAAAACCGGGTGAAACTAAACATAAATGAGGCGTTTAGGGATGAGAATTATTCTTTTGCATAGGTACATGGAATAGAATTAGAGCCACTAAAGCAACGGTTGGTGCACTTGATGTATCTCAGAACAAAATATTCATGGCCCAAGGAAAAAATGCTCATCCGTTTTTCTCTGCTTATGATGTTGTAAATTGTTGCAGCTGACAAATTCTACCAAAATTCTGTTTGTCACACCAAGGCATTGATGCAATGATGGAGAAGAGACTTCACCACTCCTTAACTGCATCCCATTCTTACATCTAACAAACTATTATTTGTGGATTAAGAGAACCATTGTTGATAGGAAAAAACTCGTATTGAAGATATATTTGTAATTATTGCATCATTTTTTTTATTGAATTGAATTCTAAAAATATAATAATTTAAGTATTTGATAAATTCTCATTCATTAATTAATCACTTACTGATATTTTGTAAATAATGATAAATTAAAAACTACAATAATTTAATCTCGAGCATAACTTTAATTATTTTTTAGAATCCAACCATATTATTTTAGCGCTAAACAATATGGTTTGATAAATCTAAGAACACCGGAGTCTATTCTTCTGTTGGGACTAGGCATTTATTCTACTGTCTTTCGTTATGCGGAAGAAGTAATCGATGGATCGACGTGGGAATTTCATAATTAATTTATAATTCTAATGTTCTGCAAATATTATAGTCCGCTTCAAAGACGGGAATCAGATTGTAGCGGAAGATTTTCTCTGATTCGAGGACTGATCAAACTTTCACGTTTTTAATCTGCAGATAAGATAATACATAGAACCATTTTAAAACGACATGTCGGTCACAAGTTTTAGCTATAAAACGACGCGTCCTCGACTTATAGACTAAATTTTCCGACGATGATACATTTAAGGAAGGGCAAACGACGTGTACTTGAAGCCTAAAGTTCAGGACGGGCCGGACGGCTCTAAGCGAGGCCCAAAATCTAAACAAGCCCGTTAATATTTTTGGGCGGATTGGTCAGTTCATTCGGTAAGCCGATTTATGTTTTATTTAGTATTTACTGTAACAATTGGACGGATGGGACAAACCCACGTTGTCCCGGCCTCCCCTTCATGTTTGGACTTCGGACACAGCACTTTCTATTCAAGTACCAATGTTTCGGTCGAATCATCAACGTAATTCACTGAACAACGTACACGTATCATGTACAAAACGGATGAATTTTGCAATTGCAAAGGCAAGCATCGGAAATTATAATCAAAAGCTAGCACCAAATTTGAATTTCGCAGCCAATTTGCGCGGGCGCCATAAATGAGTGGGTTAAACCATGTTGGTAGGCTCATCAGCGGCCTCTCTCTTGTGGTCAAAGAGATCGCCAAACGGACCAAACGGTCACAAACAGTCCATGCCGCAAGATCCGGAGATTTCGAAACCCTAGTTAGATCGTCTCTGAAGAAAGCTTTAGTTTCGACCACCGACACTGTGGGTCTTACAAAAGGGACCGTTCGCGAGTTCTCAAAACCTAAACCCGAAGAGTCTGTCGTTTATTTTAATGATTCAGCTGACGCGGCAGAGTCTGCATCGAGTGATGATAAAGATAGTGCCGTTGATCAATCTGCGTTGTCTGGGAGAGACGTTTCTGATGATATGGAGAAATTGGCGGATAGAAATGTTGAAGCGAAGGTTCATGAATCTTCAGTAAAGAAAGAAAGTTTGGTGACAGAATGTGAGTCTAATAATTTGGGTGATAAGGTTGAAGTGGACGCCGGAAGAGAAGTGATGGTGGTGGCGGCACCCGAAAAAAGGCGGAGGCCAAGAGAAAGAAAAGTTCCTTCCACGCCCTTTTCACGATTGATTGGGTGAGGTTTTATTTATGTTTTTGTTATTATTTTTTCTGTATGCTTTTTTAATGAGTACTACGTATAATCTATGTTAATCTTGTCAATTCTAGGTTTGACATTTTCATATTTAGGCAGTTTAGAAAATCATCAACGCTTCTGTTTATAAGTGACGTAAGCTTTACATTTTATCCCTAACTAGTCTTTGAAAACTACTAAAGGTTTGCTGGTTTAGGAGCTGGTCTTGCTTGGGGAACAATTCAGGAATCTACCAAGAGGATCATCTATGGTACACCAAATTCTCTAGAGAAACAATCTGCACTTTCCCCCTTCTTGTCTGATAAAAATGCAGAACGTTTAGCTCATGCACTATGTAGAATGCGTGGAGCAGCACTCAAAATAGGGCAGATGTTGAGCATTCAGGATGAATCTCTCATTCCCGCTCCGGTAGGGAATTTTTCTTGATTATTTTTGTTTTGTGTATGTTATTGATACTTTATTATAGAAGAGCTACGTCATTTGTATTGAAGGAAAATTCTCTAGAATTTATCTTAGATTTATTTGCTTTCTCTAATAATGCACTCCTTTAGCTTTTAAGGTTTAAATGCATCTGTTAGAGTAGAAGCAATATTAAAATCCTGGATTTTTCTTGTTCTGCAAGGATTTATTGCCATAGTTTTAAAAATAAAACAAGGAATTTAAACATTTAGTATAGAGTTAAAGCATATCAACAACTTGAATGCTGCCGGATAGAATATAATATCAGGTTCAGGATTGGCATATGCATTTTATTTCTGTCATGTTCAGTCTATGGCCTAGCAATGGGTTGCAGAGTGTGGTGCAAGGCAAATAGTTAGCAGAGAAATTTTTTATGGTGTTTACTATGTTCCTGTTATTTATATTTCTATACAGTACTTACAGTCTTATTTAAACTGTTGTTGACATCTTTTATTCTTCCCTGTAGATCTTGGCTGCCTTGGATATTGTCCGTCAAGGAGCAGATATAATGCCAAGATGGCAGCTTAATCAAGTTTTGGATGCTGAGTTAGGACCTGATTGGCAATCAAAGTTGAGTAGTTTCGATTATGAACCAATGGCTGCTGCAAGTATTGGCCAGGTAATTCTTCTGTGCAACTTATGTTCTTAGGCTCTTGAAATCCAAAAAGATAGAAATCCTGCTGTCATCCTCTCATTCTGACAGTTCTTGATGACATCCATATCTCACTTATTTACTTAGTCATTACTATGCAACATGAAGATCTGGAGAGCAAGTTCTTCTGGTTAGAAACTTTTAAAACTGGTGCAGGACATGGTTCAGTTAAATGATATTGCTTAGCAATGATTTTATAGAGCCAGAGTAAAACTTATTAAATTTGTACTTACAAGGTCTTTCCTGCCCCTTCTGCTGCTCATTTGCCCCATTTTACATGATTTTGTCCCTTTGTTACCTTTGGCTGTAGATGGTAGGTTATTTTTTTAAATATATAATAAATATTAAGATTTATTACACTATTACTTGTCTCAACCTCATTGTACTGTGAAAACTGTAGGTCCACCGTGCTGTCACAAAGGATGGTATGCAGGTTGCAATGAAAATTCAGTATCCTGGAGTTGCAGACAGTATCGAAAGTGACATTCAGAATGTTAAAATTTTGTTAGATTATACAAATCTGATTCCAAAAGGACTTTATCTTGACAGAGCTATGAAGGTATGTTCTTTTGTATGAATGTGTATTTGCAGCAGCGTATAGGTGTTGTGTTGTCAAATGATTGGGTGGCAATTGGCCTTCAATAATTAAATTGATAAGAATAGCTCACATAATTTTGTAGATTCCACAAAGCCTACTGATTTCATGTTTTGCTTTTCATGACATCAGAAAGGAGCGAAAAAATATTTGTAGCATGCTATGATTGTTTGATTGCTTATGCTGTTGTCTTTTGTTTTTTCCATCTCCTCGTTGATTTACATGCTTCTAGTTCAAGTTTATTCATCTCATTTGTTTCATAAATTGGGCTCATGGTCTTGAAGTGGAGCTGCAGGATGCAGCTTAATTCATTAAGGTTTCTACTCAAAACTCTAAAAAATATTGAATAAACTGTTGAAATTTCATGTCTATGTTTGCAGGTGGCAAAAGAAGAATTATCTCGCGAATGTAACTATATCCTGGAGGCAGCCAATCAGAAACGGTTCCGAGATATGCTATCCAATTTAAAAGGGTTTTATGTTCCAATTGTTGTGGATAATATTTCAAGCAAAAGAGTTCTAACGACAGAACTTGTTTCTGGTAACTTTACTATTCCCTCTATATTCCTCTTTTTATAAAATACAAGACTATGTTATGTAATTCTGAAAACAATATATTCGTTGAACTTTGACCACATGAAAAGCACGGGGACTATTATGGAAACAACTGTTGGACTATTTTCTGATTGGACTAGTTTCCTGATTATATGAACTTTGGAACAAGGATTGAGTGTTTTTTCCCTTCTTATTGTTTGTATCTGCTGCATCTGATTGTCAATTTATTTATTTATTTTGTACTGGATACAATTTTTCTAGTACAAATTTTGTTTTCTTCCATTTTCCAAATATCATATTTGTAAAACAGATAATTGCCTTCTATTTTGATTTATGCCTAAGAAACTTAAAAGTAATGTTGCTGATGGTGGCTTCTGGTGGTCAGATGCCTTTAGAATCTGTTGCTCTGTAGAGTTGGTAGATCATTTAAATTTATCTTTTCAGTTAATGTGATATTTACTTGCTACAGGTATTCCAATTGATAAGGTTGCCCAACTAAACCAAGAAACTCGTAATTATGTTGGGAAAAAGTTGCTGGAACTCACTTTAATGGAGCTGTTTGTCTTCCACTTCATGCAGGCACAATTTCTTCTTCCTTCACTCCTCTTTTCTTTTAAGTCTTTTCTCTATGGTGATTGGTTGCGCCATACAGAGGTTGCTTTATTTCATGTCAGAGGAAAGTTTTCAGTAGTTGACAAGGCTCCTGGTTGTTTGAAGAATGATGTGGATACCTGTGTTCATAATATGGTTTTGGGTGCAGAATCAAGATTATAAGTTTTTGCTGCTATAACCACCTGCTTTTGTGCATCTATCTGGCTAATGGTAAACGAACAACTAAGCTTTTCCACCTGTGGATTATATAGCCATTGAAGGGAGAGGCTTAGACCCATATGAGAAATGAAAACATATCCCTCTTAAATCTTTTCCCTAACTGATTGAAGGTGCAACATACTTGCATCAGAAAAGGGCAGGGACACCAGCATTTCTGGATAAAACATGGAGTTCACCTACTTAATTTCCCAATTTAGGTGCTTGGCTTGACTTTTAAGATGTTCTTAATCAGGTTGGATTAGGTTGCCCATAAATTGTAAGTGATCATTTTTGGTAGCATTCCACTAAAATATCCCAGCATTTCTGGATAAAATATGGAGTTCACCTACTGAATTTTCCGATGTAGGTGCCTGGCTTGACTTTTAACCTGTTCTTAATCAGGTTGGATTGGTTGCCCATAAATCGTAATTGATAATTTTTTGTAGCGGTCCAGTAAAATTGATTTAAATCTAGTTGTCCGAGCAAAGTCTGATTTGCTGCTTTAAGAATTGTTCTATTTTCCAGAATATGTTATCTTAGAAATAGTCTGACCCAAGTTATTGCACGATTTTACTGTTTAGCATTGCTGTTCCATGATATTTTGCTTCTCAATTTAATTGTTATATAAAATATAAGAATTCATATTATTCCTCCTAATAATCTGTTTTTCACTGTTTTATGTGCTTTGTTGCAGACCGATCCTAACTGGAGTAATTTCTTGTATGATGAGGATACAAAAACAATAAATCTCATTGATTTTGGAGCCGCTCGGGAATACCCTAAAAGTTTTGTTGATGACTATTTAAGAATGGTAATTCTTTTCCCTGTACAGAGATTTCTAATTGTTGCATTTCAGTGATAAGTTATGACATAGGTATGCCATAACGGCTAGTGATTGAGGTCCCTGATAAGTTACTCTAGCTAAAAGGCTCCTGCCATTGATTGGTCTTCCTGGAATGTTGCTTTGACTTATTGGATATGACATGAGGTGAAGAGTTAGTTGTAAAATAACTTAAACCTTGGTGGCTTATGTTTAAGGCCATCAACTGACAGATGGTTGGAGTTTGACTTTCTCATGCATCAAGAGTGTGTACTAAGTGCTTCTACCTGTATATTTCACCAGGTTCTTGCATGTGCAAATGGTGACAGAGATTCAGTGATTGAGGTGTCACGGAGACTTGGGTTCCTTGCTGGAATGGAAAATGAGATTATGTTGGAGGCTCATGTTCAGGCTGCTTTTGTTGTGGGATTGCCATTCTCAAAACATGGTGGTTACAACTTCCAATCCTCCAATATTACCCAAAGCATTTCTAACCTTGGGGCAACAATGCTGAGGCACAGGCTCACGCCACCTCCTGATGAGGCTTACAGTCTTCATCGGAAACTTTCAGGTGCATTCTTGGCTTGTATCAAGCTCCAGGCAGTTGTTCCATGCAGGGACCTATTGCTAGATGTGTACAAGCATTATCGTTTTGGTGAAGATAGTGGTGAGATATTGTCAAGTGGCTCAACATCATCGTAGATTCAATAATTTTGCTTCCAAAATTTTGATTGATTCATTTACAAGTAATAAGTTTGGATGCAATTGTCCCATCATTGTATAAAATTGTTTTGTTGGTCCATAATGTGCCCTGATGGAATTAGGCTAGATCTCAACCCCACAAAATTCTTGAACTTCCATTCTTTGGTCAAGGTGAACTAGTAAAGAGGTGTCTGCGTGCGCTGCTTTCTACACTACTTTAGATTCTCTGATGTGTTGCTTAAAATTCATCATTGATGTTGTTATACCGTGGAGATTGGATGCGACTTTTTTGACCTCTCAGGTTCTTGAGGTCATTGCCAGCTTTCTCGAAAGCTTTTCCATTTGCTATAACGACAGCAATGAGGCATGCCGCATGCGTCACTAGTTCTAAGCATCCTAAATATTACCACCGTATTATGATATTTTTGGACCTCATGTTTGCGGAAATTTAAGTTTCTTATTCTTAATGTCCCTCTATTTGAAGAAAGAAATATTAAATAAGATTACTTTTTGTGACATAAATAATTTTTTTTTTTTACAAATAAATAAAATATTATTTTTTTCAATTGGGCTTTGTTGTGACTGGAATTATTTTTCTTTATGTTTCTATCTATTTTGACGAAATAAAATTAAAAATATTATATTTATGTAATCAAAAATTATTTTTGTTATTGTTGCTAATAATATTCATAATAAATAATTTTAATATAAAAAAGTAAAAATTGGTTTATTTTAATATTATTATATTTTTATTAAAACTATTAACTTTCAAAGAGAATAATAATAATACGAATAAAAGCAAATTAAGAAAATAAGATTATTATAAACCTTTTAATATTTTTGATTAGTCAAAAAACAGTTAAATAAACGGTCAGATAACTAAAAATAAAAATACGGCAGTATGGAGTTTTTATAAATTTTCACAATTTTTTTTTCCCTGATTTTCACAAAACTTGGGGGAAGCTTTTGAAAATACTCATTATTTAAAGCTTTTGAAAATAAATTTTTAAAGAGAAAATGACCCGTAAATTGTTAACTTATTATTATTAGTTTCAATACTCATTATGTAAAGCTTGAATTTATTGGTAAAGTAACTTCTATGTCTTAGTAGAATAATAATCAATAAATAATTAATAGAGAAATAATATAAGGTCATAAAAGTTATTGTATTAATGAATTAAAAGTTTAATGGATATTTTTATATTATTGGAATTAATTAGTTTAATAAATTTTAGGGACTTAAATGTTCTTGTTTAAAATATAAATAAATATTTTTTTAAAAGCATTAAATATTAGTTGATTATTGTCAAAATATGAAGGGTTAATATAATATTAACCTAAATGAATATATGTTACCGAAATATTAAGCCAGATGAATCGATTTCACATTAAGAAAAAATGAGAGAAGGTTAGCAACGCATATTTTCTAATACATTATCATGGAGGTGTAATTATGCTAAACTTTAGGAGATGTATGAAAGGTGATCCTATACAAATAAAAAAAAAAAAATTCTTAATAAAAAATTTGGTATCACAAAGAAATAATTTAGTTTAAGTAAGATTCAATCAAGTTATATTATCAAAGTTATAGATTGTTCAATCAAATCTACGAATTAAAAATATATCCAACATGAAAGCCAATTTTATAGCTGTTAATCTCGTGAAGGTTTTTTTTTTTTTCTAATAAAGTTGGGATTAATTATAATTACATTTTTTACATAAATTAAAATAAAAAATTATATTTAAATTTAAATTACCAACATTTGATTAAGTAACCCCTCCCCTCTCTCTCTTCCTATATATATATATATATAGTATACAAAAAAACTCTTATACGTTATACCTAATCATCATCGAAGCGTCCAGTTAAGTATGAAATCAGTGTATTCTTTAACAGTAGGATTTCACGGATCATCTGAGAGTCATCATAAACCACAAGATACGTGCATAGGATCAAATATGATAGTATTAAATATAGGATAAAACCCTTGACCTGACTCCCTTGACATTTTAACAGAGAGAATATTGGAGTGAAAATCA
>JAVXUL010000001.1:16751496-16766505 GCA_035590515.1 Trichilia minutiflora
GATTTGTGACAACTAGTTATAAGTTTTGATGTTATGAATAATTCTCATAGTTTTATGACAAACTTTGCTGAGGATGGGGGTTCGTATGTTTTGTAGTCCTTGGTTAATGAAATAGAAAGCAGAAGAAATTATTAAACTTGATTTGCCTGCAAGGTTGCTTGCACAAGAAGGTTAACTGAAAGTTCTTATCTCATCATGCTTGATTTGTCTTGAATAGTATCTAAAATTTTTGAATCAGTTTTTGCAGGGTAGTCATGGCCAAGGTATTTCAAATGTGTGTATGCCACATATGATGTCTAGCATTAAAAATTCGTGGTTAGGCTACTCCCCATCTTCAACTTTGAAGTGGTCTGGAAGATCATTGGCATCAGGATCGCACTATGCATCAAGCTTTCCCATCATACAGCTTTCTAAAGCTCCTTTCATGAACTGTCGGAGAGAATTCTGTGTCAACTCAATGGCAAAGCTTTGCAATTCCTTTGAACTATTCAAGCCAAAAATGGATTTTTAATTTATTGCTTTGCTAAGTGCTGTTATTGTACATAGCTACTTGATTCTTTGATTTTAGGATGTAGAACTGTAAGCAAAGTGACCACCATGGTCTTCTTTGATGTAGACATTGGAGGTGAACCTGCAGGTAGAATTGTAATGGGTCTATTTGGAGATGTTGTAACTACCAAGAATTTCCGTGCATTGAGCACAGGTAAGCTTTGCTTAGACAGTCCATCCAATCATTGGTGTAACTTTCCAATTACTTGTGTGGCAATGTATCTTATTGATCAATACAAACATCTCCATGCAGGAGAGAAAGGATACGGTTACAAAGGATGCTCCTTCCACCGTATTATTAAAGATTTTATGATCCAGGGAGTGGACTTTACTGAAGGCAATGTAAGCTTTTTTCCTCACATTTTTGTGGGCTCCCTAAC
Organism: Trichilia minutiflora; assembly: GCA_035590515.1. Taxonomy (NCBI): domain Eukaryota; kingdom Viridiplantae; phylum Streptophyta; class Magnoliopsida; order Sapindales; family Meliaceae; genus Trichilia; species Trichilia minutiflora. Next base: position 16,752,426 of record JAVXUL010000001.1, read on the forward strand.
TTATATGTGCTTTGCTCAGCAGTATTGAGCTCAAACTAGGCTGTCCTTTGCTGGCTTTAGGGAACTGGTGGAATCAGTATCTATGGTTCCAGCTTTGAAGATGAGAACTTTGCCTGTAAGTTTTCCCCAACCCATCAAAAAGCAGTCTGCTTTAATAATGATGAACGTAATAAAATCTGACTCAAACATCATTTTCTTTGCTGCATTAGGGAGATATTGTAAATCTAAATTGAACAGCTAGTAAGGTACTAATATGATAATGTAACTATTTGCAGTGAAGTATATTGGACCTGGAGTATTGAGCATGGCCAATGCAGGGCCTAATACCAATGGCAGTCAATTTTTCATTTGCATAGTGAAGGTCACAGAGCAGCTGTAACCTGTTCTTTTTGTTGATTACACCTCCAATTTCAAACTTCTAATTTTTAAGTAAAAATGGTTACTTTTACCAACACATGGCACTGAAAAATCTTGTTTATAGTAATATTTGAGAATCTGAATTTGTCCTTTGAAAGAATTGAAATGTTTTCTAGTCTAGGATAGACAAAAAAGTAAGATATTTTGATGGCAACCATCTTACAAGTTTGTAATAACGGTATGACTGTTGTTCACTGTTGGTATACTTATTAAAACTTCATTATTGTATTCATAATAAGTATACAATCACCAATTATGGAGACACAAAATTTAGCAACATTGAGCTGAGTGCCTTCTCTAGTCTACTTCAAACTGTATCTGGTATTATAGTCGCAATACTCAGTAATAGCCAAAATACATTTAAGTCAGGTTGAATCGGTTACCTTTCTGCTCAATTTTATTGTATGTAATGTTGTCAATATACATTTTTCAGACGCCATGGTTGGACAACCTCCATGTTGTGTTTGGACACGTCATTGATGGAATGGACTTTGTGCATAAACTTGAATATCAAGAGACAAGCAGGTCAGATTACCCGAAGGTGCCATGCAGGATTTTTCAATTGTGGGGAACTTCCCTTAGATAGCCGATCGGCTGCTTTGACATCATACGACAACCCATAAGATACCATTTTTGTATTCATCACTTTCATAAAGGCAAAATGGGTTTAGTAACTGTTAATATGGGAAACCTTTTCGTTTTAGTTTACTTGAGGGACTATTGAATAATACCTTGAAAGCTCGTTGTAGAACTGAATGTATTATTGTTGCCTTAAATATATATGCACAGATTTCATTTGCATTACACTTTTAACTTAACAGAGCCTCTATTTTTGGAATTCCAACTTTTTAGTTGTTGGCCTTGTTCCCATATTTTGGGTTGATTACACATATATATACATGTAATGTCTAGCCACTTACTATATTTAATTTCCTTGATTTTTTTTTTGGACACGGTTCAGAGATTTATAGCTTAACATGATCTCTAACTATAATTTTACAACCGCCACCTAAGCGACAACAGCGGTTTCAACTGAAGCAGGCTGGATAACTTGCTCAAGCTGCTCCCCTTTGGCGCCCCATATTTCAGGAATTGCTTCTTTGATGTTGTGAATACTGCTCAAGGCATGGTCTGCTTCTGGCACTAGAACTGAGCTCCCCACCTGCCACCAAGTGTTTTCACTTGAATTTGCTGCTACAGAAACAAAACAAAAGTCGAAAGGTTAACTTACTATAACTGTATGAAGGCCTGCTGCTTTCCCACTTGCAATGTTCCGAGTGCTGTCATCAAAGAAAATCTGCAGGAGGGAAAATGAAGTTTCTTGTATTAATGAAATTTCAGAAGTTTTTGAAAAAGAAAAGAAGGGGGGAGAAAGCAAAGATGCTACTGTTTTCTTTGGGTCAACATTGGCAATCCTAATAGCGGCTTCAATAGCTTCCACAGAGGGTTTACAGAGTATTTTTGAGTTGTAGCTGAAACAACTATTCTCGACGCTGTCAATGGTATGATCTAGCTCTTGTTCGCCTCCTGTAAAGTGGGCATCATCATCTAGAGCGTCGGTGTTCTCTTCCGATTCATGAGGAGGGTTAAGAGTTTCGAAGCATATAATGCCTTCAAAACAATCTTCCAGGCCCAACCTCTTCAAAACTTTAACTGCATGCACCTTATCAGCGTTAGTGAATATCTGCAAACATCCAGATTCATTTTAAAATTTCCTGTGTGTTAAAACTTAGAGAAAGAACTGAAACAGGTCTAAATTTGACATACAATTTTACGTTGTGGCATGGAAAGCAGGAGGTTTCTTAACACTGGATCAGGTTTCAGTGTTTCATATGGTAATTTTCCATGAACATAAGCATGAAACTCATCATTGTCAAATTCATAACCAAGAGCCTGAAAGTCAATAATGAGACCGGTAAATTCTCGTGTAGTGAAAAAAGGAACAGAACAAGGAAGATAGGACAAAATTGTACCTTTAGGCCAGCCATTGTTGTTCCATGTTCCTTGTACAATTCCAAGCACATCCTTGGTACTTCACTTTCATCTATGTGCAAGTGTTGCGACATGAACTCTACAATTAAAAAATATATCAACGTTAACAGTTTTATAGTTATAGCAATATCAGCATTCATATACTCTCATCATGCTCTTGATTACAGTTATACCTTCTATGTTCCTGCGACAGGCCAAGTTAATACCTAGGCTCAATGGGTATAAAGTATCATCCAAATCTGCAAAATATGTTAAAGATTCGCAAATCAATGTTTCTCTATACTTCTATGCTATTTCCATTTCCAACTAAAAGTGATCCTAGATACTTTGAAACTACCAACGATCCAAATTAAAGCTATGACAAGTTCTCATTGAATAATTGGTTTTATTCATAGTTTACAACTTACCAAAGAGCAGGTACTCATAACTGGCTGCAGTGGTCCTCCCCATAGCATCCATCTTTAAGCTTATACCTGTAACGAGGGCTCAAAAATATTGAAGAATGAGCTAATGAAATCAGAATAATTTATTGAGTTATAAAAAGAAGAAGAGAAAGATCTAATGAACCCATCAAAGAAATGCAATGGGCGAGCATAGGAGAAGCACTCAAAGGTTTACAATTTATAGTCTAGATAACATGGTATTTCGCATTTTTAAAATGAAGCATACTCATAAATGATAAAATATTACGGTGATTGATGAAAGTAATGAAGCATGCTCTTTATCAACCACAAATTTTGATAAAATATTCTGAAACACTGTCATTATGAATAAATAGCCCAACAGAAACCAAAGGTCATGGGGTGACAAGATCGCACTACCTTCAATAATGGAATGATTATAAATTTATAACAGCTCTGATGAATAATCCAGTACTGGCTCTCAGACCCTATTTATATGAATTCAGTGATGACTAGTGTAATTAAGAAATACTGACAAATGAATGCAACAATTTCTGATGTGTCAAGCATATAGTTGTTAACTTTATTATAAATCTTAATTGTTTATAGTCATCCTGCTTTCCGTTACCAGTCATTTTCGGTGATTGTAAGCTTATTTTGAAAGCTATGATCCCATTAAAGGGGTAATGACGTTTTCCCCCCTGATCTTTGACAAAAAACCAATCACCCCTGCATATTTTTTAAGAAAATCTCAGCTATTGATTAACAAAAATGGACAGCTGATATTTTCTTAAAAAATGTGCAGGGGTGATTGATTTTTTGTCAAAGATCAGGGAGAAAAACGTCATTATCCCTCCCATTAAATACCGAAGTAGTGTGATTTCATCCTAAAATAGATTATGCTGCATCCATATACAATGCATGTTGGACAACCCACCACGACTCAAGCTTTCAGTGAAATTTGCAGCTACTTAATTTTAGTATTTGTAAATCTTGTAAAGAAGAAGGGAATTGATTCCAGATAAAGCCGGGTGAGATTACAGATAAGTGGGGCGTTTTAAGGACGAGAATTATTCTTTACATAGGAACATGGAATAGAATTAAAACCACTATGCCCCTGTTAGTGCACTTTGACGTCTGTCAGAGAAAAATATTCCTTGCCCATGTAAAAAGAATTCTTATCCGTTTTTCTCCGATTATGATGTTGTAAATTGCTGCAACTGATAAATTCTACTCAAATTCTGTTTGTCACGCACACCAGGGCATTGATGCAGTGATGGAGAAGACGCTTCAACACTCCTTAAACTGCTGCCCTTTCTTACGTCCGCAAAACTATTGCTTCGGATTAAGAGAATGATCGTTGATAGAAAAACTAGTATTGAAGATACATTTGTAGTTATTGCATTTTTATTGAATTCTAAAAATATAATAATTTAAATATTTGATAAATACTCGTTCATTAATATTTTATAAATAAACGATCTTATATAATAAAAATTATAAACAAAAAATTACAATAATTTAATCTCGAACATACCTTTAATTAATTTTTTCGATAATTAGAATCCAACGATATTATTTTTAGCTCTAAGTAATATTATTTGATAAATCTGACAAATCCATCTATTGTTATGTTGGGCCTGGCATTTATGCTGTTATCTTTCCTTATGAGGCAGAAGTACCTGATGAATCAACGTGGGAATTCCATAATTAATTTATTCGAAACTATAAAGGTTCTGCATATATTCTAGTTCACTTGAAAGACAAGAATCAGAATGTAGTAGAAATTTTTCTCTGATTCCAGGACTAATCAAACTTTCACGTCTTTAATCTGCAGATAATAAGATAATACATAGAAGAACAATTTTAAAACGACATGCCGCCACATGTTTTAGCTATAAAACAACGTGTCGTCGACTTCTACAACAAATTTTCGGACACTGGTGCATGTGAGGATAAACGACGTGTACTTGACGCCTGAAGTGTGGGGCCCTAAGTTAGGCTCAAAACTAAACAAGCCCATTAATATTTTTGGCGTGGATTGGGTCAGCTCATTTGTTAAGCGGACCTAGGTTTTACCCGCTGTGACAATTGCATCAATGGTCAAACCAAAGTTGTCACAGCCTCTTCAAGTTCGGACTTCGGACACTCAACTGACAACACTTGCCATTCAAGTACCGAATGTTTTTGTGGAATCCTCAATCACTGAACAACATACACGTGTCATACCAAACAAAAAAATTTCCAATTGGAAGGCAGGAATCGGAAATCAGAATCAGAATTTAGAACCAAATTTGAATTTCGCAGTCAATTTGCGCTCGCGCCATGTTGGTAGTCTCGTCATTAGCCTCTCTCTTGTGGTCAAAGAGAGCTCTAAACGATCACAAACAGTCCCAGCCGCATATGTTGAAAACCCTAATTACATCGTCTCTCGAGAAAGCTTTAGTTTCGGTCACCGACACTGTGGGTCTTACAAAAGAGACCGTTCGCGAGTTCTCAAACATTAAACACAGAAGAATATTTTAACGATTCAGTTGACATGGCAAAGTCTGCGTCCAGTGATGATAAAGATAATGCCGTTGATCAATCTGCGTTGTCTGGGAAAGACGTTTCTCATTGTTCTTAGAAATTGGCGGATAGAAATGTTGAAGCGAAAGGTTCACGAATTTTCTGTAGAGAAAGAAAGGTTGGTGAAAGAATGTAAGTCGAATAATTTGGGGGATAAGGTTGATGTGGATGGCGGAAGAGAAGCAGTGGTGGTGGCGGTACCCGGAAAAAGGCGGAGGCCAAGAGAAAGAAAAGTTCCTATTCTTCCACGCCCATTTCACGATTGATTGGGTGAGGTTTTATTTATATTTTTGTTATTATTTTTTCTGTATGCTCTTGTAATGAGTGCTTTGCATAATGCATGTTAATCTTGTCGAGTTTAGTGAGGACATTTTCATATTTAGCAGTTTAGAAACTATTAACACTTCAGTTTATATTATATTTTAGGAGATGTAAGCTTTACATTTTATCGCTAACTAGTATTTTAAAACTTCTTATGGTTTGTTGGTTTAGGAGCTGGTCTTGCTTGGGGAACGATTATATTCAGGAATCTACCAAGAGGATCATCTATGGTGCACCGAATTCTCAAGAAAAGCAATCTGCACTTTCCCCTTTCTTATCGGATAAAAGTGCAGAATGTTTAGCTCATGCACTATGTAGAATGCGTGAAGCAGCACTCAAAATAGGGCAGATGTTGAGCATTCAGCATGAATCTCTCGTTCCTGATCCGGTGGGGAGATTTTCTTTATTATTTTTGTTTTGTCTATATTATTGATATTGAAAGGTTCACTTTATAATATAAGAACTAAGCCATTTGTATTTAGGAAAAATTCTCTAGAATTTATCTCAGATTTATTGGCTTTCACTAATAATGCACTCATTTAGCTTTTAAGGTGTAACTGCATCTGTTAGAGCAGAGCCAATGTTAAAATCCTGGATTTTTCTTCACCACTTTATTGCCTACAGTTTTAAAACTAAAACAATGAATTTAAACATTTACTACGGAGTTCAAGCATATCAACTACTTGAATGCTGCCAGAAAGCATATAATATCAGGTTCAGGATTTGCACGCACAGTTTATTTCTGTCATGTTCAGTCTGTGGCCTAGCAGTGGGTGCACTGTGGTGCAAGGCAAATGGTTAGTGGAGAACTATTTATATGGTTTTTACTATGTTCTTGCTATTTATATACCATTGTTGACATCTTTTATTCTAGCCTATAGATCTTGGCTGCTTGGGATATTATCCGCCAAGGAGCAGATTTATGCCAAGATGGCAGCTTAATCGAGTTTACGATGCTGAGTTAGTACCTGATTGGCAGTCAAAGTTGAGTAGTTTCAATTATGAAACAATGGCTGCTGCAAGTATTGGCCAGGTGATTCTTCTGCACAACTTGTGTTCTTACGCTCTTGAAATTCAAAAAGATAGAAAACCTGCTGCCATCCTCTCATTCTGACAGTTCTTGATGACATTTATATCTCAAGTATTTACTTAGTCATTGGGAGCTGGACAGCAAGTTATTCTGGTTACAAACTGCCAAAAATGATGCAGGACAGAATTCAGTTAAATGTTAATGCTTAACAATGATTTTATAGGGCCAGAATAAACTTTATGAACTTCTAGTACAAGGTCTTCCCTGCCCCTTTTGCTACTCATGTGCCTCCTTTTACGTGATTTTGTCCATTTGTTAATATTGATTGTAGATGGTGCACTACTTTTTTTTTTCAAATTTATAATAAACCTATTATGATTTATTACACTATTACTTATCTCAACCTCATGGTATTGTGAACAATTGTAGGTCCACCGTGCTGTCACAAAGGATGGGATGTAGGTTGGAATGAAAATTCAATATCCTGGAGTTGCAGCCGGCATCAAAAGTGACATTCAGAATGTTAAAGTTTTGTTAGATTATACAAATCTGATTCCAAAAGAACTTTATCTTAGCAGAGTTATGAAGGTATGTTCTTGTATATGAATGTGCATTTGTAGCAGCATATAAGACGTTGTATTGTCAAATGATTGGGTAGCAATTGGCCTTCAATACTTAGAATAGCTCGCCTAGTCTTGTAGAGTCCACATAGACTATTGATTTCATGTTTGCTTTTCATGACCTCAGAAAGAAGAGAAAAAATATTTGTAGCATGCTATGGTTGTTTGATTGCTTATGCAGTTGTACTCTTGTTTTTTCCATCTCCTCATTGATTTATATGCTTCTAGCTCATTCCATTCATATCGTCTGTTCCATAAATTGGGCTCATGGCCTTGAATTGGAGCTGTGGGATGCAACTTAATTCATGAAGGGTTTCTACTCAAAGCTCTGAAAATTGATTGAATAAACTGTTGAAAACTCATGTCTATGTTTGCAGGTGGCAAAAGAAGAATTATCTCGTGAATGTGACTATGTACGGGAGACAGCAAATTAGAAACAGTTCCGAGATATGCTATCCTATGTAAAAGGGTTTTATGTTCCAATTGTTGTGGATAATATTTCAAGCAAAGGAGTTCTGACTACAGAACTTGTTTCTTCTAACTTTACCATTTCATTTATGTTACTCTTTTCACTCAAGTACAAGACTATGATATGTGATTTTGGAAACAAATATTTGTTGAACTTTGGCCACACAAAATGTATGAGGACTATTATGCAAACAATTGTTGTGTAGACTATTGTCCAATTGGACGAGTTTCCTGTTTATATGAACTTCAGCACAAGGATTTAATTTTTTTCCCCTCTTATTGTTTGTATGTGTGCATCTGGTTGTCATTTTATTTATTTATTTTGTACTGGATGCAACTTTTCTAGTGCAAGTTTTGTTTACTTCCACTTTCTAAATATCATATTTGTAAAACAGATAATTGCTTTCCATTTTGACTCATGCTTAAGAAACTTAAAGTAATGTTTCTAATGGTGGCTTCAGGTAGTCAGATACCTTTAGAATCTATTGTTCATTAGAGTTAGTAAATCATTTAAATTTATCTTTTTAATTGATGTGATATTTACCGGCTACAAGTATTCCAATTGATAAGGTGGCACAACTAAACCAAGAAACTCGTAATTATGTTATGAAAAAAGTTGCTGGAATTCACTTGAATGGAGCTGTTTGTCTTCTGCTTCGTGCAGGCACAATTTCTTCTTCCTTCAGTCCTCTTTCCTTTAAGTCTTTTCTTCTTAGGGATTGGTTGCCATACAGAGGTTGCTTTGTTTCATGTTAGAGAAAAGTTTTCAGTAGTTGACAAAGCTCCTGGTTGTTTGAAGATTGATGTGGATAGTTGTGTTCATAATACAGTTTTAGGATGCAGACTCAAAATTATAAGTTTTTGCTGCTAAAACCACCTGCTTTCTTGCATCTATCTAGCTGGTGGTAAAGAGACAACTGAGCTTTTCCACCTGTGGATTTTTATAGCCTTCGAAGGGAGAGGCTTAGACCCATTTAAGAAATGAAAACATATCCCTCTTAAATCTTTTTCCCTAACTGAATGAAGGGGCAACATACTTGCCTCAGAAAAGAGGAGGGACAGCAGCATTTCTGGATTAAATACGGAGGTCACCTACTTAATTTCCCAATTTGGGTGTCTGGCTTGACTTTTAACATGTTCTTAATCAAGTTGGATCCTGCAAGTGATCATTTTTGGTAGTATTCGACTTAAATTTATTTAAGTGGAAGTTGTTGGAGCTAAGCCTGATTTGCTGGCTTTAGAATTGATCTATTTTGCAGAATATGCTATCTTAGAAGTAGTCTGACCTAGGTTATTGCACAATTTCACTATTTGGTGTGGCCGTTGCCCCATGATTTCTTGCTTCTCAATGTAATTGTTATATAAAATATAAGAATTCATATTTCTCTTCCTAATAATCTGTTTTCCACTTTTTTGTGTCCTCTGTTGCAAACCGATCCTAATTGGAGTAATTTCTTGTATGATGAGGATACAAAAACAATCAATCTCATCGACTTTGGAGTAGATCAAGAATACCCTAAAACCTTTGTAGATGACTAGTTAAGGATGGTAATTCTTTTTCCTGTGCTATTAGATTTCTAATTGCTGTGTTTTAGTGATAGGTTATGGCATAGGAATTTATAACGGCAAGTGACTGAGGTCCTTGATAAGTTATTCTAGCTAAAAGGCTCCTGCCATTGATTTTTAACTTATAGGATTTGACATGAGGCGGACAGTTAGTTGTAAAATAACTCAAGTTTTGGTGGCTTATGCTTAGGACTATCAACTGACAGATGGTTGGAATTTGACTTGCTAGTTCATGATCATGCATCAAGAGTTCTGTGTGTACTAATTGCTTCTACATGTATATTTCACCAGGTTCTTGCATGTGCAAATGGTGACAGACATTCAGTGATGGAGATTTCACGAAGACTTGGGTTCCTTGCTGGAATGGAAAATAAGATAATGTTGGAGGCTCATGTTCGGGCTGCTTTTGTTGTGGGATTGCCGTTCTTAAAACCTGGTGGCTATGACTTCCTATCCTCCAATATTACCCAAAGCATTTCAAACCTTGGGGCAACAATGCTGAGACACAGATTCACCCCGCCTCCTGATGAGCCTTACAGTCTTCTTTGGAAACTTTCAGGTGTACTTTTTGCTTGTATCAAGTTCCAGGCAGTTGTTCAATGTAGGGAACTACTACTAGATGTATACAAGCATTATCATTTTGGTGAATATAGTGGTGAGATATTGTCAAGTGGCTCAAAATCATCGTAGACCAATAGTTTTGCTTCCAAAATTTTGATTGGTTCATTTACATATAATAAGTTTGGGATGCAATTGGCCCATCGTTGTAAGAAATTTTTTTTTTTGTCCCATAATCTACCCTGATGGAATTAGGCTAGAGCTCAACCCCACGAAATTAGTAGAAAGATATACCGTTTCTGCACGCTTTGCTTTCTACATTACTTCTTTAGACTCTTATATGTGTTGCTTAAAGTTCATCGCTGATGTTATACTGTGTAGTTTTGATGTCACTTTTTTTTTTTCTTTATATAATTGCCAGCTTTTCTAGAAAGCTCTTCCCATCGGCTATAATGACAGTAATGAGGTATGCCTTACGAATTCTAAATATTCTAAATATTTCCACTGCATTATGATATTTTGGACTTGATGTTTACGAAAATTAAAGTTCATTATTTTTGGTGTCCCTCTATTTAAAGAAATATATCTAGTATTTGAAAAGAAGAAATAAAGAATAAAGTGATTTGACAAGCGGATGCTGATTGCTTTATTTGATAAAATTTTGTATTTAGTTCACGTCAAAAATGGTGTGAGAAGGAATCTATTACATTCAAGCGATCTGGAATATGTGAAAGGGAAATTTCTACAAAGAGATTCGAGGATTGTATATAATATTGGCCCAATGATTTGTTGAATTATTTTTTCTCCTTTTATTTTGTATGCTTTGTTTTGTTATAAGCTCCTCCTTTTTTTTTTCAAAGACATTGTTGCAAAATGCCCAGAAATGGAATAAGAGATGATAGGTGAAAGAGAAAAGAAAAAAGAATCAATTATTTTTATTAATTTTTAAGATAAATTTATCGTGTTATTAAATTTATAGAGTGCAGAGGTACAATGGTGTTATGATAATCAAAATGATACTGTTTGTTTGAAGAGAGAAGGATGTGTAAGTTTCTAAAGCATCCAATGTGTGTAATTGGATAATTTTATCTTACAAAAGACGGTTGTTTTAGGTTTGTTCTGAATTCGATTTATTAAGAGTGTATTTTTTATAAGAATTTAATATAATTGTGAGTTTTACTTGAATCATCTTTTTTATGTGACGGTTATTTTGTATTTATCTAAGGTTAAATTGATTAAGATTTTTGTATATTAAAAAAAAGAAATACAAGTTTTTAAAACTAGTTTTAATAGATTGATCAGTCTCAATCATTTTAAAAATATTCATTAAAATTTTAATTTATTAGTATAATAATTTACTTATTAATTTATTAATACATTATCACTTAGTTATAATTAGGCTAAATTTTATGAGAGTTATGAAAAGTTATCCGAGAGAAATGATTTTCTTTTTCTTAATTTGAAATTTGATTCCACATGGAAATAGTTTAATTGTGGTAAAATTCAATAAAGTTGTTACTAATGGTATATGGTTCAATCAAATCTAGGGAGCCGCAACGCTAAAAGGGAAAGCCAATTTATAGCTGTTAATCTAGGGAAGGCGTTTTCTAACAAAGTTGGGTTAATCTAGCGTAGGCTTTTTCTAAAAACGTTGGGATTAATTATCCTTAAATTTAAATAATTTTTTAATTATTAATTTAGTAATTAAAATTTTATTCTATATTAATAACTAAAAAATTATATCAATTATTGAATTAAACAAATCGAAATGTATTGAAATGGAAATTGAAAAAGTTTAAGTTAAGAAATCTAAGCATTTATTCATATTTAATCAGATTCAATATAATATCTTAAGGAGGCTGCAATTTCCTTGTCAGGCGTTATTTTTTAGGTTTAAGATGTGGTATTTCTTTATTAGGAGAATGTGAAATAACTTTTATAGTTTTTTAATCTGTTATTTATTCTCTATAAAAAAAAATTTATAACAAATATTTTTTTAATAATTTTTTAAAATATCACCTTTTTTTTTAATCAAAATATTTACTATAAATACTTTATAGAGAAGTGATAAAATCTGTTTTCAATAAAGATAAAAATATATGATTTTATTATATAAATTTTTTATTTTTATTTTATAAATATTTAATTTTTATCATATAAATTCTTAAATAAAAATAATTTTTTAAAAAGTATTTATAAATATAAAAATAATTTAATTTTTTATAGTATAAAGTATTATAATCATTTAATGATTTAAATAAAATATTTAAATATTTTTATTTAATTTTTAAAAATAAAAATAAACTAAAATTTTTATAAATTTAAATTGTAAATAAAATTGAATTCATAAATTTTTATTAATATAAAATAAAAATATTTTAAATTTAATTTTTATAAATTAATTTATAAATTTTTAGTATCAAATATTATAAGTTAAATTTAAAATATTTTTTAAAAATTAATTATTTTTATTTAAGATTTATATAATAAAAATTAGGATATATGATAAAAATTTATAATTTTATCTTTATTAAAAGATTTTGTTATTTTTAAATTATAAAAATATTTTTATAAATATTTTAATAAAAAATAAATAATATTTTAATTATAAGAAGGTATTTATTATTTTAATTTTTTTATTAAATAATTATATAATGAAAAGGTCTAAAAAATGGAAATTATCAGACAATACTATAGAAAGCAGTTGCGTTCGTTCATGAATGACGAAAAATCTAACACAGCTGTCGTAACTAGTAGACAAAAAGGGTAAAAAAACATATGGAGTGACCGATTTACTCATCACGCCGACATCGCTTTGAATTGCACGAAAAAGAAAACGACCTGCAATTAGACGATAAAACGACCATCTCCCGTATCATTAAATCCCATGCGTTACAAGTGTTTTATTTATTTATTTTTGACTATTTTTTGACTTCTCTTCACTATTAAATTATTGTTCAAACGACTGTCAGTGAGTAACTCCCCAATAACGAAAGTAATCCGTAATCATAACTCTGCTTTTCCAATGTACCAATTGTCCGTGTAGTGTCACCACTCACCTGAAATCAGCTAAAGAAAACAGAGAGAACAAATGAGGTGGTGGTTGTATTTAGGTTGTTTTTTGTGTTTCGTGGTGGTTTTCAGCCGATCTGAGGATGGTTTTGAGGTTTTGAAAGCGAGGGAGAGTGTGATTTCTTACTTAGAGAACGATGCTGTGGTTACTGGTTCTGCTTTGAAGCCTATCATGGTGCCTCTCACTCTCATTGAGGGAGCTGATTCGAAAGGAGCTGGTAGTTTTCCATTTAAGATTTCTATATACACGGTTAAATTAATTTTCATTATCCTATGGATAGGTAGAACTGATCGTGATTTGCAGATGCTAGATTCGAATTCTTGTTTTGGATCAGTTCATATTGATGGCAACACTTCATTCCATTGTTCATAACTTTTATTTTATTCTATTCTGCTCTGCTACTCGCTCATGATTTCATTGTCATTTTAGCTGCATTCATTTTACAAGCAGATTTTTATTTAGTTTTTTAAATTTATTATGATGGTGCAGTCTGTTTGGATGGGACGCTACCTGGTTATCATCTACATCCCGGTTCTGGATCAGGAGCAAACAGCTGGGTCATTCAACTGGAGGTGTGCAACACGATAATTGTTATGAACACCCGGCTGAGTATATTTTTCCTTTCAATGTTTATTCTGTAAGTTTTTTGCTAGCATTCATTTGTGTATTTTTTTCTGTGCTGGATGCAGGGAGGTGGTTGGTGTAATACCATTAGAAATTGTGTCTACCGCAAAACCACTCGCCGTGGTTCATCAAAATTTATGGAAAAACAGTTGCCATTTACGGGAATATTAAGCAATAAAGCTGAAGAAAATCCTGGTTTCTCAACATCTGGATGCTTTTATTTATCTTCTTTATTAGACAGATTTTGTGCTGCAATTGTTTTTATGGTTGGTTTTGATTGTGTTAAATGTTTTTGGGGTCTTTATGCTTGCAGATTTCTTCAACTGGAACAGAGTGAAGTTACGTTACTGTGATGGGGCTTCATTTAGTGGGGATAGTCAAAATGAGGTTGATTGAAGTACCGACCTTTTTCTGATTCCTTCGATCATTGGTACTTATGGTA
>JAVXUL010000001.1:16815763-16826475 GCA_035590515.1 Trichilia minutiflora
CCCATTCTGCTGTGGTGTGTTTCTGACTGTGAAGTGACGTATAATTCCCTCATCCTGGCAAACCTTCATAAACAAATTACTACGGTACTCTCCACCGTTGTCTGTCCAAAGATACTTGAATATCTTCAAGTATATTTGAATATCCAATCTGATAAAAATATAAATAAATATATATACATATATTTTTTAAAAGAACGAAAGTTACCCCTAGTAGAGGCTGCTGGCAACGGATAACCTCATCCCACTTGTCAGGCCGACTATAAATTGATTTCTAGTCGAAAACAGTCGAAATTTCCACTCTGATTCACCAGCCGACCCCACCGCTTACCCCACTCTCTCATTCCTCAATTAATTGCTCTTCGTCTCTTTAGATTCCAATTTCTTTGTCCGGTTATCAGAGTCAGCTTCTCTTTTCTCATGCTCCTGTCAAATACGCACACCTAAATTTTGGAAACACACTAGAATTTTCTTTGTCAGGTAATTTTGCTATTATGTTTTTGGGGTCTGGTTTTTTTACCACGATGGTGGCCCTTCGAAAGAAGAAAATACGAAGAAGAAATGACAGCTTTTTCTAAAAAATTGGAGAAAATTGTTGTTGATGAATTGCTGGTAGGAGAAAATTTTACGCCCAATTGTGTTGTGGAAGAGAAGGAAAACTGTACAACGCCAACTTCGAAAGAGTATAGGATTCCGGATATGGTGACATGTCCACCCCCACCCAGAAAGCGTAAAGCTTCTTTCCCCAGCAGCTACAATGTTTCAGGCAACAAGTGCAGGAAAGTTGACAAGTTCATTATCTCTTCAGAGTTAGAAGCAACGTGTGGCTTCATCAGGTTTCTTGTAATAAGATTCCATGGAAATCCAAGAAGAAGTTTCTTTAATATCCGGTTGGTTTTATAAATATAGGAAATTAAATGAGGAAAGGGGAATTGTTATATATGGGCCTTTTAGATTTATGTAGAAGTTATATCTGATATATTCCATTTCATAGTTCCAAATTATTGGTTTTACTTCTGTTTCTAGTTAGTTGTTGATACGGCAGAAAAAAAATTATTATTTTATAATATCATTGTGTGTAATTATATGCAATCTATGATTTTTGAGTTAAGATCCCTCGTAATTTGAATTAAGAATTTTTTGAAATATCTATATTTTCATCCGTGTAATGTTTCAAATTAACTGTACGAGTAACTTATAACTACAAATTGCCACCAATTTGTTGTGAATTATTGACCAGCATAAGGCAAGACTAATTTACATATATAAAGAAAAGATTTGAAGTGAAATAGTTGCACAAATCCTATTTTAAAAGGTTAATGACAATGGCTACGGTGATTAACAGAAGAAGAGAACGAAAACTCTATGATTGTTTATTTGTAAAAATCTTTGGACGGCTTGCCTAACGATTAGGACAAAGGTTTTACAATGATGGGGAGACCATATTGTGGTTGCATAATGAGGCTGTCCACTGGGGCGTGTTTATATTCAGGGGAGAGTGATAAGGAAAACTTTTGGAGTATCAATGCAATTGCCATTTTCGCTGCAAGCATTGCAAAATTCTGGCCTATGCAAACTCTTGGACCGAGTCCAAATGCAAGCATAGCATTTGGGTGTTTTGCGGCTTTTGATATCCCATTAATGAATCTTAGTGGATTGAATTCATTAGCATCTTCTCCCCAGTACTTGTTGCTCCTGTGAATCTTTATAATAGGGATTTCAATACATGTTTCTTTAGGAATCATTAAGTTTCCAATTTTTGAGTCTTCTGTTCCCTTCCTGATCAATCTTATTACTGGGCAGTACAGCCTCAGAGCCTCCAGCAATACCACGTTCACCTATGAAGCAGTAGCTTTTCAGTTTAGTCCATTGGATAATAATCCAGTGGACAAGTAAAGAGGAAGAAAATCAAATTGATTAAGACACTTAATTCTTACCATTTTTAACTTTGCTAGAATATTTGCATTAGGAATCCCCATTCCACATTCTCTCAGGATTTCTTCTCTGAGTTTTTGTTGCCATTCTGAATGTACACTCAATAAGAACACAGTCCAAGTTAACCAATTGGCAGTTGTTTCATGTCCCGCAAAAAAAAATGTTTTGCACTCCTCCACGATCTCATCCATGGTTAATTTGGGACCAGATCCTGCTCGAACCATTTCTGAGGCTTCAATCAGTACTCCAATCAGATCATCTCCATAATGACCTGAACTTTTAGTGGCTTTCAATCTACTCTCTATGATGCTTCTTAATGTCCCTTTCACTCTCCTGTCAAGCTTCCATACCTGAATATTTGATGGAATGGGTAGATACCTGACAGAGACAGAAATAATTTGTTAACAACTTTTTGGTCTGAAACTAAAACCACATCTCAAATTAGAAAAATAGTGGTTAAAGGCAACGCAATTATACTGGCTTCCAGGGATGAAAATGTTAGCACTTGAGGCTGCACAGAATTTTTGAAGCTCAATTTGGGCCTTGAATGCTTCTTTTCCCTCAAGAAAGCTACTTCCAAAGGCAGTGTGGGCGATTATATCAGCCATTAGCTTTTTGAATTCACCCTTCATCTCCATCGTTTTCCCTTGTTCTTCACTAGTAGTGGTCTGATTTCTCCACTCATCAATCATGGATACAGTACATGCTGCCATTTGTGTTGCCATAACCAGCTGGGATCAACATCAACAAATATCATAGAAGACATGCTCAGCAAATTCAAAACATATGTCGTTGTAAACTCGAATAATAGTTACAACTTGTTGGTACTAGTTTAACCGTTAGAAAGCATGCATATATAAAGGAGTTTCAGACCTTAATCTTCTCAGCGGTGAAGACAGGATTGATTGTCCTTCTGCGCTTTGCCCACTCTAAACCACTGATTATAGACAGTCCTTTCCCGGCTAATTTTTCTGCAAAAGGTCTATGCTTAGGCTTGACATAGAAACCGGATTTGTCTTGAAGTACATGTTTGGCCAGCTCCGGGTCTGAAATGCAAATCCTTGGCTGCAGTCCATACCAATAAAGAAACGTCTCTCCTATTTGACAAAATTAATTAAGCATATCACACGTACAGCAGAACTATAGAATTATATCTTAATCTTGTGACTCAGATGCATGTATATTCAATAGATAATTCTCTCTTATCATGAAGCCGAGTTTTCAATAGAACCTACCGACTTCTAGAATAATTTTAGTTAAGTTGACAAATCCAAGTTTAATTTTTGATCTGTTGTACTCATTTAATTGACGATAATGTCTTTTTCAGTCGTCTGATAATCATGGTTGTTGACTTGTCGTCTACCTCATTATTGCTACTGCATGATATCTAAGACTCATGACCAACCGTTCCTATGAAAAATAAAACTGTTCATTTCAGTACGCACAATAACAATTAAAGCAATAATAATTAAAAAGTTGTTAAAATTATTATTTTTTTATAGGTGAAAAATCCTAATTTATAGAACTGAGTATAAGCATCAGCGAATTAGTATGTCATCGTTTGTTGGAGGGATCAGCGAATTGGTATGTCATCGTTTGTTGGAGGGACAGTTCAAATAAAACTGAACTTACGATTTAACCTCTTAAAAGCTTAATAAATAGAATCCTGGATGAAAATGGAACCTAAAACCTACCATAAATTCAACCCCCACCAGCCAGCCTGGGTAAGTTAGCTGTTGAAATGATAAACTTGAAAGTGTATATGAAATCAAAAAACCAGATCAACAATGGGAAGAAAAGATAAACTGACCATACTCTAATGACCATCTCTGGTAGTGAGGGCCAACTCTCTCCGTGATATCATTCGAGTTTGTATCTAAAACCGTTTGCATCGCAACCTTCCTCAGCTTCTTCATTTCCTCAAGAGAACCTGAGAGAAATGAGCAAGGAGGTCCTGAAATTCCTTGTTGTTGAAAGCTTTTAGTCACAGTATATGGTCTCCAAAACACGATTTTAAATATTTGCAAAATTTTTGAGAACAGCAGAACCACCGAAGCTACAATGACCATTGCAAGATAGCCCATATTGTGTAGTGTATATATGCTGAAAGCTTTGGTGATTCTCTCGAAAATTAAGACGACGTTGAGTACTGATGTGTATTCTTTGGTTTTATCGATGAAATTTTGTGGGTTTAGTCGGTTATGCAAGGCCAAGGAGGATATGATGGCACGTTTTATGGGTGGGGAGTTGTGCTCCCAGGTGAAGCAAGACTTCAATGAGATTATACATTCTGAGTTGTGTGGAGTAAATCATGCAAGCTTTCCTTAATAGAATGAAGGTTTAGCCGTTATATATATGTGCCAGCAATTGAATTGCTCGGGATGGTAATGTTATTATCATCTACAGTTTTTTGGATTTATGAATTAATTTTGTAATTGAAAACTTCGAAAATTATTATATTTATAAAATCACTTGTACGGTAAAAGTAAAAAAAAATATGCATAAAAAATAAATAAAAATGATTTTTATTTTTTTTACTAATTATTAATATTTTTGCAAATAAAATGTTATCATAAGGTGTTTCAAAACATATCTCCAAACTCCAATGTCAAATTTTCTTTCTTTTTTTCTTAACAAAGAATGTTAATATCTTACCTATTAGATTTTAATATTTTTATTTTTATTTTTTTTAATAAAAATTTCAATGTTGAAATGTAAATTTTATGGTAGAATTGTTAAGTATGAAGGAGTGGTACACTGACAAAATTCAGAATAAAAATCAAATAAATTTTAATTGAAAAAATAATATTTTTTATATCCTACATTTTTATCAAATCGCATGCATTACTCCGGTTATGAAAGTGAACGATATGACGACACGAAAGCTCCACGTGTATGGGTACAAAACTTAAAAAATCTCCACGTACACAGGGAGCCTGGAGTATAGTGAAACGACGTTGATTGGTTACAGTCTTCGGCAGGAAAATTCAAAGGGTAGTCGTTGATTGGTTACAGTCTTCGGCAGGAAAATTCAAAGGGTATTAACAAAAAATAAATAAATAAATAATCCGAATGCATAAGATTTATTAAAAAAAATTTTATAACAAACATTTATTTAAAAATAATTCACTTATATTTATTTTAAACGAAAATATCCTCATTTATTTTTTATATTTACATTATCATCCTTATTTTTAGTTTATTATATCAAAACCCTAAAATTATAATATTTTATAGAGAATCAAATTGACGGCACCGGAGCGAGACATTAAGGATTAATACCACAGCAAATAAGTTCACCGAGTGACGAGCTAGTTTCGTATAAAAAAGCAGCATCACAGCAACAGCAAGCAAGTTTCAGCAACAAAAGTAAGGCATCTTTGATTTTCGAACGACAAGGTAAATATAATATATTTTAGTCGAGAAATTCATTATCTGAGTGTTTTACTTGTTTATCATAATTGTTTAAAATAAAAATAAGCCTATAATTTTTGATGGGATGAGATTGTTTGAAAGAAACAAAGCTGTTGACGATTTTTGTGTTAAGATGGGAGTAGACTCCTTGTAAATTTTTCTCAACCATGCACACTCGAGAGCATGGGTACTCACTCTGAAGGCTGTTTTTCATTCATCCTCTTCTCTTATCCGAATCCGAATTTGATGGTATTCACACACTCTCAAGTGTGCATGCTAGGGAAATGGACTCCCCCATTTTTTAATATTAATAATTTAATTTATTAAAATTTGTAATTAGAAAATTTTAATAATATATTTTAAAAAATTTAAAATATGAGTGGACACACCCTCCAAGTGTGCATGTCTAGGGGAGTGCGCTCCCCCACTTCCTAATATTAATAATTTAATTTATCAAAATTTATAATTAAAAAATTTTAATAATATATTTTATAATTTTAAAAATATAAAAAATATTTTAAAAAATAAAAATAGTTAAGAAATTTAATTTAATAATAATTTTGAAGAGTATTTTTAATAACAATAATTTCATTTCTAAGAATTTAATTAGAAAATTTTAATAATATATTTAAAAAATATTTAAAAATTAAAAATTATTTAAAAATTTTAATTTTAATAATAATGTCATAATAATTTTGTAAAAATATTTTTAGTAATAATAATTTAGTTTTAAAAAATTTGTAATTCAAAATTTTGATAATATATTTAAAAAATATTTTAAAATTTTTATTTTAATAATAATTGGTAAAATTTGTAGATGTATAGTAGTTTAATTTTTTATAATTTTAATTTGAATAATATATTTAAAAAATATAAAAATTTAATTTTAATAATAAATTTTATAATTATTTCAAAAAAAATTTAATAAAAAGTAAAAAAAATTTAAATTTTAATATATATTTAAAAATTATGCGAAAACTAAAATTTTTCTAAAAATATATAAAAATTTAATTTAATAATAATATAATAACGCTTTTTCAAAAAAACTTTAATAATAGTAATTTAAATATTAAAAAGTAATAATTTGAAATTTTGAATAATATACTTAAAAAATATTTATAAAAATTAAATTTTTTATAAATAATTGAAAATTTTATAAAATTTAATTTTGATAGTAATATAATAATAATTTTTGATATATTTTTAATAATTTCCATTTAATTTATGAAAATTTATAGTTTGAAAATTTTAATAATATATTTAAAAAATATTAATAAACTAAAGAAATATTTAAAATAATATAAACAATTTTTTCTGGTTGTGGTGTAATAATAATTTAAAATTTTTTATAAATAGTAATAATTTAATTTTATAAATTTTTTAAGTTGAAAATTTTAATAACATATTTTTAAAAATTTAAAATTTTAAATATATATATAGAAATTTAATTTTAAAAATAATATAATACCGATTTTGTCTATTTTTTTAATAATAATAATTTAATTTTTTAAAATTTATAATTTGAAAATTTTAATTCTATATTTAAAAAATGAAAAAATATTCAAGAAATATAAAAATATTTAAGAAATATATAAAAATATATTTTTGAAAGTAATATAATAATAATAATAATTTTTGAAAATATTTTTAATATATTTTTTTAGAATAATCATAACATTTATTTATGTGGTACTATAATAAATTTAAATAATATTTAATTTAAAAATATTAATAGATTGACTAATCAAAAATATTTTTAATTAATACTATAAAGTGATTATATTAAGGGATTGATAGTTAATTATTAAATAGACTTTGAAAAAGTAATTAATATTAATATTATTTTATTTTATAACAAAATATTGAATTAAATAATAATAATTATTTGTTAATTAGTAATATTTAATTAACAATAACATAAATATAATGAATATTTGTAAGTAAAAAATATTCATAATAAGATTAGTAAAAGAAATCTTTAATTGTTATTATAATATTTTATTTCACTATTTTAATTAACTATTGTCTAAGTATGAAATGACAATACTAAGTAATAATCTTAATTATTTAAAATAATGATAAAGTATTTTTGAGTGAAAAGATTGTCATTGAAAGAATAATAAATGATTGTTAATATGTAGATCAATAAAGCATTTTTTTATTATATTATTGAAATATAATGAAGTCTTATTGACATATACA
This sequence comes from Trichilia minutiflora, assembly GCA_035590515.1. Classification (NCBI taxonomy): domain Eukaryota; kingdom Viridiplantae; phylum Streptophyta; class Magnoliopsida; order Sapindales; family Meliaceae; genus Trichilia; species Trichilia minutiflora. The sequence continues at coordinate 16,823,312 of JAVXUL010000001.1, forward strand.
AATGTATATTTTCAAGAGATCGGATGCGAAATACGTTGAGTCTAATGTGACATCATTGTCACATTTTGGCGATATTATGTTGATACATGAGAAGTTGATGAAAGAGTAGCAAATGTTATTCAGACAGACTTGTCTTGGGCATTTTATTAATATACAATCAGAGTCGTTTTTTTTCGGGTAATCTAATATATCATATGCTTCAACATGAGGTTGAGCCTATTGACGATTCGGCTGAGGTGATATGGTTTGTTGTTCAAGGTCGTCTAACAAGTTTTAGTTGCAAGGATTTTGCATTGATAATAGGTTTGAAATTTGGCGAGTATCCTACTATTCTATCACAAAGTAACTGGCTTCGTGACATGTACTTTGGTGAAAGTGTTTCGATTAAATTACAGATGATTGAGCAGGTTTACTCTAATCTTGATTTCAACACAATAGATAACCTGGATGTATTCAAACTCCCATTGTAATTGTTATTGGAGCGTATTATTTGTGAAAAAAGATATAGAACACAGTCCAGCATGTGGCTCCTACAGATTCTGGATGATTTGGATGAATTTAATCGATATCTATAGGGTTCAGTATCCTGATCATTGACATTACGATCACTATACAATACATTGACAAATAATGCTATTGTGACGAAGGAAAAGAGGACAAAGGCGCGTCATACGGGTGATAGATAAGGAAAAGAAATTTTTTACAGTTAGATAACCTACAATCTAGGGGGATTATCTATTATCTTTCAGGTATAGTAATCGATTTGAATCAATATGACAATGTATTACTTTTCTTTGATATGTTATAATAAGGTATATCTTTCTATTTTCAAGTTTGGATATACGAAGTTATCTCTTCAGCAAGGTTAATTTTTGGCCAAAGAATTAATAGTCAGCTATCCTGTTTGTTGCGATGGCGTTCATTGAAGAAAATAATCGATCCAAATTTATTAATGATCACATTTTTCACTCACAACTGGTAGATAGTTTATATAAATTGTGTCATTTTGAGTTTGATGTGAAGTTATTGTTTATACATATTGACGTTTATATAAGCACCTCAAGTGATGTCCCATATTGAGGAAACTATTAAGGAGTGAGCACAGCCATATTTCGGATATTGTATGAACACTATCATTGAACAAGGCGAGTTTAGTTATCAAGTACCCTTGGATCCGTGTACCACACATGATGAAGAGTGTGAATAGGTGGGTATCCGATCGCAATTAGTTTATAATGATTATTTATGTTAAATTTTGTCTCATTGTTATATAAGAGATTGATACGTTACTAAACTGTTGTGGAACATTTAAAGTGTACATTGTCGTTTATCTTCAAGGCAGAGAGAGCATCATGAGGAGTATGGACAGGATGATTTAGCAATCCCGGACACAGTGTTGCACCACGTCATATCGAGTCCCTCTAACATACTGAGTCCCCCTGACATACCGAGTCCTATGATAAATCATCCCCCCGATTTCTAGTGACATAGCTTATGATGTCCCTGTATGTGATTCTACATTGTAATCACCTGTCAGAATGAGTGTATCACACCCGTGATTGTACCTCAAGGGTATAGTTATAATTTTACCACATTTTCTATACATGTTTTTGAATCCATCCTCCATATCGGTAATTCGTTCGCCTATTTTTGGAGATATTTGACATTTTTATTGAGTAAAAAGAGTCTATGTGAATGTACGTTGGGACCCCGTTGGTGATTTTTGATTTCGGAAGGGATTTAAGTGAAAAAGTCTATTTTTGGCAAGTTCGATCGACCGAATGGGTAGTTCGTTCGACTAAAATTTTGGCTTTCAATTCGGTCAACCGAATGAGGGGTTCATTCGACCGAACTTCGTTTTGTTCGACCGATAATTTACAAGTTCTCTGAGTACTATTCATGTCAAGGGATTCGATCGACCGAAATGCTATTCGTTCGATCGAAGGCGTGGTTCAGTCGATCGAATCTTCGATTCGTTTGACCGAATTGACGTAAAATGACAATTTTGTCCTCTTCTAGAAGCTTCCTCCTTAAGAGAACTTAAGGGCAAAATGATAATTTCACCTTTTTTCTATAAAAGGGGGTCCAGGGGTCGAAAATTTGGGTTTTCTTCTCTCTTTTCCTCCCTTCCTTTTCTCCTCACGTCTTTCTCGTTCTCTCTCTCTAGGTTTTGTCGATTCTTGCCGAAATCTTGATTTCTCTTCGCAGACGAGCTACATTTCATGCGTCTAACACGTGGGGAGCATCGATTTGGCATTGGGAGCGCAGCATTTGGGTTTGGAGAGCTAGGGTTTCAAAGTTGAATTTGGGATTTTTCGATTTTGAGGCGAAATCAGAGCAAACCGACCACACCACGAGGTTTGTAGCTCCGTTTCTAACCTGTTCGCATGTTCACTTCGCGATTCTAAGCATGTTGATTTGTGGGTTTTACTGTTCATCTGGATGGTTTTTCATAGATTTTGCGCGTACCTTTTAGTGTTAACGTGTAATGTGGGTTGTATAGGAATCATAGAAGTCGTAAGAAGCTAGAAATATAATTTCAAAAATTTTGGGTAAGCATAAACAGTAACTCCGATTATTGTTTCGGCGGGCGAATGGGGCCCACTGATCAGAATCTTATTTATTGATCGAAATAGGTTAGTTTGGATGCAATGTGGGTCCATAGCAATCTTAGTTTAGTAATTTAAGGTATAACGAGGATTTTTAGATATTTTGTATAATAGTTCGACGTTAGAACGCGGGGTTAGCATGCAATTCATGCATTCGACTTCCTATACATATTTAGAACGCTTATTGATGATAATGTTATATGTATGGTTAGGCGATGGTTCGAGATCGAGGTACTCGCGTGAGTCGCCGAGGAACGAGGGGAATTAGGGAGTGTGTACCCTCCCTGTATTGTGAGTGGACTTATTTCTTTTAATGGTTTATGTTTCTTGTTTGATTGATTTTTAAACTTATTTTTAGTCTTAGGGCGATAGAAATTTTTATATTGAATTCATATGTAGCGGAGTTGGATTTTGTTGTGTGGTGGCCAGGAGGGCCCCTTGTTTGTGCTAGAATAAACCCTTTATGAAACGTTTTTAGGAACTCTTATGTGATATGAAAATGAACTCTATGTTTTGTGTTATGATTATGGTTTGGCCGTTGAGCCATGTTTTATG
>JAVXUL010000001.1:16826575-16841147 GCA_035590515.1 Trichilia minutiflora
AACATCTTTGAAAACTTTTATTTTTTTTAATTTTAGTTTAAGATTTTTACATGAAAATCTTATCATTTATACATAATTTAGACTATATAACCTTCAAATTCTATGATAACTTATTGTAAAAATCTTTGGACGACTTGACATACAATTAGGACAAAGGTTTTACAATAATGGGGAGACCATATTGCGGTTGCATGATGAGGTTGTCCACTGAGGCGTGTTTATACCCGGGAGAGTGCCAAGGAAAACAGTTGGGAATATCATTGCAATTGCCATTTTAACTGCAATCATTGCAAAATTCTGGCCTATGTAAACTCTTCGGCAGACTCCAAATGCAAGCATAGCATTTGGCTGTTCTGCAGCTTTTGACATCCCATTAATGAATCTTAGTGGATTGAACTCATTGGCATCTTCTCCTCAATACTTGTTGCTCCTGTGAATCTTTATAATAGGGATTTCAATACTTGTATCCACAAGAATCATTAAATTTCCAATCTTTGAGTCTTCTGATCCCTTCCTGATCAATCTTATTACTGGGCAACACAGCCTCCAGCAAAACAATGTTCTGCTATGAAGCAGCAGTTGTTCAATTCAGTCCATTGGATAATAATCCAGTGGCCAAGTCAAGAGGAGAGAAAATCAAATTGATTAAGGCTCTAGGTTTCTTACCTTCTTAAACTTGGCTAGCATATCAGCATTAGGAATCTCCATTCCACGTTCCCACAGGATTTCTTCTCTGAGATTTTGTTGGCATTCTTGATATGCACTCCATAAGATTAATGTCCAAGTTCAGCAATTGGCAATTGTTTCATGCCCCGCAAAAAAAGAATGTTTTGCACTCCTCCACGATCTCATTCATGGTTAATTTGGGATCAGATCCTGCTCGAACCATTTCTTAGACTTCAATCATTACCCCAATCAAATCATCTCCATAATGACCTGAACTTATAGTGGCTTTCAATCTACTCTCTATGATGCGTCTTAATGTGCCTTTCACTTTCCTGTCAAGCTTCAATACCTGAATATTTGATGGAGTGGATAGATACCTAAAAGAGATAAATAATTTATTAAGAGTTTTTTGATCCGAAATTAAAATCGCATCTAAAATTGTAGAGACAGGTGCTAAAAGTAACGCAATTATACTGGCTTCCAGGGATGAAAATGTTTGCGATTGAGTCTGCACACAATTTTTCAAACTCAATTTGGGCCTTGAATGCCTCTTTTCCCTCAAGAAATCTATTTCCGAAGGCAGTCGTCTGATAATGATGGTTGTCGACTTGTCGTCTACTTCATTGTGGCTACTGCAAACTTAAAACGAGTAATAGATTCATAGCTTCAGGATATCTAGGATTCAAGTGCAACCCACTGTACGAAAAGCAAAACTGTTCATTTCAACAAGTGCAATAATATTTAAAACGATAATAATAGAAAAAATGCTGAAAGTTAATAAATTTGACTTCATCTAGCAAGTGATAAACTTGAATGTATATATGAAATCAAAAACCAGAGCAACAATGGGAAGAAAAATTAAACTGATCATACTCTAATGACCATCTCTGTTATTGAGAGCCAGCTCTCTCAGCGATATCATTCGAGTTAAATATCTAAAACCGTTTGCATCGCAACCTACCTCAGCTCCTACATTTCGCCAAGAGAACCTGAGAGAAATGAGTAAGGAGGTCCCGTAATTCTCTGTTGTTGAAAGCTTTTAGTCACAGCTTATGTCTCCAAAACACAATTCTACATATCATCAAAATTTTTTAAGACAAGAAGGACCACCAAAGCTACAATGACCATAGCAAGATAGCGCATTTTGTGTACTGCATATATGGCCAAAGATTTTAGATTTGGCTATTGCCTTTAAAATTAAGAAGACACTGAGTACTGATGTGTTTTCTGAAGTTTTATAGATGAAAATTTGTGGGGTTCGTTGGTTATGCAAGGCCAAGCAGGATTTGATGGAACTTTTCTGGATAAGTGGTTGTACTTACCAGATGAAGCAAGACTTTAATGAGTTTATTATACACTCTGAGCTTTCATTAATGGATTGAAGGTTTAGCGGTTAATATGTGGGCGATTATCTAGAGGATGATACAGTTTTCTTGGTTTGTAAATTATTTTTGTAATTAAAGACTTTGAAAATAATATATTATAAAATCAGAAAAGAGATATAAAAGAGAGCCGCTTTGCTAATAAATGTATGAAATAAAATGTTGTCAGAAGGTGTTTTTACATTGCTTGTGAATAAGATACTAATCAAATGCAACTTGACAGTTTGGGAGGAGAAACTAAAATGGAAAAGGATGTATAAAAATTTCAAAAAATATCTTCTACTCCAATTTTTCTTTCTTTTTTCTTAAGAATGCTGAATGCATATTTACTATCACACCTATTACAATTAGATTAGATTTTAATTTTTCTTTTTATATATAAATTTCAGAGGCAAGAATTTTAAAATTAAAATTTTGAGCTAAAATTGTGAAATAAGAGATTTGTAAGAATAAAATAAAATAAAATAAAATTTAATTATAAAAGTAATGCTATATATCCACATCCTAAATTTTTATCAAATCACATTCATTGCTCCAATAGTAAAAGCGAAATAATATATCAAGAGAACAAATCTCCACATTTACGGGGACGTTTTGGTATCTACAAAACTTGGGACGAACTGGAAGACGCGGGAGACCCTAGGGCAGTGAAACGACGTCGATTAGTTAACACTCTGCGTCAGGAACAGAAACGTTCAAATCCAACGTATTCAAAGCAAAAACAAAACTTCGAAATTCAAATCCTTTGCAGTTTGCCCTATAATTCGAAGAGATGAGTTCCATCTCCGTGAGCGAATTTATAAGTGAGGAAGTACCTGATTGGAACGACGACGTAATCGCCACTGCTCGGTTCAAAGCTTTTAGCGGACAAAGATCCGATTGGGAACCCAAATTCCAGTTCTGGAGAAATTTGATCCTCAAAATCGCTCGCCATTTCGGCCTCCTCATTATTCATCCTTCCCAGGTTTAGAAAAAAAAATACATATTTATAAAAGACTTAGATTTCCTATTTTTTATTTGCAATTAATTATCCTCAGAAAAGAAATTTATAGAAACTGTGGGTTTTATTATGCTGATCAATGAAGGTAAAGAACGAGTGGTTTAATCGAGGAGGGTTGACGCCTTTATGTATTGATGATGTTCTGGTGAGCTTCTTGTAACTTAGTGATTACTTTTTACGATCAAATTTCTAAAAAATTGTTTATGAAGCAAGAATTTCCGATTTTAATATTCGACACAATAAATTTGAAAGAAAGAGGTGTTATCTATATACAGTAAGATTTGTTTAACTCGTTGGATGCACCCATGTTACATTTCTTGAACGTTTGTATCTGTTGGTGTTTTTTGACTGGCGGGTTTTTTGGATATTTTATTTTTCCAGTTAGTAATGTATAATGAAGGTGATATTGTACGAAGTGCGGATCTTTTGGATGGAGCTAGTGGGCGACTCTCCCAGTTGTTTAGAACAGTAAGAAATTTGATGGCCAGATCAGCTGCAACTCCAGAAGGTTTGCTCAAAGATCATGCTATTTTAGTGGCGGTTTTGAAGGTATAATTGATAAATCTTTTTTTGTCTTTTTAAATTTCAGTAGCTGATTCAAATTTTGACAACCAAGCATATGGTTGGCAGAAGACTTTGCCAACTTGAGTTGTGACAGAATTGATTTTATGAATTAACAGGATAAAGCTGATGAAATTATCAAACTTTTATCTGAAAGTCATTGGACTTCTTCGTGCGTTATTACTATGAGCAAGTTACAGGACATGTGTGGAGGACAGGATGAAGCATCTGCAGTCTTGAGTTACTTGTCAGCACGTGGGAAAGCACTGTATCTATCAATCAGTAAGAATGAGTTTATAGAGGTATTGCACACTATAAGGTTTTATCTTTCTATCCCTAATCTTTGGTCATACTTGTGGAAACCAATTGGGTTTTGTTGAATTGTGAGATTAGATTGAGCTTGGAAACCATATTGAGTGCCTGTATATACAATAATAGCTGTCTTTATTAACTTAATGGCATTAGCCATTAAGCATGTTCTTGCTTATTTATCTGCAGTTGTGTAATTAGATAATGCTTACAGGGTGTAAAAGTGTCTCTTTCACCACCAGCAGTTTCTGGTGTCTCAAGTTTGGATTGTGATGTTTTGCACTTAATTTGGACAATGGAAAAGCTTCAGCAACAGCTTGATGTGATTGATAGACATTATGAAATGTAAATATTCTTTACTCTTGGTACTTGCCAAATATGCTGATTGTTCTTTATCAATGATCTGAGCCTTTGTTTACGGTTGAGTCAAGTGTGTGCTGTGTAATTATTGTAGAACTTCCCTGCATTATGAACCAATGTCAGATGTAGATTTCACATGGGACCCATTTGGGCTCTGTCTAATCCTACAAACTTTCTCCGTTATAGAGAGTTCAGATTCCCTAAATGTAGGGGATATGGTTCATATCAAAAATAGTTCGGAATAATATGGGGCCTTATTGGTATGCAAACCTTTACTTAGGTGAAAGTTCATGTTATCAGTAAATTTGTGTGATTTTCACTGTGAAATCTTTTGTTTATTTACCATGTATATGCTTGAATAAATGGCCACATTTTCTATTTATATGCTATCCTTTTGTTCCATATCAGCAATTTGGACATGGAATAGGTTTGTCTCAAAATAACAAAATTAGCCTGACACCTCAAATTTTTTGCTGTACAGGTCAAGAAAATCAGCACTATCTTCCTTGCAATCTGGGAACAAGGCAGTGGCCCTGAGTCATGCAAGGCAGTTGAAGCTGGCCAAAGAGAGTAGACAAAAATGTACATCACTTTTGAGCAGAGTGGAGGAAGTACTGCATGTTATAGAAAATGCTGAATCCACCAAAAAGGTACTTTAGCACAGCAGTAATATTTTTAAACTGGCTTCATTTGTAGTTCTGGATTTGCTTCATTTGTAGTTCTGGATTTTCTTTTACAGAAATACAACATAATGGAGCCTATAATTTTTTGTCTTGGTTGTACAGTTTCAGTCATGTCAAGTTACAAAACGTACTAGTGTTTTTTATTCTATTAAGTTGAATAAGTTATGGGTAAGCTCATAATCCATTTTCTCCTGATGATAGGTCTCTGAAGCAATCCAAATTGGAGCACAGGCGCTAAAGAAAAATAAGATCAGTGTGGAGGAACTTCAACTTTCTTTAGAAGAACTTGAGGAGTGCATTGATTTACAAAAGCAGGCTGAAAAAGTGATAGGTATTTACTTTTTGTTGGTTGTAGATCTACATAATCTGTGGCCAATTTGAATGTAGTAGGGATTATGGCTTTGGTGTATCTTTATCCTTTGGTTACTTCAGTCTTGTGTGACTTGTGTCTTTTGGTTATTGCAGAATCAACTCCATCATACAGAGTAATTGATGATGAAGATGTGGAAGAGGAGTTCATGAGATTAGAGTTGGAACTTGAAAATGAGAACCCTGCTGTTATCCCGGGAGAAACAGGAGCTTTCGCATCTGCAGAATCACTGAGTGTTGCGTTCTCAAGTCTTGGGCTCAAGGATGATCCAGCCAAGGCGTCAGCAACTGGGGGTTCTGTGGTACCTACCAGAAGCAACGAATCAAAAACTCCCGTGCTTGAAACTGCATAGTTATTTTAAAATTGAGTGGTACGAGATTTCCATTTAGATTCACTTTGGTCAATTATAGTCGTTGTAATGGTACAATATTTGATCATATGATTCCTCCAGTTTCTCACATTTTATTTATTATTTTATAGAATTGGCTTCTCATCCCTGAACTACACTGGAATCTCATCTTTTCCGCTTTCTCCGAAAGATTGCTTTCAAGCCTAAACGATAAGCAATTTGGACTTCTTCACTTATCTGTACGGATCAGCTTCGCTGACTAAGAAAAGCCCGGAAAGATAGTATAAACACTTGGAAGAGCTCTAGCTCTTTCTGAGCTCAAGCGCATCTTGGACTAATGATTTCGTTCAGGTTTAAAGAATCCTCAATGATGGAGCTTGGGCCTTTCTGATATCATTTTGTTTTCTCACCTACATTTTATTAATTTGAAAGTTCACATTTTATTTTATGTAACCTTCTGTTTGATCTTGTAGCTCATTACAAAAATTGATATGATGCTGTTGTATAATTATTGTACTTGAAATAAGAGGAAATTCACAAGTAAAAAATTGTATAAAATATGCCATAATTATATATATTTGCGCGCACACAATTCTAACCGTTCTACTGTCAATAATAGCCACGACTAACTGAGAAAATAGGAAGTATGCATTTGGGCTTTTTGGTGTGAATAATTTGATTTAGAGAGATATTTATGTGACACTAAATAACAGTAAATAAAGTATAAAAAAAACAATGTTATTTGAATCGAGCAATAACTAGACCATGAACATTTTCTGGCTCCCCAACGGATTCCATTCCACTAGATAAGCGACGTCGTAATATGGCCAGTGTTTGTAGTCTTGAAAATTGTCACGCTTTTGAGCATCTGAAAGTGAAAATTCGTAGCTGCCCTGCCCATCTCACGCCAATACCATCTTAACATGAAATTCGACAGCAGAACATGCCGCTCATAAAGCCAAAATTAAGAGTCTTTCTAATTAAACAAGTGATCACAGACACGCTCCAACATCCCCAACTACTATCACATCTTAGAAGAGGTAATTCCACCTTCCTGTCAAATCCTATTGATTCACCCGTTCATCAAATATACAACAACTTTCATTGTTTTAGCAATACTCATCACCACCCAGCTTCTAAATTCTTCTTCCATCGACAAAACATCTCTTACGACGATTTATTTTCTCAACTCAAATCACCACGTTATCTGTTTGAAGCCAAAAGATTACATGCTCTTCTTGTTGTCTGTGGTTTTTTTGTCTCTAATAGTACTGACCGACATTTGGGTTCACAACTTGTCAATGTATATGTCAACTTTGGCTGTCTACAAGAAGCAATTCTTGTGTTTGATAAACTACCCAACAAGAGGAATAATGTCGCTTGGAATGCTGTACTTAGAGCTTTCATTGACATGGGGGAGCTTTCAAAAGTCTTGGAGTTTTATCACTTGATGCTTAGGAAAGGTATGGTCCCTGATAATTTTACCTACCCCCTTGTTTTGAAGGCGTGTTCTGGCTTGAATGATCTTGAACACGGTAGGATTATTCGAGATCAGATGGTGTTAAACGAGAATTATTATAATAAAAGACGTAACATTTACGTGGAATGTGCTATGATTGATTTGTTTGTTAAGTGTGGCAGCTTAAATGAAGCCAGAAAATTATTTGATGAAATGCCCCAGAGAGATTTGGCTTCTTGGAGTGCAATGATGTGTGGGGCTTTGCAGAGCGGAGAATGGGCTGAAGCATTGTGTTTATTTAAAAGGATGAGATTTGAAGGGTTATGGCCTGATTCGGTGATTGTGGCAACCTTTCTTTCAGCTTGTGGGAGATTGGAAAATAAGCAAATAGGAATGGTTTTTCAAGGATGTGCTATAAGGAGTGGTTTTGAGAGTGATTTGTTGGTTTCAAATTCTCTCATTGATATGTATTGTAAGTGTGGCGATACGTATGAAGCTCACAGAATATTTTCTGAGATGGTGTACAAGGATGTTGTCTCTTGGAGTACCTTGATTACTGGTTATTCTCACAATTCGCTATACCTTGAGAGCTTTGAACTGTACCTTAAGATGAATAGTGAAGGCCTAAGGACCAATCCAGTTATTGCAGCAGTTGTTCTTCCCACCCTAGGCAAACTCAAATTACTAAAACTGGGAAAGGAGATGCATAACTATATCTTAAAACATGCCTTTGAATCTGATGTTGTTATAGGGAGTGCATTAATAGATATGTACGCTAACTGCTTGTCAATGATAGAAGCAGAACGTGTTTTTGAGTTCATGTTGGATAGTGGCGCCACCATATGGAATTCAATGATCGCTGGGTATTCTTTGAACGGTGATCTTGAGTCAGGATTTGGGATCTTCCGTAGAATGTGGGACTTTAATCTGAGGCCAAATTCCATAACCCTGGTTAGCATTCTTCCAATGTGCACCCAAATAGGCAGTGTTAGACTGGGAAAAGAAATCCATGGCTATGCAACTAAAAGTGGTCTTGGTACGGTAATTTCTATTGAAAACTCTACAATAGACATGTACTGCAAATGTGGGTACCTAGAACTTGGAGTTAAGATATTCAATCAGATGGTGGAAAAGAATATTGTGACATACAACACAATCATCTCTGCTCATGGTATTCATGGGCGCGGACATGAGGCATTTAAATTCTTTGAGCAAATGAAGGCAGCAAGAATTAGACCCAACAAAGTTACTTTTGTTGCGCTCTTATCAGCTTGTAGTCATTCAGGCATGGTTGACAGAGGTTGGTTTTTCTACAAGTCAATGATAAATGATTATTGCATTCTGCCAGAAATGGAACACTACTCCTGCATGGTCGATCTTCTTGGGAGAGCAGGCCGCCTTTATGATGCGTGCAACTTTATCGGAAGAATGCCTGTGGAACCAGATGTAGATGTGTTAGGAAGCTTACTTGGAGCTTGCAAAGTTCATAACAAGGTTGAGCTTGCTCGCCTTGTCGGGGAGCATATTCTCTGTAAAAATCAAAAAGATCCAGGTCACTATGTTCTCTTATCCAATATATATGCATACACACACAGATGGAATGATGCTCTAAAGGTCAGAACATTGATAAAAGAGAAAGGTTTGCCGAAGAAACCCGGGAGTAGCTGGATCCAGATTGGTAATATCAGTCACAGTTTCCATGCTAAAGGTAAAATGCATCCACACTTTAAAAAGATTCAAGAAATACTTGAAAGCTTATTGTTAGAGATAAGGTATGAAGGTTATATGCTGGATTCTGGTTTGTTTTCTCATGATCCTATGGATGATGCTGATGAGGTGATCAATTTTTGATGTTAAAAATTTTGGGTGATCTTAACCTCAAATGTACTTCTTTGTGTGCACATAGAAGTCCGTTTGCACACAAAGAATTCCATTTGAGAAAGAATCTGCGGAGTGCTATTTGTGTTGAGTTGGTGAAGGGTCTGATAAACACTTCAAATCGGGGAGGATCTAGGAAAATCCATAGGCAAAATCTTGGAGGAGCCATAGGCATTTGTATTTGTCAGTGACTATTGTCAAAAGCGATGGCTGTGTTCAGACACTGAGCTGCAGTAATATTAGAGAGACCCTCCTCAAGTCTAATTAAAGGTGAGTGCTTATATTGTCTGAAAACGCACTCTTTCACCTATCTGCTAGCCATTAATGTGAATCCTCACTATGTATTCATGTTTGTTTCTGAATCTTGTCTTAGCAAGAAACAATGTACTGATTCTTCACTGCTGCAGCTGAAAGGACGCTGTTCCTCGGGTTAAGGTTTTTGAGTGAGAAATTGCTGGAAAGCAATTCCAGATCAAATCTTAAAATGTGCTTTAGGAAAAGCTAATACTCTTGTCATCCTCAACTGGTGAAAGGCACCTCTTGAGGTTGAATTTGCCCTGGCTCTGGAAAGCCGCAATTACTTGATCACCGTCAAATCTATCTGATGGGGTTGCTCGAGGAGTGAAAGTGAGAAACATCCAGAGTTTCGTTATCATCATCTTCTTCAAAGTGGACATTTTGATTTCCAATATGCATTTATCAGTGAAAGTAAGCCTTTTTTTTTTTGTTTCGGATTTTTGAAGAAATATTTCTGATTGGACGAATTAAATCTAGTGGTATAAATACAACTTACTGATTGTAGGTGTGGCAAGGATGGATTAATATTATTTGCTTGTAAGATTCACTAGCTCTATTGTCAGTGACAAGCTAGGGTTCAATCATTTCTGTGCACGAAAAATGAATTTTAGGATCAACCATTATTGACAGGCCATGGGAACCTTGAATATATAGAAAAATAATTAATGATTGCCTGTTTACTCCATGCAAATCCGTCATTGAGTTATCTGCCAAAACAAATAAATGACTGATATTCTACTTGGTTCAATTACGTAATGAATCTTCTAAAATTGGTCCTTTTTATAAATATAAATCAAAATATATAAATTTGTACATAATTTTTTTACAAATTTTTAACCGTTAATCGTTACAATTAGGCAATGAATTATTCTAATTCAGTGCCACACTATTATGAGTGGTTTAGGGAATGTCCAAGAATGAATAATTGTTATTTCTAAAATAAATAACCTACTGTTGGCTTAAAGGGAAAAATTACAAATGGCTCAAGTCTTAAGAGCAGAAAGCATCAACCTAAGAGGAAGACCCGAAGGTTGAAGTTTTAGAGCGGTCAGGGGTTTTATTATTTTCTACATTCTATTCAGAAACTTTTGAATTGATTATCGCAGCAGAATTCACGAGTTCCGTTGAAGCAGAAGGTCGAGAGACAGCAGCAATGGAACTGTTTTGTGCATTTATCCCAATGGCGGACGAAACACGGGCAGCGGCAGACCAGGAAAACGTGGCTTCTGAATTCTAGTTTCTCCAAGTCCTGGCACATCTGTAGCTCTTGGCAGGGGTGCAATAAGAAACTACGGTGAGCTACAGACAACACCCATTTGCATTTTCATACCCATCCCAATTCGCAAAGGTGTGAAATGAGACATCGGTGGTGCATGGATTTGTTGCATTCCCGTTGGTAGCATCATTGGAGGATTCATACACACCCTAGTTCCAATCGGCATAATCTGCACCAAGAAACAACAGTTGGGCTACTGACTTAGCATCACAAGGAAATCAACAAGCAAAAAAGAACTTTTCTCTTTTTTTTCTTTTTTCTTCTTCTTCATTTTTTTTAGGGAGATTATCTGCTTGATATAGTAAGCGGAAAAAAGCTATGGCAGGTTGCTAATTATTAACTACCTTGTTGCAATTGGGTATGAGGTCCTGTAATGCCCGCATTTTTTTGTTGATCTTATCTCTTCGCTTCTGAACGCAAATGCTCAACAATTAGTCATTACTTTCATGATAACATGAATGATCTCTCTCTCTCTCTCTCAAAAAAAAAAAAAAAAAAACATTAACAAATAAAAAATGTTTGCGGGAGGTATATAACTCAACCTTTCATACAGATTGTGATTATCTGCAGTTCGTCTCTTCCGATTACCTTTGCTACCCCGATTGGACACTGTTTTTTTGACACTCGGTGGTTTCACCTCAACATTCTGCACCAGACTTAATCTTTAGTCTTAGAATCATAGGAAAAGAACCTGGAATACAACGACAAAAGAGATGAGTTTAAGAAATTTACGCACTTTATCACTCGGATAAGCTGACCTATCGGTCTCTTCGTATCTCCTCTTTAAAGTATATGCAGGATTATTTGAAGCTCCACGTGAGCAAAAAGGAAGAAGATGCAACTGGTGGTTCTATATATTTTTCGGTATTTAGCTGTCTCTAGACTGTATCCACTGGCAAGTTCGAGGTTTGGCCGTAGATTTGATGAGTAGGAGATCTCTTGTTCTTAAACCCATGGTCACAAGAAACAGCTTCAGATTGGACATCTGGGAGAGACTTGTCTGGAGATTTTGCAATTGATGGTAACAGTCTCGCACTGGTTTTTTTGTAAGGTCAATTGGCTTTGATAGCCCTTGGCAGTTTTTGGAAGCAGTACCAGCCAATTTGAAACCGCCTGAACCAGACTTCTTACATTGTTTTTTAACTCATCAGCTCTTGTAACTACTTGTTGCCACTGGTGATCTTAAGGAGAGAGAAAAGTTTGGTGTCTCTCTTCATTTCAGTTTCTGAAACCTGCCCCTGCGGTTTTGAGCTAGAAATACACCAAACACAGCTAGAGTAAGGCGAGGATATACTCTTGGCCTTCTGATTAGAGCTGAAGCCCGGTGTTGTTGCTAGGTAAACTGTTCAGGTTTGCTCAGTACATGAATATATGCATAACCCGGTTTCAAATTTGCAGATTCGTGTTCCGGAACAACTTGAGAATCCTTGAGAAGCTTATCATAACGACTCTCCCGATCCCGTTCTGAAAACTCATTAAATGTCTTTGATACAATTCAGGTAGTAATTCATGATGGATATCGTTCAACAGTAAGTCCCTATGAGTTAAATTCGGATAAAAATCCTTCTTATTATCATGAGGAGATTCACCCAAGATGGAATCTACGATCCTAAATTTTACACACTTTGGAGGAAAGGTACTGTCTCCCCCATTGGAAGAGGGTGAAGTATGACCAGTGCATGATGGATTCTTTTGAGTTCCCTTGGGTAAACCTCGCATGAGAAATTGACCATCTTCCCAAACAAGCTCGACAAATTCTTCGGCCCTGCTTTTATAGAAATTTCATTAATATATAAATCCACACATAAATATATTAAAGAATCATTTGGTAAGGAAAATACAACTATGGAAAGTCTTTCATGGAAGTTGAATGAGTATTCTGCAGGTTGTTATCGTCGTTCACTTCTGTTTTTTTGATACAGTTCAGAATGCGTTGTCTTGTAAATTAGTGGTTAATAAAAAACAGAAGACAGTTGTTCAGAAAGCACCCAGAACCTCTAGGGGCCATCCGGTTTCGATGGTACAAATAGGGTTTACAACCATAGATAAACTAGATTCTATGCTAGCTGAATTCATAAATTTGAGTTCGATCAATCAAATCTTTGTGTTACTCTATTTCGAATCAGTTGATAAAAGAAAATTTAATTTTAAGAAGACAATGTTACCGTTTTAAATTAGCCCTACCTACTCAGATTTGACTTAACATTAATACTAATTTCAGTGTCGTAAATGACGAAAAGACAAGAAGATTGCGAAAACCCAAGTAGCTCTATTTAAAAGTAGAGAAATCTCCTTTTTCCCTGTGTGTGCTAGATAGATATCCAAGAATTAAGACAGCTCAAGAAAAAAAAATTTAACAACTGGTCGATTGAATCCTCAAATGCTAGCCAACATCCAAACAAGTACTGCACAATATTTAAGACGATAATTTTATCAGTTGATAGGAATATTTGTAAATATCTATTTATTTTTTATTGATATAACTTCAAAAAAAAACTGATGTAAATATTAAAAACGAATAAAATAAATATTTATTTTAAAATTAAATTATATACCAATAAAAAAGATATTATTAAATATTATAAAATAGATAAACAAATATTCATATCTTATCATAACGAAGATGTTTTAATCCAAAGGCATAAATCCTAGAAAATTTCTTATGACACAAACTCTAACTATTAATTATAAATAAAATTTAAAATTATTAATTAAAAAATTATTAAAATAACAAGGAATATATGTAAATATTCATATCCAATGACAAGATAATAAGATAAACGTATAAATAAATTAAAATTAAAATTAAAAAATAAATATAAATATGAATAAGATAAGATAAGATCTGCATCCAATTATCCGTTTGCTAACCTTCACGTTTGTTCCTAATCTTACAGTCCTATGCTATGCTATGCTATGGTAATGGATTAATCCACGACTGGCTGTTCCATTGGATCCCACTTATAATGCCGATGTTTCGGCGAAGATGTCCCAAGAATTTGATTACTTAGTATAAGAATTGGACCGATTTTCTTCCTATCGCATGAATTACAAAAGTCGGACCCATTTGACATTTTTTTTATTTCTATACCCTCGGAAAAATTAAAGTAAATATCTCATTATGTAATTTTATTTGTTTCTTATTCTATGACGTACAACATATTAACAGATTATAATGGCATATTAGATATTTCCAGCATACGTCATAAAAGACGTAATAACTAATACTTTTATTTTATAATAATTTTTAATAAAAAATTACAATATTTAAATTTCAAATATACTCGTAATTATAAATTTATTACTCTCTTTTGCAGGTAGAATTTTTGGAGCTATAGTTATAGTGAATGTACTTGAATTGACATTTGACAATGAGGAGTGCAGAGAATTTAGACAGTCGTTTTCGTAGTGTTTCTGAATGCGAAATTTCGTAATGAAAACGATTCGACTGATACATTTACCAAGAGCCCAACGAAAACAACAGATGAAACCCATTTGGAGAGTGGGCCACAGTAAGCTATAGTCCACATCTTTGCTGTGATTGGGAGTAGGGAAATGATTAACAACCCCTAAAGATATGTTTCCTCTCCATCCACCTACCTAAGAGTCAAACATCGTATCAAAATCTCAAGTTAGAATGGAAAAAAAAAAAAACAGATTTACTAAAAAAATATTTAGACAATTCAGATCTTAAAATGTTTTTAAAAATTAGGATATAATTGTTTTATTTGTTATAACACACCAGATCCGCGCCAAATTCAATCTTTACGAAATTCGAATTTGACCGACTCAAATTCATAGTGTAATTTTGCTTAATTTTGTTTTTAAGCCTGATAACAAAATCGATTGACTCCTCTCTTTAACTCTCAAATTTTCTCTGAAATTCCAACTAAACTCTCTTTCACTCGATTGAAAATCTGTTCATTATTTACTAGTAAACTTGTGAATCACTCGATTGCAACACTTCTTATTACCCAACAAT
>JAVXUL010000001.1:16847822-16867733 GCA_035590515.1 Trichilia minutiflora
CGAATGGATATAATGTTGTTGTACTCATTTGAAGTAGGTGAAAATTCACAAGAATTATATATATATATATATATATATATATATATATATATATAACGAGATAATTATATAATTTTGTTATAATTTTTTGTAATCTTTTTATTTCAAAATTTTATATAATTCAATGGAACAATATCATTTAGACCATAAAACATTTATCTGATAGCAGGTGTCATAGACGGATTGCATTCCACTAGATAAGCGACGTCGTCATAAGGCCATTGTTTAAGCATCTTAACACGAAATTCGACAGCCGAGCATGCCGCTCATAAAGCCAAAATTAAGTCTTTGTAACAAATGATCACAGACACTCACTGCTATCACATCTTAGAATACGCAATTCCACTTTCCCCTCACATCCTTTTCCCAACTCACCAGCTCATCAAATATACAACAACATTCATTGTTTTACTAATGCCCATCTCCTCCCAGCTTCAAAATTCTTTTTCCATATACAAAACATCTCTTACGACGATTTATTGTCTCAACTCAAATCACATCGTCATCTGTTTGAAGTCAAAAGATTAAATGCTCTTCTTGTTGTCTCTGTTTTTTTTACTCTACTAGTACTGACCGACATTTGGGTTCACAACTTGTCAATGGATGTCCACTTTGGCTGTCTATAAGAAGCAATTCTTGTGTTTGATAAACTACCCAACAAGAGGAATAATGTCGATTGGAATGCTATACTTAGAGGTTTCATTAACATGGGAGAGTTTTTCAAAAGTCCTGGTATTATCACTTGATGCTTAGACAAGGTATGGTCCCTGATAATATTAAGTACCCTCTTGTTTTAAAGGCGTGTTCTGGCGTGAATGATCTTGAACAGGGTAGGATTATTCGAGATCAGATGGTGTTAAACGAGACTTGTTATAATAAAAGACGTAACATTTAGGTGGAATGTCATATGATTGGTATGCTTGTCACTAGTGGCAGCTTAAATGAAGCCAGAAAATTATTTGATGAAATGCCCCAGAGAGATTTGGCTTCTTGGAGTGCAATGATATGTGGGGCTTTGCAGAATGGCGAATGGATTAATGAGTTATGTTTATTTAAAAAGATGGGATTTGAAGGGTTATGGCCTGATTCAGTGATTGTGGCAGCTTTTCTTCCAGCTTGTGGCAGATTGGAAAATAAGCAAATGGCAATGGTTTTTCAAGGATGTGCTATAAGTCGTGGTTTTCAGAGTGATTTGTTCGTTTCAAATGCTCTCGTTGATATGTATCGTAATCGTGGCGATACGTATGAAGCTCATAGAATATTTTGTGAGATGGTGTACCAGGATGTTGTCTCTTGGAGTACCTTGATTGCTGGTTACTCTCAGAATTCACTATACCTTAAGAGCTTTGAACTGTAGCTTAAAATGAACAATGCAGGTATAAGGACCAATCCGGTTATTGCAGCAGTTGTTCTTCCAGCGCTAGGCAAGCTCAAATTATTAAAACTGGGGAAGGAGTTGCATGACTATATTTTAAAACATGCCTTTGAATCCAATGTTGTTATAGGGAGTGCCTAAATAGATATGTATGCTAACTGCGGTTCAATGATAGAAGCAGAACATGTTTTTGAGTTCATGTTGGATAGTGGCGCCATCATACGGAATTCAACGATAGTTGGGTGTTCTTTGAATGGTGATCTTGATTCAGCATTTGGGATCGTCCGTAGAATGTGGGACTTTAATATGAGGCCAAATTCTATAACCCTGGTTAGCATTCTTCCAATGTGAGCCAAAATAGGTAGTATTAGACTGGGAAAAAAAATTCATGGCTATGTAACTAAAAGTGGTCTTCGTACAGTAATTTCCTTTGAAAACTCTGCAATAGATATGTACTGTAAATGTGGTTACCTAGAACTTGGAGTTAAGATCTTTAATCAGATGATAAAAAAGAATATTTTGTCATATAACACTATCATCTCTGCTCATGGTATTCATGGGCGCGTATACAAGGCATATAAATTCTCTGAGCAAATGAAGGCAGCAAGAATTAGACCCAACAGAGTCACTTTTGCTGCGCTCTTATCAGCTTGTAGTCATTAAGCCACGGTTGACAGAGGTTGGTTTTTCTACAAGTCAATGATAAATGATTATTGCATTCCGCCAGAAATGAAACACTACTCCTGTGGTCTATCTTCTTGGGAGAGTAGGCCGCTTTCATGATGCATGCATCTCTATTAGAAGAATGCCGGTGGAACCAGACATAGATGTTTTAGGAAGCTTACTTGTAGCTTGCAAAGTTCATAACAAGGTTGAACTTGCTGATCTTGTCGGGAGCGCGTTCTCCATAAAAATCAAAAAGATCCAGGTCACTAAGTTCTCTTATCCAATATATCTGCATACACCCTCAGATGGAATGATGCACTAAAGGTCAGAACATTGATAAAAGAGAAAGCTTTGCTGAAGAAACCTGGAAGTAGCTAGATCCAAATTGGTTCTTGCATTCACTGTTTCCATACTAAAGGTAAAATGCATCCACACTTTGATAATATTCAAGAAATACTAGAGAGCTTGTTGTTAGAGATAAGGGGACAAGGTTATATGCTGGATTCTAGTTTGTTTTCTCATGATCCTAAAGATGGTGCTGATGAGGTGATCAGTTATTTATGTTAAAATTTTGGGTGATCTCAACCTCAAATGGACTTCTTTGTGTGCACAAGCTACATTCTGAGAAAGAATCTGTGCGGTGCCATTTGTGTTGAGGTGATGAAGGGTCTGATAAAGACTTCAAATTTTTGAGGATCTAGGAAACTCCATAGGCAAATCTAGGAGGAACTAGTAGGATCCATAGGTATTTGTTTTTGTCAGTGACTTTTGTCGGAACTGATGGCTGTGTGCAGACACTGAACTGCAGCAAAATTTTGGAGACCCTTCTCAAAAGTAATTAAAGATGAGTGCTTATATTGTCTGAAAACGCACTCTTTCATCTGACTGTTAGTCATTAAGGTGAATCTTTAAGATGTATTCATTTTTCTTCCCAAACTCGTGTTAGCAAGAAACAGTGTACTGATTCTTCACTGCTGCTGCTGAAAGGACGCTGTTCCTCTGGTTAAGATTTTTGAGCCAGAAATTGCTGGAAAGCGTTGCCAGGTCGAAAGTTTATGATGTGCTTTAGGAAAAGCTAATGCTCTTGTCATCCTCAACTGGTGAAAAGCACCTCTTGAGGTTGAATTTGCCCCGTCTCTGCAAAACCACAATTACTTCATCACCTTCAAATCTGATGGGGTGACTCTAGGAGCAGAAATGGACAAGGAACCAGAATTTCGTCATCATCTTGTTCAATGTATTCAGTGAACATTTTGATTTCCAACCTGCATTTGTTAGTGAAAGTTAGCCTCCTTTTTGGAAGAATGCAATTGAATGAATTAACTCTAGTGGTATAACTTACAAGTTTAAGCCTGGAAACGATGGATTACTGTTATTCGCTTGTAAGATCCAGTAGCTCCATTGTCAGTGACAAGCTAGGGTTCAATCATTTCTGTGCATGACGGAAGAATTTTAGGATCAGCTATTATTGACAGGCCATGGGAAACTTAAATAAACAAAAAAATATTAATGATTGCCTGTTTATTTCATGCAAATACGCCATTGAGTTATATGCCAAAACAAACTGATATTCTACTTGGTTCAACTACATAACGAATCTTCTAAAATTGGTCCATTTTTTTAGATTTAAATCAAAATATATAAATACAAAATTTTTCACAATTTTTAACCGTTAATTTACAATTGGACAATTTAGAAGTAACAATTTTCCTTCAGTGCCACAATATTATGAATGGTTTAGGTACCAATTCGCATTATATAAAAATCGAATGCCCAAAATGAATAATTGTTACTTCTAAAATAACCAGCCTACTGTTGGCTAGGGAAGAATGACAAATGGCTCGTCTTAAAAGCAGAAAGCACAAACCTGAGAGGAAGACAGGAAGATTGAAGTTTCAGAACGGTGAAGGGTTTTATTGTTAACTTCTACGTTTTGATTCCGTTCTGAATCAAAACCTTTGAATTGATTATCGGGGCAGAATTCACGAGTTCCATTGAAGTAGATGGTCGAGAGATAGCAGCAATGGGAACTGTTTTGTGCATTAGCCCCAACGGGGGACGAAACATGGGTAGCTGCAGACCAGGAAAACCTGGCATCTGAACTCTAGATTCTGCAAGTCCAGGCATAGCTGTAGCTCCTGGAATGGGTGGAATAAGAAACTGCTGTGAGCTGCAGACATCACCCATTTGCATTTTCGTACCCATCCCAACTCCCAAAGGAGATAAATGAACCATTGGTGGTGCATGGATTTGTTGCATTCCCGTTGGTAGCATTATTGGAGGAGGCATGCAAACCCCGGTTCCCATCGACATAATCTGCACCAAGGAACAACAGTTAGGTTATTGAAATTACTTTTACGATACTACACATTTAATATATATATATATATATATATAAAACAAAAGCATAAGATTATATAAGCACCTGGACTTGAACCTGAAGTGACTTTAAGTACTCAATTGCCTCGTCAAGCATCGCTGCTTTGTCCATCTTAGCATCACAAGGAAATCAATTAGCAAAAAGACTTTTCTTTTTTACGGAGTGGTCAGAGGATTATCTGCTTGAAGTTGAAAAGTAAGGAAAAAAAAAAAACTATAGCAGGTTGCTAAATAGTAACTACCTGGTTGCAATTGGGTATGAGGTCCTGTAATGCCCGCATTTTTTTGTTGATCTTATCTCTTCGTTTCTGAATGCAAATGATCAACAAGTAGTTATTAATTTCATGACAACATGCATGTTTTCTTTCTCTCTCTCTCCATTTTTTTCTTAAAAAAAAGTTTGCGGGAGGTATATGACTCACCCTTTCATACAGATTGTGACTTTCTGCAGTTCGTCTCTTCCGATTACCTTTGCTGCTCCGATCGGACGTTGTTTTTTTCACACTCGCTGGTTTCTCCTCACCATTCTGCACCAGACTTAGTCTTTAGTCTTAGAATCGTAGGAAAAGAAACTGAAATACAACTACAAAATACGCGAGTTTGAGAAATTTACGTACTTCATCACTCGGATATGCTGATCCATCGGTCTCTTCGTATGTCCTCTTCAAAGTATATGTAGGGTTATTTGAAGCTCCACGTGAGCAGAAGGAAGAAGATGCAACTGGTGGATCTATAGATTTTTCGGCATTTAGATTTTTCTCGACTGTATTGACTGGTAAGCTCGAGGTTTGGTCACAAACTTGATGAGTAGGATATCTCTTGTTCATAAACCTATCGTCGCGACAAACAGCTTCAGATTGGACATCTGGGAGAGGCTTACCTGGAGATTTTGCAATTGATGATGACGGTCTTACGTTGGTTTCTTCTATGTTCAGTTGGCTTTGATAACCCTTGGCCATTTTTGAAGCAGTAACAGCCGGCACAATCGGTGCCAACTCAGAAGGTTTGAAACGGCCTGAACCAGACGTTTTACCTTTGGTTTTCAACTCATCAGCTCTTGCAAACTCTTGACTGCTCGTTGTGACAGGTGATCTTAAGAAAAGAGAAAAGTTCGGAGTCTCTCTTTTCATTTCAGTTTCTAAAACTTGCTTCTGCGATTTCGAGCTGGCAAATGCACCCAGTGAAGCTAGACTGGGGCTAGGATTTACTCTTGGTCTTTTGTGTGGAGCTGAAACCTGGTCTTGTTGCAAGGTGAACTGTTCAGGTTGGCACGGTACATGATTATATGCATACCTCGGCTTCAAATTTGCAGATTCATGTACCGGCACAACTTGAGAGTCCTTGAGAAGCTTATCATAACAACTCCCTCGATCCTCTTCGGAGATCTCATTAAAATGTCTTTGATACAACTCAGGTAGTGATTCATGATGATTATCATCCAACAGTAAGTCGCTATGAGTTAAATTCAGATGAAAATCCTTCTCTTTATCATGATGAGATTCACCCAAGATGGAATCTACAATCCTAAACTTCGCACTCTTTGGAGGAAAAGTACTGTCTTCACCATTTTTGAAATGACCGCCATTCGAAGTTGGTGAAGTATGGCCAATGCATGATGAACTCTTTTGAGTGCTGTTGGGTAAACCTCGCATGAGAAGTTGACCATCTTCCCACACAAGCTCGAAAAATTCTTCAGCCCTGCTTTAATGGAAATTTCATTAATATATGAATCCGCACAAAGAAATATATCAAAGAAGCACTTGGTAAGGAAAGGTATAGCTATGGAAAGTCTTACATGGAAGTTGAATGAGCAATCTGCAGGTTGATTATAGTCGATTCAAGGTTTTCTCCTGTTTTTTGATACAGTTGAGAATGCGTTATCGTGTAAATTAATGGTTGATAAAAAAAGAAGACACGGTTGTTCAAACAGCACCCAGAACCTCTATAGCCGTGTTGTTTCGATAGTACAACTAGGTATTACAACCATAGATAAACGAGATTCTATGCTAGCTGGATGAATAAATTTGTGTTCGATCAATCAGTCTTTGCATTTACTTTATTTTGAATCACTTTTCGTTGTAAAGAGATAAAGAAAATTTTAAGGAGACAAGAAGCAGATGGCGAAACTCAGAGAGAGGTAGGATGTAATCGAATTGTTCAGCAAAATGGGTAACTGAGCTGGGCTATTTAAAAGAAGAGAAATCTCCATGTTTCCTGTGTGTCCTTGACATCCACAAATTACGACAGCTCCAACAAACATAATATCAACTGGTCGATTGCGTCACGTCTCCACCAACTTTATTATTAGTACTCATTATAATAATAATAATAATAATTGAAGAATCCTCAAGTGCTAGCCAGCATCCACACGAAGTAGTGCACAAAATTTAGGCACGTCTGTTCCTAATCTTACAATCCCATGGCTATGGTAAGGGATTGATACACGACTGGTAGCTCCATTGGACGCCACGTATAATATCTATCTTTCGGTGAAGAATTTGATTACCGTCTTAGTATAAGTGGGCCCATTTTCATACTATATCACGAACTACAAAAGTTGTACCCATTTGGCAGTTTCTTTATTTCTATGCCCTCGCAAAAATTAAAGTAAATATCTCATTACGTAATTTTTTAGGGATAAATAATTATTTTTTAGTACTCTTTAATTTTTTAAAAAGTATTTCATTCGTTTCTGATAATATAAATTTAATAAAATAAAATTCTTCGTAAAACATAATGAAGAAAAATATCATAATATTAAATTAAAAAGTAAGAGAAAAATGAACATTTATTTTTATTTTTTTTTGGTAGATAACGTAAAACATATTGACAAATTATAATGGAGAGCCAAATGGCATATTTGATACTTCCAGCAATTTATCATATTTAAATTTCAAAATTACTCTTAATTATAGAATTTGTTACTGCCCTTTTGCAAGTTTGCATTGCCTATAAAGATTCATAAGATTTATCTTGTCCAGATAGAATTTTTGGAGCTATAGTGAATATACTTGAATTGAAAATAAGGAATGAGGAGGTAGACGGTCGTTTTCGTTATCTTGCGCCTGTGAATGTGAAATTTGGAAATGAAAGCGACACCACTTATAAATTTACCACGAGCTAACCAAAAACAACAGAATATACCCATGTGGAGTATGGGTCCCAGAAAGCTATTGTCCACATCTTTGGGAGTGGGGAAATGTATACTCCAACAACCCTCAAGACATATTTCCTTCCCTTCCACCTGCCTCACAGACCAACATCATATCAAATCCTCACATCCAGGGGAGAAGAGAAGAGAAATAACTGCCGAAAACAGCGTGTACTTCACGTGATCCCTTGTGCTTCACGTGTCCCGTGTTCTCCTGTCTGTACTTTTTCAATCGAAGCGACGAAGCAAGAACTCAGCCAATCATATCAACAAACAGATAAGATTTTGTATTTGCCAGTTAGGTGAGACCACTTCAATGATAAGGAAAAGCAACTCCAGAGATTTGTTATAACTTCAAACTTGAAAAGAAGCGTAAATTTACTTTTAAATTTACGTGGGATAACATAAATTTGACATTTTACGTTTTAAATTTTAAATTTATATATCAATAGATGATAAGCAAATTCTATAAACGGCGAATCCCAAATTCTCCGTAAAAAAATACCACATCTCTTCATGGGATATGCGATAAAATTAGGATCATTCATGAAATATAATGGATGGTTCTGATTTTGCTACATACTCCATACAAAAATGTATGATATTTTTTTACTGAAAATCTATCCCTCCCCCTTTCATAAATAAATAAACGTTTTGTGAAACCCTAACGTACCCCTCCCCCCAAATATATGTATAATAATATTTCACAGCAGTGACAGTGAAAGTGACAACGAAATTGCAAATGAAAGCATCTAGTTTTGAAGAAGCCTCAAATCGATAATGGAAATGAAACGTCAGCGTCAAGTAATCTTCACTTCCAGACAATCTTCTCTCGCATCATTATTTTGTGAAACAGGCTACTTGGAGAAATTTGGCTCTCTACAATTATAAGCATGTTTCCATACGTGGAAAAATAATGAACGTTAAATTTTAAGTTGGATATTCGGAAAAATAAAAAAATCCCAAGTAGGATAAGGTATATGAACCTTAAAGAAGTAAGAAATCCAATAGACTTGTAAGGTAAGTATCAATAAAATTCTTCATGTCTGTCTAATTCGAGGCAAATTCAAGCCGGCTGCAAGAATCATGTCAATTTAAAATGTCTTCGTCCAGACACTCAGCTATTGTATGTTTCAACTGGAGCATCTTTTCCCTCGCTAGCTGCAATAAATCATGACAAAAACAACATTATACTGATTAATTAGATAAGATTTATTACATTTGCACAGTTTTAGAAGAACAAGTATCCACCGGCTATCCCAGTAGATTCGCCCTAGAATTAATTCTTAGTTGGAGGGTTTACAAAAGCGTTAAAAATATTAATTCATAAGCTTCTGGTCTGTGACATATCTAGAAACCTAAAAACACTCTCAAAGCAGTTCAGCCACAGTACACAAACTGGCTATGTACAAAGCTCACTAAAATTTATGTTCTAGAAACTTAAATTTATATATTAAGGAAACAATGCTCGCTGACAACATACCATACTCTACAAATTGCCCAGTGATGAACACACTATCAACTAAATCATATTTTTCCTGATGTTGAAGCAAGCCTGCCCCAAATTTTTCATATAAAGAGGAGGAAAAATCTTGCCTCATGGACAGTTGTGATTCTTCTTTGGGCATCATTGAGTTGAGTCTCAACCGCTTCTTCCAGTTGCAAGATTAGCTTCTGATGTGATGTTCCTGTAAATATATGATAAACAATTAACCAAAATCAGCACAAAATTGACAGCTCTGGCTGCATATATTTTAAAGACATGAAGGAAAAAACCCATACTATGAACCAAAATTTAGTGATTTGCTGCCTTATCTGGGTTCAATTAAAAAAAATTTTGTTGCATCAAGCAATACCATCATTGAAACAAGATAACCAGCTTTTTGTTTATAGACTCCAGTAGACACTTGTAACAAATATCAATATGGAAGTATAAATGTGGTTGTGTGCATTAGATTGAATGCAATTACAAATACGGACAAGGGTTTGAAGAGTCAGAAAAACGGAATGGGTGGTCCAATTGTGTTTAGATCCCCAGACAGTCATTTTTTTATTCTGAACAGTTAAAAGATTTTGATTTCTTTTTCAGTATATATTTACACCAGTGACCCGAACCACGTTAAATCTTTCGTGAGCTTTATGAAATAAATACCGACTGAGTCATCTTCCATGCAGTCGCTCAAGATCACTAATGGACCACTACCTCATTATATCTAGTATCCCTGAAATCACTGATGCCTAATGAAAACACATAATGGTACGCAAAAGAATTATTCATTGACAGAGTTAGAAACTATATATTAGCAATAATAACAGTTATCATACTTTGCTTCTTCACAGTTCCCTTCAGTTCAATCTGGTGGGCTTCCAGCACCTCAAGGGTACTTTCACAGTCCTGGAGATGCCGATGAATGTCTTCCTTGAACTTTTGATGAATCAACTTCAGTTGTTCTTGTTGCTCTGCTTCAGACAAAAAAACAAAAAAACAAAAATAATAAAATAAAATAAAAAAAAAACAGAATATGATATCTTACGATAGCTAAATGATCCCTAGAAGGTTAAATCACTGGAATCAATGTTCAAGGAAATCCATAGCCCCAAAATAAATTATCAAAAAGAATTAGCTACAAATTAAATGAAACTGTGTTCTTTGCGGGATGCCCTAGATTAAAGTCACAAAAAGGCAAAGATAAACCTGCAAGGCTGCAATATGTTGCAAGAACCACCACAAAATTTTTTGCTAATTTAGGCTTCCTATCTAAAGCAGAAAGATTATAAAGATGAATCTTTTGTGAAAATAAAGCACTTTGGCTTATAACAATTACTAATAAAACTAAAACAGCTATTCAATTACATATTCTTTACCTCCAAATCTTGTTTCTAGATGCTTTCTTTTTGATTTACCAAGGCTTGTCAGCTTCCCTCTGAAAAATCATGAAATTTACAGATCGTAAATTTATATTTGCAATGAGAACTGCCAGTCTGAAATACCTACATATCTGTTTGGATATGAGACTGAACACTCTGCAGCCGTAAATGTATCCCCTCAGAAGCAGACATCAAAATGTCTGAGGACTTCTTTTTTGTTGCTAAATTCATTTTCCTTCTGAAGTTTTCTAAAGTGAAAGCAAACATTGTGACAGCCCTGAAACATTGTCAAGTGAAAAATCCAACTCAACTATAAATAGAACATAGTGGAGCAAAGATAGTTTCCAGAGTAAAACCGTAATTGGTTAGTTAGCATATAAAGGAAAAACCTTGACAATTCATCCTCTTGGTTGTGTTCTGAAGGTTCCTGAAACCAGTCACTCTCTCCAATGCCTGCTCAGATGGTGCAGAGAATGAGAATAAAGAATGTAAAAATTGGTAAAATATACTAGGGAACGTTGAGTACGGAGATGATAAGATCAGAAGATATGAAAGTGAAGTTATGCCTTTTGGGGAGGTCAGGATGGGACTGAATTCATCGCCTCTAGTGCCTCCATGGTTACAGAGCCTTTTAGTGGTACAATGCATGGTGTTAGGTTTTTCGGCAGTACAAGTTTCTCGAGGAGTTTCTCTGAGACCTGAATGTGATTATTAGATAAAGACAACAAAATGGCTACCATTAAGAAGTATGAAAGAAAAATCAGAAATATAAATGCTTGTTGAAGATGCTGTGCCACTTGAATAGAAAGCAGGAGCTACCCGCTCAACCAAACTCCTAACAAGAATGCAGGACAGCATGGTAAATCAAAGGAAACAGAAGGACATTGATGAAAGATACTTGAACAATTTGGTCGTGCCAGGTATTCCCAAAATGAAAGTTTAAACAACTCTCAAACCAGTAATTAGTCCTAACTATTGAATATTAAAATTCCAACAAATAAACAGCTGGAAGAGGTTGTTGATCATTATGAAAGCACTGAAGTCAATTGTGTCCTGGGTCATTTCTATACGTGGGGTGGGATCTTGCTTAGGCATTTTCAAGCAATTTAAGAAGTTTTGGGGAAAACAATCAATAACAAAAACGCCCCAACTGCCTAAGAACTAGACCAATAAGAAATGAGATCAAAATTAGAATATGATGTGTATACCATCCCTACTTTGGCATATGTAAAACCTATCATACAAAAGTAATAACATATAAGAGTAAGAAAAATATCTGTGGATAGGGCTGATCCCATAAAAGATGATAGAAATATAAAAAGAATAGGTTGTTTTATTTCGTTAATACATATAGTAAAGGTCTCTTCTTATAGTAGGAAGAAATCTATAAAAAAAGGAAACTAATTACAACAAAGTATCTTACAAATCCTCATAGTCAATTATTCTATATTAACTACAAAATTACTGTCAGAAAATAGTATGAGCAAATTAGGGAATAAATCCTAAGAATCTGGAAACAGTTTTAACATTTTCAAGTGGAAGGACAATATTTAACATACTCTACCATAATTATTTCAATAATGCAACTCTAGTACATAAAAACTGATCCTAAATTACTTTCCCAAAACAGAGATTAGCAAATAAATTTTTACTGTGATTTCCATTTATTTCAAGGTTTGGAAAAATCTTTATTGAGCTAACATACAGTCATATCCTTTGATGATAGGTGAAACATCTTCAGAGATCCCAGGATCCCCATCCTCAGATGACAATTCAGCCAGGTCACCTTCTGTATCTTTTCTTTCCTTCATAGGTGATGGTTTTCTGGGTGAAAAATGTTGAAGTTTCTCTGCATTGCCCTGAGGTATAATAAGGAAAGACAAAAACAGAAGGAAATATTCCCGCTTAGATACCATGCATGTATCAAAATAGCATATCAGAACCATCAGAATTGCAAAGGATACTGGAGACTCCGTTTCTGCATCTAATCCAAAACAATCTGGTTTAGAAGTTTGGAAAATCCTGAAGCTGCTGATTCTTCCTCCAGTATATCTTCTACATTCTAGCACATGACTGTGACCATCCTGCTCTATTTGTACCGTTCTTGGCGTGGAGCAGGGAGAAGGGCTTAAGATGGGACTTTTAAATGTAAATGTTGGACTTTGGAATTCCTCTGGTGGTTCGACAACATTCTTTGAAGATGGATCGCAGTCTTCTTGACGATCCTTATTATCCGCTGATACCTGACTGTCATCCCTCTGATTCATCCTTTTGGACTCTGATGATTGAGAAAAATCTTTTTCTTCAATTTCTTGAATTGTATTATTTGCATGAAAGTAATCTATCTTATCCTCAGATGAGAAACCATGTAAACTTTCCACTTGATGACCAAATGAAGATGTTTTTGCAGCAAGCATTGGCGATGGACTATCATTACTTGCTCGCTGAGGCTGATCTTTGTTTTCCTTCTCATAAAAGGAAATTTTACGTGGCTCAATGCAACAACTCTTTCTCTGAGTCTTCTTCCTCATAGACATTAAGGAGCCAAAGTTAGTAGCTCCATCTAGTTTCCCCGACAATCCTTCTGCAAAAGAAAAGATGTTTTTGTGATGTTTTTGTTTATAACTAGAGGATGGACGACTGTTTGTTTTGCCTTGCTGGACTTTGGTCGGAGCTCTCTTTCTGGTCAAAGATCGAGTTAATGGTCTACTAGTAGTCTGATTAGGATTTTCAGAATCAGTTTCTATGGTATCTGAATTCTGTCTGGATCTGACATCTGTATCAATATGATCAACGGTTTGCTCTGGCTTTAACTTATTGGCACCCATCTCGTCCGCCTGGGACTGACTTTTGGGTGAAGAAACAGTTCCCAATATCTGCCAAAGTTTCATTCTCAAAGTTTCAGTTCTTCCATTTCCTGTTTCATCCGTTTTACCTGTTATTCCCACTTTATTGGATACTGTAGTTTCCTGTGCATTTGCAAACTTGAATTCTTCCTCCTGTGCTTGGCTCTCATTCTTCCCTTCCTTCCTTTTATAGGTAATACCACTAAACTTCTTTTGACTGTTATCTCCAGACTGTAAAATAGAAGTCTGGTTTGCAAAAAACTGAACTGAATGTGCTATTTGTGCATTATTCACTCCATTAATCTTTCTCTGCCTCCCACCGTTTCTTGGTTTGCCAGAAGCTTGTTTTGTGCATTGGACAGCATCTGAAATGGGTACGTTTTGGAAAAAAGATCGAGTTGTTATCCATGGGGAGCTCGCCTGCTCTGTAGCTTCAATTTGTTTTACTTTCGTGCCAGTTGTGTCACCCTTTCCATTATTTTTTGCTTCCACAGAATTTTCATTGTGAAGATTCATACTATCTGAGTTTGGAATTTTAGCCCCATCTTTCTTTGTTGCTTTAGGCTTTTGCTTGTCCAAGGAGTCAACCATAATTCCAATTGAGATCTTTCTTGATTGGCTGGATGGATGATGGTTGCTCCCAAAACTTTGACAGTTGTTCATTTTATCCTGAATAATAATTTTGAAAATCATAAAAGAATCAATTTCTCGAGGATTCACTAACGATGCAATAAATCAAATTAACTAATATGGGCAACGAACCATTAATTATATGGTCTAGTTGATACAAGTGAATCCAATTTTAGCAGATCCCAAATTCAAATATGCACAAAAAAAGATCACAGTTTGTGTGGAATTTTGTTCTAAAACAGAATTCAAATGTGCACTACAACAATATAGCACACTTATGCTCAAATAAACGAGTAAAGTACACAAAACTGAGACACGAAATAAAATCCAATTTTATGCAATCATCATGTTGCCTGCATGAACACACAACTACTAAGAAGACAAGCTTTCCAAGCTGCTTTCCATTGGGATTCCAATCAAAATCATGTTATACACAAGCAAAAATATCTTAGCCAATACAAAGAGGTCAATTGCACAGAACCATAGTTCCAAGCAAAACCCATCTTCTTCACAACTATAATACTAATTAAACATGCAAACGCAACTGCAGGGAAAGCAAGACTAAAGAACCTGCCACAATTGTGATTCCAAACTAAAATACAGTAATACACATGCAGGGGCGCAATCTTATACCCAAAAAAGGAGTATATCATGCTATGTTAAATAAATAGGAACCAATTGAGGATTCTGATTGTAAGAAAATAGTAAAAGCCATCATTTATCAGTTAAGGCAAACAACATATATATTTAAACAATCAAAATATACATAAACTTCCTAAGCTATAGAGTGAATTATGTGCTGGAAAGATCATTGAAGAGCCTTTTCAAGTGAACATTAACTAAGATGCTTTGAAAGACATCCTATTTGCAGTAAAAGCTTAGAGTTGGCAATATCATCACTTACATCTTGTAAGTTCCGTTGCAAGTCAACCTCCATCTCACAACTTCTGAAGCTGAGAAGACGACAAATCAATACCTCCAAAGGGTCTAACCTAAAGAGTGAAGAAAAGCTGTTTACATAGAAAAGCAAATGAAGCAGAGAGATCTCTAAATCTAGATTTTGCTGCTGGGAAATAAAAATATTAGAGTTTCAAATATCAAATAAGCGAACTCTAAGAAGAAAAACTATCCGTCCAAATCAGCCTAACTCAACTGGTTAGCTCGGCTCAAAGAACATTTATTTCTTTTTTGAATTACTCAGCATTTTTCCCCATTCTCGCTTGAAAACGTGCAAACTCTAGGGAATTAAGCAAGTTAAATGTAACTATCTCAAAATTAACGTTATTTTTTTTTAACAATTAATAAGATCTAACAATAAATTTTGACAAAATCAACTCAAGCAATCTAAATTTCCAACGGAATAAAATGTTCGATCTCAACTATTAAGAAGTACATCGGTAAAAATTGTGCAATCGAAGAACTACAACAAATGCAGGCTGTCGAGAAGATCAAGATGAAGAAGAAAATTTACTCAAATTTTAACAAAGAAATTCATAATTATTTGAACGAAATCGCTTACTGGTTATTTGGCACCGACGAGGGAATGGAGGTTCATCCGGACATTCGTAGGAGAAGACTGAGGTCGAGTAAAGAGATGTTTTATTTGTCGATTTGGGGGAAAGGCAAAGAAATTTTGTGAACGCGAACTTTTGCAGCGACAAAGAAAAGAAGCGGCAAAATTGAAATCTGCACTGAATTTGGAATCGCAACCGCCTGGCGTTTCTAATTTAATCGGAAGGCGAAGTGTGCACTGCTCTTCTTGCACATAGACGATTTTGCCCTCCATTCCAAATTTTCAAGATTTAGCTATCTGGCTGACTATGGGTAGCCATCATCACAGAAAAGGAGATCATCATATTTTTTGTCAACAATTGGACGGTGTACTTTCGTTTTAAGGTGAGTGCGTACAAGAGTCAAACTGTCACCAGCCTTACTGTAACCTTTCTAGCTATCATATTTTGTGCGCGCTTGTACTTTCCCGGAATTTACTTTATTTTTTTCGAATTAATTCTAGATTTTTTAACGATAGTGAAGCAATATAAATTATATAATCCTCAAACTCCAAAAATTTATAATTACTGCAATACAATGCTTTTATTTAAGTACTCAAGTAAAAAGAAAAATTCTTATTCACTTGATTCCAGATTATAATATTTCTCATCTTTTAAAATAAAATAAAAAATAATTAATAAGATTAATATTTTTATTTTTATTTTATAATAATTATAAAATCGTAATTATAATACGTCCTTCTTTCCATTCAATCTAATATAAAATAAGATTAATAAATTTATAATTTTAATGATTCTTTTTTTAAACTGTATTTTTAAATTTTGAATGGGATCAATCATTTTTTAAGTTCTATTAGTGGGTAATTAAATCATTACAATAACGTAATATTAATCATAAGTATCAATCGAAGGATAGGGGATAAATTGTGGATTGTTAATTGTTCCTTAAAAGTAACATTGAATATTAAGATAAGTTTAAAATAAAAATAAAAATATTTTAATTTTAACATATGAAACGATGTGACAATTAATTTAACAATATCATACTATTTTATTTATTTTTAAAAAAATAATATTTAGTGAATTAATGTAACATTATTAATTTAACTACCCTATTACTTATGGTTTTGTTATTATATTTTAATTATTTTAACTTTACCTTCAAATTCCTATTAAAAAAAAGTTTATTGTCTAGCAAAAGTATAATATAATAAAATATATATTTTTCATTCTATGGTTAATAAAATGATAAATTATCATATGTTAGTTTCAATCGATAAACTAAGTTCTCAGTATTTAAAATATTATTTTTTTAATTCATACCTGTTAATGATCAGTAAACTTTAAATTATCATTTAGTGATGTGATTTATTTTAACAATAAGAAAACACTTATAAAAATGAAAATAAACATAATTTTCTTTTTCAATTAATAACATAAACAATATTATTATACAATAAAAAAATTAGAAAAACATGAAATTTGACTGTTCAATTAATCATTGCCTTATACTGGCCGTTCATCTTCAAACTACTTGTTATGAAAACCACTTTCCTGACTCTTTTATCAATTTACTAAAATCCAAACACCCGCGCTTTCTTTCTCTCTTAGATGCTCTCTCACTTATACTGGCTTGAAATTGTAGATGAAGGTATCTCCATTTAATTTCTAGAGTTTCTCAATTGTCTTGTGTTGGCATGTGATTCATTAAACATCAAATTAAACAAGGAGATGCATTGAGTAATTAGAAGTATGAATGTAGTGGATTGAAAGTCGTTAGAGACTAGTTGAGATAAGGGCAATATGGGCTTTTAATGAAACTTGTTAGTTATTCTATTAAAACCTGTACAAGTTGTTAAAAGGGAGCCAGACTGGTTTTGTTAGCTACAGGACCTAATTTGGTTTGTGATTTCGAATGGACAAGGAATGGAAAAAGTTCCTCTGAAAATATGTTCTTTTTATCTTCTTGCCTCTAATTCTTGATTAGTATGTTTTTTATGGAAGTCTTATTCTTTCTACAACTTTTTTCTGTTTTCATGCTTTAGAGTTTCTTGTTCATCTGTAATGTTCTTATTCTCTGAAGAATGGTAGGTGTTCTTCCCAGATTTGAGTGATTGTCATAAAGGTTGTTCTCTTGTATCTTGAGGTTTCTGTAATAAGTGGCATAAGAGCTTTAGACGGGTAGATACCAAGACAAAATAAACAAGAAGACGAGTCATTCTTGAGGAGGAATTTGGGACCAAGATGATTTCAACAAAGTTTACAGGAGAGAATGGTTTCTTTATCTAAAAATTAAAGATGAAAACTTTATTGGAGTATGAGGTTTTAGACTATACACTAAACGATGAAGATTTTAAGATTGATGGCAAAGAATTTACAAAATATGAACTCATAAAAATGCATGTAAGGCAAGAAATGCCTTAATCCTATCTCTATTTGATAAAATACTTAGGTAAGTGATTAAAAAAAAATATTGCCCGAAGAATCTAGTTAAAATTGAAAGAGAGGTATTAATTAAAATCAATAGCAAAGAGGCTATATTTGAATAAACAAATGTATACTTTTAGTTTGGATGATTGTGACTCAATTGAAAATCATTTAGATAAATTCAATAAGCTAATGATTGACTTAGAAATAGTTGATGTAAAGATTGAAGATAAAGATTAAGCCTTAATAGTTCTTACCTCTCTACTAACGTATGGATGATATAAAGAATTCTTTAAACTTTAAGAATTGAAAAGAAAAAATCAAACAGAAAGAAGGAATTACAGGTGAAGGATTCAATATTAGAGGCAAAACTGAAAGAAGAGAAGAAAGGAAGAAAGGGGAAATTAGATTAAAATCTAGAGGAAATGTCTTGAGATGCTTTCATTACTATAAAGAATGCCATTTTAAGAAAAATTGTCTTGAAAGAAGACACCAATAGTATCTGAAAAGAAACTTGAAACAGATGTGATGACTGAAGTTAATTTCCAAGTTATTTTCTTGTTAATGGCTTCATAAAAAAGTGGAAAGACAGCAAATGATTGGATCCTTGACTCATGGTGTACCTATCATAAGTGTCCAAGTAAATCACTTTTCACTAGATTAACTTTTGAAGATTATGAAAAGGTTATTCTAGGCAATGATATAACCTGTGATGTTAAAAATATAGGGTTTATAAAAGTTTAAAATGGAGAGTGGGGGACCAGTTGAATTATCAAAGGTTAGGTATGTCCCTAGTCTTAAAAAAACTTAGTGTTATTAGGTATGCTTGAATTAAACGGGTGTACTTTTAAGGCAGAAAATAAAATCTTGAAAGTGTGTGAAGTGTCACTTATGGTGATGAAGGCAAGAAGACAAAATGGCCTATATATGTTACTCGAAAAAGTAATCATAGGGGATGTAAATGCTACAAATGACAAAAGAAGTCAAGAATTAATGCTTTGGCATTAAAGGTTAGGCTATTTAGGTGAAAGAAACTTGTTAGAACTTAAGAAACAAAGGTTGTTGAGTGTAAGAATAGGTATACTTGACTTTATCCATTTTGATTTATAGGGACCTGCACAAGTAGTTTCCTTAGGTAGAGTTAGGTTTTTTATGTCTAAAATAGATAACTTTTCTAGGAAAATGTGAGTGTATACTCTGAAAAGTAAAGATTAAGTGTGTGAAAGGTTTGCAGAATGGAAGAACTTAGTAAAAAATCAGAAGAGTAAGAAATTGAAAGTTTTAAAAACTGATAATGGGATAGAGTTTTGTAATGCAACACTTGATAAAGTGCGTAAAGAAAGAGGCGTCTTAAGGCATAAAAACCTTCAATAAGATGGTGTTACTGGAAGGTTAAATAGAACCCTATTGGAGAAAGTAAGAAGTATGTTGTTATGTGATGGATTATCAAAGTTATTCTGCTCAGATGTTGTGTTAACCATAGCATATCTGACTAATAGAAGTCTATCTTTATTTCTGAAATTCAAAACACTTGAAAAAGTATGGACAAGTAAACCACCAGCTCTGACATATTTAATAGTCTTTAGATGCACTGTATATGCATATGTTAAGCAAGGTAAATGATATGAACCTAAACCTATACTCCATCACAAAAGTTAGCTGTTAAAAAAGTTATTATGGGATACCTTGAAGGAACCAAAGGATGGAAGATATTGTATCATGATGGCAAGCAAGGAAAATGTATAGTGAACAGATATATAAAATTCTTAGAGGATAGAATAACAGTTGGTAAACTAGAAAATGAAGCAAGTAGTTATGATTTTGAAAATAAGATTAATAGAATTCAGTTTGAGGTTGAGCAAACTCAAACAAGGGAAGTTGAAATTGGTCTTGAATCTCAAATAGAAGGATCAGAACCTGATACTGGTGAAGTTGCTGACTTTAGTGTTAGTATGGTCATTATATCTTTGTAATTACTACTTTCCTATATAGCTGTTACATATATTTGTAATTATTATG